>CM031239.1:623959636-624559636 GCA_018340775.1 Taxus wallichiana var. yunnanensis
AGTTGAGAAATTAAATATTGAAATACTTTTATTGTTGCTACAAGAAATTCGAGACATTCTAGGAGTTGAACAAGTTAATCAAAATGTTATGTTTAAGAAGACCTCGAAGGAAGAAGCAGTACCTTCGAGACTATTAAGGTAGATGGGAAACTTTGATTTATTAGTAGGAAAAATCTTACTCCCCAAATATGGAGATCAAAGAAGCCTTGTTATTTTTGTATCTATAATGGAATAAAGATATACATAATGTTTTGGTTGATTTGGGACAGCTATAAATGTGATGATAGTGGACACTTTGAAAACATTACCATTAACATGATATCCAACCTACTAACACCATATTATAGATGATGCGTGGACCATTGTAGAAAAACGAGAAGGAGTTATTGAAGATGTGGTGAAGTTATGGTGGAATCATGGGAATATCCAAAGTGGACTTTCCTTATATTGCGCAACTAAAAGGTAAAACACTTGGTTATCCCATTATTTTGGGAAGACCATGGTTAGCTATAGTTGCTGCCTTAATTGATTATAGATCAGGTGATATGACTATCTCAAATGGTAAGAATTCTAAGAAAATTTCCTTATATCCCTCTGCACGACCTTTTATTGATAATCAAGAACAATTATGGGTTGATGATCCTGACACTAATAAACAAAATATGTCTTCTTTGGCTATGATAACATTGCAGGATCACGTATGGGAGATGGAAGATATGATTAATCAACCATTGAATGAACACCAATTGTCCTTGGATCAATCGGGGATAGTTCTAGAACCTACGGACTTAGTTCTGGAACCTATCAGATTTAGTTTTGAAACCATCACATTTAGTTCGGAACCATGAGACTTATCTCAGGAAAACCACAACAACAACAATCATGCAAATGTAAATAATTTCACTCCGGAGGAATGAGATTTCTCTTGGGGAGGAGAAGAAATAGCTATGGAATTAGTAGTTTCAGTTTCAAAGATATCAGGAAATGGTGAGGAATTTTGGAAAACAACAGTGATGAGGAGTTTGACTGACAACAAGATAAGTATCATAACTCTTCCTATTGTCCTTTGTCTAGTATTCTTTCTCAAGGGAATTTTGGAGATGTTCTGCATATCATATGTTATTACCACATCCATGTCCACTAAACACCTTAATGGAACCCTTTCAACAAATCATTTCATCACACATTGGAACCAAACATGTTGAGATTCAACTAGGTAAAATTTTGAACATTAATAGTTGGTTGAAGAATGATGAAGAAGCTAAATTGTTTGATGTTTTGAAAGATCATACTAGAGATTTTCTTGGGACTATAAAGACATGAAAGGAATCCATCCAAGTATTTTCACCCATCACATCTATACTGAAAACATTAAACCTAGTTAGAAACCTCAAAGAAGGATTAATCCAGCCTTAAGGGACATAGTCAAGCAAGAAATTGAAAAACTATTACAAGTAGGTTTTATCTACCCTATCTCAGATAGTCAGTGGGTGTCTCCTCTTGTAATTGTGCCTAAAAAGAATGGAAAATGGAGAATTTGTGTTGATTATAGGGAGCTAAACAAAGCCACACTGAGAGATTATTTTCCCTTACCATTCATAGATCAAGTTTTGGACAACCTTGTAGGTAAACAATACTTTTCCTTCTGGATGGCTTTAGTGGATATAATCAAATCAGAGTTTTCTTTGAGGATCAGGATAAAAACTACCTTTACTTGTCCATGGGGTACCTTTTCCTATAGGTATTTCCATTTGGACTATGTAATGCTCAACAACCTTCCAAAGAGTTGTATTAGCAATTTTTGCAGACCTAACGAATGATTGTGTAGAGGTATACATGGATGACTTTACTATGCATGGAGACACATTTGATGATGCTTTGAAGAATTTGGATGAGTATTAACAAGATGTGAGCAACACCATTTGTCTCTTAGTCATGAGAAATGTTTGATGATGGTTGATGAGGGGATTGTATTAGGACACCACATTTCAAAAAGAGGAATTCAGGTTGACCAAAACAAAATTAGGATTATTTCAGACTTACATTGTTCCTCAAACCCCCATAGATATCAAGTCATTTTTAGGGCATGCTAGATACTATAGGTGTTTTTATTAAGGATTTTAGTAAAATTTCCCCCATGTTTAGTTTACTTACCAAGGATTGTGAATTTTGTTGGGATGAAAAGTGTCAACATGCTTTTGAGGAAATTAAAGAAAAATTAATCACTACCCCAATATTGAGAGGACCTAATTGGGAGAAACCTTTTCACATCCAAACAGATGCCTCAAATAACTCAATAGGTGCAATTTTGGGATAGAAAGATGAAGAAGGGAAAATGTATGCTATTTACTACCTTAGTAAAAATCTTACTCCCATTGAAAGAAATTACACTACCACTGAAAAATAATTTCTTGTTGTGATCTATGTAATTAATAAATTCAGACATTATATTATAGGGTACAAAATATTTGTACATACAGATCACTCAACAATTAGATACTTAATGAACAAACTAGTGGTTGGAGGTAGGATAATTAGATGGTTATTACTTTTACAAGAATTTGATATTACCATAGTAGATAATCCAAGAAAATCTAATGTGGTAGCTGATTTCTTGTCAAGATTGACCACTACAGGGGAGAAAGATCCAGTTAAGGACAACTTTCCAGATGAACAATTGTTTTCTATTTTAGTTGATACACCATGGTTTGCTGATATGGAAAATTATCTTGCAACATGGAAGTTTCCTCCTTCTTTCACTAAGAAACAAATGAAGAAGTTGATCAAAACCAGTGCACAATTTAAATGGTTAAATGGAATGTTATTTAAATGTGGTCCTGATTTGGTTTTACGTAGGTGTGTGAGAGAAGATGAAATCTTTGACATACTCAGGGCATGTCATGATGAACCAAGTGGAGGACACTTTTAGTAAAAATAACAACTCACAAGATACTTGGCACTAGATATTATTGGCCATCTCTGTATAAAGATGTGAAGAGATATATCAAGCGGTGTGATCCTGTCAAAGGATGGGACAACCAACCTTTACCAGTGAAATGCCTCTATAACCTCAAGTAGTGATTGAACCATTTGAAAGGTGGGGGCTGGATTTTGTTGGTCCCTTTAGTCCTCCTTCACAAGGAAAGGAGCACATTCTTGTGTGTACTGATTATGTGACAAAGTGGGAAGAGGTGCAGGCTTTAACAAATGCCATTGAAGAAGTAGTTGTTGATTTCCTTTGGCACAAAATTATGATGAAGTTTGGTGCACCAAGGAGTATAGTTTCAGATCAGGGGCCAAAATTCATGTCTAATATGATCTAGGCCTTCACAATGTACTATCAGATCAATCATAGGAAGTCATCTCCCTATCACCCACAATCAAATGGACAAGTAGAAGTAACAAATAGAGAATTGGAAAACATCCTTACCAAAATAGTTGAAGTAGGTAGAAGAGATTGGGTAAAGAGACTACCTGAGGTTATGTCTGGGCTTATAATACAACTTGGAAGACTACAATAGGGTTTTCACCATATGAGTTAGTCTATGGGAAAAATCCCTTGTTACCTATTGAATTTGAACTACAAACATTGAGGACAACAACTAAAGTGGGTATTGAGTTGGATGCACACAAAAGGAAATAATTCTTCAACTCAATGAATTGGATGAGTTGAGAATGGAAGCACTTCAACAAAAAAAGATAATCCAAGATCAAAGGAAGTAGTGGCATGACACACATATCAAGAAAAGGCAATTCAAGGTAGGAGATTGGGCATTATTGTTTGATTCCAAGTACCAACAATTCAAGGGCAAGTTGAGAACTAGATGGTTAGGACCCTATCAGATTGAGAAGATATTTGAAAATGGCTCTATTCAGCTACTTCCCATTGATGGTAGCATAAGAAGGACACTTTTAGTCAATGGACATAGGCTAAAACTTTATAGGAAGCCTCCTACTAGGGATGAATTCTTGAAGTAGATTGAAGTAGATAAAGAATTTGATCATATGGAAGAACCCAGTTCTTCCAAAATGATCAAATAATCAAATGCATGGATCCAAAATAAAGGGAAGAGAATGAAAACTAGAAAAAATGGCATTCTCTTCCCCAAAAAAAAAAAAAAATAAAAAAAAAAAGGGAAGGAATGAAAACCAGTAAATGGTGTTCTCTTCCCCAAAAAAATCTCTTAGAGATCAATTGAAAACTAGCAATGGCGGTTGGTCTCCTCAATAAATGGCTAATGCAAAATAAAAAGAATTTGTTTGAATTCAGCTATCTTTTCTAACCATTTTTCCATTTTTTTCACTTTTAGGAATGATGAGTCATCAAGATGGAGGGATTACATCATCAAAGGATGGTAATTATGTCTTGAACTTATTAAAGGTTAAATTAAAAGTTCACATGTGTGATTAGACTTGATTTAAAAGTTGGTATGATGAGTCATTTATTGTGCATTATGATTAAAAGAAAGTAATCATGAGGGTGATGTTGATGGAATAAGAAAGTGGTGGCGTATTTGTAATTAGCTATCATTTGGGTGGAATAAATGAAGTTGAGAAGAAGTAGTTGTAGAAGAATTTCAAAGAAGAAGTAGAAGAATTGTATTTGAATTCATAGACTAAACCCATCAATTCCATAGATAAACACAATAGTTCCATAACTAAACACAATAGTTCCATAGCTAAATCTAGTAGTTCTATAGCTAATTCTGAATTTGAAGAAAGAAGAATTTGAATCATCCTCTTTGACCATGGGGATTAAAAATAAGTCGGAAGAACCAGAAGGAGGATGATACCTAACTTTGCGGATGAAGAAGTGGCAGCCATTTTTGGATGAGCAGGGTGGCTGGAGTTCTGAAAAAGTTCTCAAAGTACAATGATGAATTGGTAAGGAATTCATTGTAAATTTAGAAGAATCCAGAACTAAAGTTAAAATCATTGTAATTCCTTTTATTGTCAATACAATGAGTAATGTGTTTGGAATACCAATTGTGCATGTCCCAAATACTGTCAAGGGAACCCTTAAAGATCTGGTGGAAACCTTGATACAAGAGGGGAATCTGAACCCCAATATATCTATAACACCAAGAAAATCATAAAGGGGGTCAGAAGGCCAGCTTTCCCAAACCCTTTGATAGGGTAGCATTTTGGGTAGTTAAGTATTTAACTTGTGATGGTCAATTTGGGACTGTGGGAAGAGAGGTCCTTAAGATGTTAATATATCTTAGGTATGGGAATTCAAAACAGAATATATAGTAAATCTTCTAGGATTCCTTTTTGACTCCATCCAAACAATGGCTCAGAGGTATTCCTGGGGAGTTGGAACAATCAGACATCATGGGTTAATCCATTTGGTATGCCAGCACCATTTTCTTTCAAAGAAAAATGGAGAAGAAATATGGGAAAAGTTTCTTAACAAGTTTAAGAAAAACCCTGATATTATCGAGAGGGAATACCAACCCCTTTTTCTCCTACAAGTAATTTGGAGATTGATTCCCTCTGAGAGGAAAAGAAGGAAATAGGTGGGGTAATGTACCAAAAATAAGGAGATCTGGAAGAAGGATTAAAGCTGAGAACCTACTGTGCCTTTAAAAGAAACTCCTTCCTCTGCAATGTACCAAGGAGAACTAATATCTATCTCTGATAGTGATAGTTCACCTAAGCTAGAGCATGAAGTGAAAAGTTAGAAGAAGCTCTAGGAGGAAACCCATTTCAGACATTTTGAAGCTCCTCAAAGAAGAAGAGTTCATAAGAGGTCTAGGGAAATTCTAGAGGAGATGGAAGAACAAGATGGGTTGGAAAAATAAGCTATTGATATTTTGGGCAAGCATGGCCATGACTCCTCTGGACCAAGCCAAACTGAGATGGAGAAAGAAGATGAAATATTTGAAGAACATGATTTTCAAGAGTTGGGTGAATCTAACAGCACTATCACATGAAGAAGAGGAATTGGCATCTTGGAAATGGAAAGGGAAATCCCCTTTGGTGGAAGAGGAATGCTCATTTCCCAATGAAATTTTAGAAAAAGAGGAAAAACAACAGTTAAACATGACTCTATTTTTTTCAGAAGAAGAACTCATCATCAGAGAGAAGGATGAGGAATTAAACTTCCTCAAACTCAAATTAGAACAGAGGGAAATGCTCATTGAGAAACTAACAAATCAGCTCACAAATAGGACTGAAGAATTGACAATGGTCAAACAAGAAGATGATGGAAAAAGAAGAAGAATGTCAATTTTCCAGAAGACCAAGTGTTATGTCAACAATATCTGCACAGACTGAACTAACTTATTGGCCACTCAAGAAGTTGTGGGATGATACCTGCAAGGAACTTAATGAATTTAAAACATCAAATGAGGACCTGAGAAACAAGATGGAAGAAGAAGAAAAGAAAGGAAGAAATGGGAAGAAAAATTCTACAAAGAGGAAGAAGACAAATTTAAATGTCTTGTAAAAATACAAATGGTTTGCATAATGAGTGAAAAGTTACTCACATGTAGGAGACCTTCTCCTGCATACAATATCTTTTTGGAAGAACAATTTATTCATTGGCAGCTGTCAAGAATTGCATGTGGCCTTCCACATGAAATAAAAGATGAATATGAGTTCATGACAGCCTATTCCTCAGCTAGTGCAGAGCGAAAAAAATATTTTCTCTGTGAATTCTATCTCTGTAATCTTATGTTGGAAAAGAACACATGCTTCATGATCAATTTGTATGTAGGGGAAAGCCAGTTGAATGCATTTGTTTCTATTCTTCAAAATCAGATTACATGGAAAGAGAGAGGATTATGAGCATCTATTAAAAGCTAGTTCATCTGGTCTCTGCATGAGGGCTCACTATGGTAAACCATCTTGCCTTTGCTATACATTTCAGATCCCATGCCTTTGATAGTCGGTTCAAGGCACATTATCTAGTTTACAAGAAAAGTATTGATGCCTTCACCTCTTATGAGGAGGAAAAATTTGAAGAGATTTATGATGGATGTTTGAAAAGATGGGAGTTTCTCATAGTTGCATTGAGAAGAAGAGAAGTGATATCTCCCACAAACTTAATATGGAGCTTAGAAAGAGCTAAAGCCTTGTGCACACTAATCCCTCAAGTCAATGAAAAATGTAGGGCATATGGATGGGAATGAGAACAAGGCCTCCTCTCTTCTCACCCCCATGTCTCCATGGAAAAACAGAGAGCCTCAAGATCCCACTCAATTTGAGGAATGGCAGAGGAAAGTAGAAGCAGGATCAGGGTATAGTACTTCTGAACTAAAACACTAGGATATTCAGTTTCAACCATTTGACAGCAGTCAATTGGAATGTAGAATCCACAACCCAAGATTTGAAGAGTAAAGTTTGTAAGGGGACTTACAAACAAGTAAGTACGGGGGAGATGATAAGGCCAAAATATGTCTCGTTAATGTGCAATAAATGATCTTATTTTACTCTCCTTTTTATCAAGTTTGACTGCATTTTGTGACTTTTGTTTGATCTAATATAAGTTAGGATGTAATTATCCATCTTTTGTTGAATTTAGTTCTAAATTTAAAAACTCTGTAATTCCTAACAAAGTGTGTGGAAATTCAGTTTTTGTAATAAAACAAGTCACAATCAATCAGAAGAATGAAGTATGAAGAAATCAACATGTTTTTGGGAGCATTGGCTTCAATATGACTTAGTTTTGAAACTTCCAGACTTAGTTCGAACTCCATCACATAGTTTATGAGCTCTATCACTTAGTTCGGAACTTTTGGACTTAGGAAACTCGACACTTAGTTAGGAACTCTGCGTTTAGCTCGAAACTTTCATGGTTAGATCTAGAATAGTCCCCTTTAGTTCGAAACTTCTCCAAAGTTTCGAGAACCAATGGGAATCTATTTATTTTGATGACATCCAATGATAAAGAAATCAATGAGCCTTTCAATTAGGATCAGATCAGAATATTTTTGATTCTTCATACTCGAAGATCAGGGATAACTTATCAGATAGTTATACGTCAACAAGGTTCCAAATTCAACATCTATTTTGGGCATAATTTGGTTCCATCTGAATGGTAGAACAACTATGGTTGTAAATGCATCTTTGAATGAAATATATATATATATATATATATATATATATATATATATATATATATATATAGATAGATTTAGAAAAGATAGATAGAAATACACAGAGAGATACATAGAGATAGAGATATAGAAAGATATAATACATTTTTGTAAGATAAAATATTTCAAGCAATAAAATAGCCACTTCATTTTGAGAGAATATTACTTTGTCAAATCTTGATTCAAGGTGGAGCAAGGGCCCACTCCTCCAAGAACCAGGATCCTCATTTTATTGGTATTTATATTTCTAAATCAAATAGTGTAGATCTGTTAATTATGTAAATATTTTTGATTCTTTAAGTTGAACTTTGTTTTATACTTGTCCTCGCAGTGTTATAGACTAGATTTTATTTCCTTGCAAGATTTTCACAACATTTTCAATCATGTGTTTATTTCCAAGAAAAAGTGTGTTTACTTCAATCTATATTGTGTGTTTATTTCCACAATCTATTTACTTTTGTATGTGTGTTTATTTCAGCTTTTACAACATAGAGATATGTGTGTTTATTTCAAAAATACCCCTAGAAAAATCTATGTATAATTACTAGCAATGAGTGTTTATTTGTTGCAATAGTTGAGACACACCTGGTTTGAATATGACATAGTTAATTAAATGAATGGAATAACGGCTTTGGCTAATGAGAGATACCATAACAATACTATGAAGAGGCCGTAGATTGATGTAGTTCTCCCACTTGGTGATTGTATGAAAAAAATTCCAATAAAATTTATTTTGACCTTGGTTCAAAACCATCTTTTAGTTCCCGATCTCACATGTGATTTTTCCCAAGCTTATTTTAGGACTTGTTTTGAAAATGGAGATAGGCGAATGTTAGTCCAAGCATGTGTTATGTACACAATGCATGGGATCCCGATGTGTAGAAGGTGAGTAACACGTAAGACCTAATGGCTACGGAGTAATTGGAAATTTATATTGTCATTGTCCAAGTTCTTTTCTTCTTTATATTTTCTTTTCTTGATGTTCATATTCAAATGTTTCTTTTGTTCCTATGTTTTTGTGCCCATTGACTTTCGGAGTGAAATTGCTATCAGTAGTAGAAAGTGTAAGTATGTGGGATTTTGAAATCATTTGTCCAAGATAAGTCACTCTATATAAGGACCAAAATTATGCCTTTATTATAAATGTCCTAATGTTAGTAGTGGTAAGGAAAATGAACAATGTGTTTTACTAAACAAATACATGTGAACTTAGGGGTGAACCCATATGTAACTCGATCTCACCGAATTCTATCAATCATTCATATTAATTTGAACTATCGACTTGAGTTAATTATTGGTTAATCGTGAGGGGATTGAATATTATGTGTTTCTTAATCATGGTGGGTACCTCGGGTATTAATGATGCATGTCACCTTGGAACTATTTTTCAACAAGATGGGATCTAGAAAGAAAACTAGAGGGTGTAGGGTGTTTATATTATAAAAATCATATGTGGGACAAGGTTGATGTTATCGATCATAAATAGGGGAATCTAAAGGAATCTCATGACAAATTTTATTTCTAGGTACAACAAATGGCATTAATTGGGAATTTGACTAACAAGGATATATCTCAAACTCTACAATCTCTCGGTTTAAAACTAGTGCCTTATCCATTAGGTTATATAGTGAAAAATAATTGATTGGGGCATTTTGATGATACATAATGTTGAGGAAAGGAAAAATGAAAAAAATAAAAAGGAAAACACTCAACTATGGAAGGGAAACAAAAATAAATAAAAATTGGCTAAACATGTGTAGGGATAACCTACTTTCATGCTTGAATTGTTTGAGATATTTATTTCTCTAGGGAAATGGAAGATGTGCACCATCTAGATAGCCTAGGAAGTGGGTATTATCTCCATGGAAGTGATGGATCTTGAAAGGACACATCCACAAAGAGTTGAATTTTCATGACTTCCTCTTGTTTCTTTTTTCTTTCCCTAGATAAGAGCTAGGTAGTAAACATAAGAGCCCATTTTTTGGGATATCTTGTCAAAGAGCTCTTTTTACTTTACCTTGATGTTCTCTTATTTTCTCATCATGTAGTGATCATTTCTTCTTCTAAATTGTTGAGGGATATGATTCTTTTGTCTAGAGAAACTCATAAATTATCATCTTCGATTGCTCTTTCCAATCGATTGGTAGTAGACAATTCTAATGAAATGATAATTTCAACATTTATCCTATATAGAAACTAAAGAGGAGGGACATGTCGATAGTTCTCTTTAGAGTTATATAATCTATGCACAATGCGTCATGCATTTTCTTAAACCAATTTCATTAATTTTCATCTATGATTTTGAAACTTATTATAACAATATTCTAATTGCTTGATTTGGCTTGACTATTCCCTCATGGATAGTTTTTGAACAAACGAAATGAAGGTATCCCATACTTGTATTAAACCCCGATATCTCAACAAAATAAAAAATTAAAATATTGTCTCTGTAATCTTCTATGCCCCACCAAAGCTAAACAATTTTCTCTTTGATGAAATTAAATATCATAGTTGAAGTGATTTTCTTTATGGGAATCACCTCAACCTATTTTGTAAAATATTACAATGAGGTGAAGACATGGATGTGACATGTATGCGGAATGTAAATTCAACATGTAACCAATGAAGCATAAACTCTATTGTTGGAAAGGGTCTTCAATCACCACATGGTTAATGGGGAGCACCTCAAATTTTGGACTTCCAACAATGTTTGGCACATCTCACACCTTGAAACCCATTCTTTAAGAATCGTTAAATAGATTATGCCAATAATAATGGTCTCTCATAATATTATATGTTGTGACAGTGAAGAAAAATTGCCGCCACATGCTTAGTTGTAACATTCTTCTAACAAACATTGTCATATGCCTCTAACAAACATTTTTGGGTTCTTTGTCAACACATCTCAAGAAACAAGGTCATTTAAACCTTTCTTAAAAGTGTATAGTCCAAAATTATCTACTTGGTTGCTCTAATATTGATTTCTCTTTCCTCTGGAGAAGTGAAATCATCTCATCAACATTATAATTTTTACAATCTCTTGATTTGGTTTTCATTTATTTTATGAAGTTAATAAAATTAGTTTGATTCTTAGGATAAGTAGGTGGGAATGAAGAGGGGTTTTGTGATTTTTGGTTTCACTCATGTTTCCTTTGCCCACATTTTGAGCTAGAGGGTATTGAGAAGGAATATTTTTTTGGTGTATTTCTATATCAAAAATGAAGACATGCATAAAAATTAAATTGAAAACTATTAATTAAACCTTAAAAATTTGTAAAACTCAAAACGTAGATTAAAACACATGAAAACTAAACAAACAATAAATTTTACTACCTAAGTGTTATGAAAGTGTTCTTAATAGGTATATAGATCAAAGGAGGTAGTGGAATGGATCAAATGAGAATGCACAAAGTGTGAGGATCTCACTTGTAGCAAAAAAATGCAACAAAGTGAGAGTAAACTATATGGTAGGGTTTATTTTTTATTTTGAAGTTTTAATAACTCCTGTACACATGTATGTTTAGACTTGGTAAATACTAATATTAAACATGTATGCATCATGATGGTTTAAGTTATATAGGTTTTTAGGAAATTGTAGTATTTATTTTATAGCTAAATATAAGCCTTTGTCAAAAAATATAAATTTTATGAGGGATCTCTTGGTTTGGAAAGTGGGCTTAATACACAATATTGGTGTTGAACAAATAATTCCCAAATTATACGATTGTGAGATTCTAAATAAGCTAATAATATGACTTAATTTTAAGTAAATGATAAAATAGTAATAAAGTATTAGGGAATTTAGGTTTTTTAGGATATACCTAATTTCATGTAATTTTGCAAGTGTCTTCCATAAGACCAAGGAAATAGGTCTAGGTATTACTAGGAATACCACCTAGAAAAAAAAATATGTGAAATTTCTTATGACTATTTATGCTAGACCTTGGACATTTTGCACAATGTACAAAGGGTCACCTTCTAGCAGAATTTTTTTTTTACATGAATAAAGAAATATGACTTGACGACTATGTTTGGTGTTTTATAATGTGCAAAATCCTAACTTAGAATATCCAGGATTACTTGTAAATCAATATATTTTATGTAAACCTTAAATCAAGTTTAATACTTGTTGTCCTCTCAATTTTCCCTGAATCTAATTTCGTGGAAATTGGAGCCTTGCTCATGTGAAGGGGAAAATTTCTAAGTTAAGGCCCGTAGTCAATCAAGAAGGGACACATGGCCTACGTTGAAAAGTCAATGATGGAGGCATGGAATTTTGGGGGAAAGATTGGAATTTTTCCCCTTTCCAAAATAGATAAAGTCTAAAGCGTATGCATCCCCGCAACCAATCACATGGTGCCACGTGTCCACGTTGAAAAGTCAAAGTGGGCTGGTGGAGGTTTTTGAGAATTTGAGCCTTTTTGATAAAAGAGTTCAAATGGTAGTTTCGACCCACATTTCCTTGGCCACTCAGATGATGCCACGTGTCTGGCCTTTGGTGGAGCTGTGGGGGGCGGAGAAAATCGAGAAAATGTGTTTATTGTCGGAAATGTGGATTTCTTCCTGTGGTCATCGCTACTTGGATCTTGCCATGTGTGGGGTCCAAATTTGAAGGTAAAAGGGGGAAAAGATAGCCAAATGCACTCATCTAGTTTTTAACACCATTAACGAACTAGAGTTCTACAAGACGAAAAAATGGATCATTCTTCATTCTTTTTCTCTGTATTCTTGTTGTTTATTCATGAGATGCATTTTTGGTTTATTATGGAGCCAAATCGATAAGTTTAAAGGGATGTAAATTTTGGTTATCGAAAATGGAGTTTATCGAGCATACGTGATAAAAAGGGAGAAAACTTACCGGTAAGTGCTTGAGTGCTATGAAAGTGGTTAAAGGAAGAAATGGTAGGACCACGTGAAGAAGAAAATCATGACATGCCCCTATTAAAATAGTCATGCTCAACTAACAAAATATTTTCCTTTTTGAGCCTCGGTTTTCATGAGTGCATTCATTTCATGTCACTTTCCAAAAGTGGATCTACAACAAACATTATTCCTTTTGGATATTCTTTTCTTGGGGTCAAAGTATGGATGTATACAAATTGTTATAAATATATGTCTTGGGCCACGGGAAAAGAGATTCTAGTTTTTTGGGAAGGTTGTAAATTTGGAAGTAATTCAATACAAGTTCTTTCTTTCTTATTTTCCTCTATTATATATTTCTCTCTCCTCGTTTGATTCAACGGAGCATTTATTTTACAATCAATAGAAACTTTGTGTTCGGTGTTTGTGTAATCTTTAGAACTTTGTGTCTGTAGATTTGCATCGGTGGTAAAGTAATTGATCCTTTTCTATATTTTCTTGGTTCAATGTGAGTAGGGAGATACTCTGCTATCTATATTTCCCTAAAGCATTGTTTTTTTCTTCCTTCTTCTATCCCTTTATTCTTCCATTCCTTCGATTGATAATATTTTAAGTATGAAAACATTCCGTAATATTAGGGTCCTAACATAGAGAGTTGTATATGTGTACATTTTTTCCTCGCTTTCAATAAGGGAACCTCTCCTATTAAAGATGAGGGAATTGTTGTCCCCCGATCGTGGTTTCAATCCATGTCCTATTATGAAACCCAATAGTTTTTGGCAACTCCGCTAGGAAATTCATTCGCAAATGGATTCAAGTTTTTGAATAACAACTTTTTGATCATCTTTGATCTCACGACTCAAGATACACTTGGGGGTAGAAGAACCCTTGGGGAAGAAGAACCTCATTTCCAAATTCGGATTATCAAGGTTTCTCCCTCCCTTCTTCATCAAGAAAAATAAGAGGAACAAGATTTGCAAGCACTCCTTCCGCTAGAGACATAACTTTTGGGAGTGACATCCCGAAGATCAAATTGGTCCTAATTCAGCATGCATCGATTCTCATTGGTGTTTCAATTTCTATCTAAATAATATTTCCAAGGATGGCAGCTCCTCTACTTTGGGGCCAAAGGGTTGGGCCTCTTTCTCTTCCCCCAACCATTACATGAATTGCATAGAGGCAATAGAAAGAATTTCCCTAAATTTAGAGGTGATGGGAAGGTTCATCTAGATGAACATATTACAACCTTCATTGTTGCTTGTGGTGTTATCAGGGTTGAACATGAGGATATCTCCGTTAGAATTTTTGTGGAGACATTACAAGATAATGATGCTGATTGGTTCTATCATCTCCCTGTTGGATCCATCACCGATTGGAACACCATGACAACCGGGTTTGAACAACGTTTGAAACATGCGAGGATGTATATGCCCTCTTGCCCAGCATTTCTCAAATCAAGAAAGAGTCACATTAGCCCATGAGGGAATTTGTGGCCAAATTCAACAGGCTGGTTAATAAGATCCCACTAAACACACACCCTGTGGATCAGATTCAGAGATGTTTCTTCCTTAATGCCCAATTGCCTGAAGTGATCTATGCACTTAGGAGAGCCAATCTTGCCACCTTGGATGTTGATAAGAGATTTTCTGTTAGTGTTGAAGATGATCTGGTCATTTATGGCAAGCTAAGGAGAGATTCATCCAAATCCAAAGCATCTCCTTCTTCCACATCTTCTCCTGGAGCTAATGTAGATCAATTGGTACAGAAACTTGCTAATGATCTTATTTCCCTCAAGAAGTAGTTTGACCAGCATGCTCCTTATCAGGATGTTCTTAGGTAGAATTTTCAACCCAGAAATTGGTTGCCCTCTACACTGCATCAGACTAGTAATTGAAGGTCCACCTGTTAAATTTCTAGTCAATGCAACATGTGAAGTGTTGGAGCCTGATGAGGAGGAAGAGGATGGAATCTGTGAAGAACATGAAGAGGAAGCTGATGAATAATTAGAAGAGTTTGATGGATCTCGTCTATTTTCTCACCACCGAAGGTATAGGTGAAGAGGATGATTATGAATAAAGAGTTACGAGAGATGAACAATGAATCATATGCTATCATGACTCATGAGAAGGCCAACAAGAAGGAGAAAGTGGTGCATCCTGCTAAAAGATCTAAGGATCCTCCTATGGTCATTCCAGTGATTACAAAAAGAGGAGCTCTTATTCCAACTTCTTCCACATCTAAGGTAATTTCGTTGTTCCTTCCTCCTCTATTTCTACTCCTAAAGCTTCTTGTCCTCTAAATGATAGAGTTGATAAGTCAAAAGTTTCATCTACTCCTATCAATGTTGCTCCATCTACCTCTAGTTCTTTTGACATTATTGACCATCTTAAGAAAACTAAGATCCGGATCTCGAGGTTGAATTCTACCAAACCCATCCCAAGGCCTTCGCTAAGATGGTAGACTTTGTGAAGTACAAATCCAAGTCTTCATCCTCTAGTTCCAAATGTCTCTTACCCACTCCATCTCCTTCATCTCAACCCAGCCTTGTGGCTATAGTCAATTCATCGATGGGAAGATCAAACCATTTTATGTCACCCTCCTCATAGCTGGCCAAAACTCAACAATTGTGTTATTGCTTATGGTGCTTCGTATATTGTGATGCCTACTAAGGTAGCTCATGCCCTAGGCTTATCCCTTACCTGTGCTTTTGGCTCATGTTACTCAATGGAAAGTAGATAAGTGCCATTTGTTGGAAGGATCAAGGATGCACAAGTAGCCTTTGCTGCTTTTCCAGAGAAGAGAGTTTTAGCCACCATTTTGGTAGCTTATATTACCCCTTTCTAAGACATGCTATTGAGTAGAAATTTTTGCAAAAATGTTGGAGGAGAAATCATGATGGATTGGTCACATGCTCTTATTCTAGTGAATGGGAAAATGAAGAAGTTACTACCTGAGAAACAAACTAAATATATTGTGCAAAAAATAGATGATCCAAAAGCACAAATATTGTATGTAGATATCACATGTGGTAATTACATGGTTATGTCACAAGGTGAGACAAATCCAGTGGGAAGAAACTCATCCAATGGATTTGGGATACCTTGCAACAAAAAAGAGAACATTCAAGTTCTTAAAACTACTCATAGTGATTCTTCACACCTTCAGGTATTCATTCCTCAGCATTATCTTAATCTCACCAATGAATGTCTTCTTAATGCCCCTCATGATGCATGCCAATTTGGTATTTCTTCCAATGATGAGGAAGATAAACAACTTGAGGCTTTGTTTCAACCTGAAATGGAGTTTATGGAAGATATGTCATGTGCTAGGATTGGATGTTCTTGTTTTGAAGGAAATAACCTCATGCTGGTAAAAGAGGAGGTGCATCACAACAGAGTGAATGGGTTTTCTCCTTCTCCTGTGTTTGAGGGATTCCAATATACTGAGATGGAGATCTCTGTTGACCATTCTCTTGCTATTTTAAATTACCTCAATGACAAACAAGTGCCTTTACCTAAAGAAAATGGAGTTAGTTGGAGCAATGGTCCACTTGCTATGTTTATAAATGAGATGAGCACACATACATCTTTTTACAACCCTTTAAAACAAATAGAAGTTGATGAGCCACACCTGGAAATTTTTCTTCACAATTATGACAGTCCTGGTTCAACTCACCCTTTGGGATGCAAACAAGAAGAAGAAGATGATGTGATTGATTCATTTTTACCTAGTCTATCAACTTTCAAATTCCCTTCGAATCATGAAGACAAATCAGTAGTGAAACTCGCACCCAAGAGCCAAGATCTCCTAGAAGTGGAAAACAAAGTTGTTGAGTTTGCAAAGGTAGCAGAGATGTTTCTGATGGGCATGGTAGAAATTTCTCATCATGAGGATAAATCAGAAAATGTGCAAGCCGAAGGAAATGATAATGATAAATCATTCAAGTGTCTCTTTCCCATTTCCTTTTGAGGATTATTACAAGAAAGATTTTGTGTGAACATATGGGTCTCAAGGTATATTCCATGATGATTGCCAAACAGATGTGATTGGTAATTCACTGAAGCAAGAAGTTGGTGTTATAAGAATTGGATTTTGTCATGAATCCAGTTGTCATAATTCAGTGGTGTGCAGGGATCAGTGTGGAGGCAGTCAGGCATTTTTAAAGCTTAAAAATGGCATTACTCCTTCACAAGAGAAAAGCTTTGATAGACATTCAACTCTTCACAAGGACTGAATGTTTTTGGTCTTGGGTATCATTATCTAGACAGTTTTCTTTCCTCAGGTTTTCTTTTCAAACCTTGTAATGTCCCCACAGTGATTTGGTACGCCCAACTACCTATTTTCAAATCCAAGGTGCCTGATGCTTTCAGAGTGTTGTTTCACAAGGGTACATTTTTCTCTCAGCCGGTCTCTAGGGTTGTATAGTTTCATACAGTTCTTTCTTTCTCCCCCGTAAATATCCTTTTCTTTTCTTCTTTGTAAATTTTGTATAGCATTTTTTTCTTTCCTTGTTTTTGTTTTGGTTGTTTCCTTTTACGTTCTCTTATGTGTTGGTTTTCTTCTTTTTGACTCCGTTGCCCATAGGCTAAGACACTAATTTGATCGATTACCAAGAATTCTCTAAGGTTCTTGATTTTGCCTCTTTCCTCTGCCAAATCATCCCTAGAAGGAGCCGGTTGTTGTCCTCTCAATTTTCCTTGAATCTAATTTCATGGAAATTGGAACCCCACTCATACGAAGGGGAAAATTTCTAAGTTAAGGCCTGCAGTCAATTAGGAAGGGACACGTGGCCTACGTTGAAAAGTCAATGGCATGGGGTATGGACTTTTGGGGGAAAGATTGAAAATTTTCTCCTTTCCAAAATAGATAAAGTCTAAAGCGTAAGCGCATCCTGCAATCAATCACATGGTGCCATGTGTCCACGTTGAAAAGTCAAAGCCGAATGGGGTGGAGGTGGAGGTATTTGAGAATTTGAGCCTTTTGATAAAATATTTCAAATGGTAGTTTCGAACCACATTTCATTAGCCACTCGATGATGCCATGTTTTCGGCCTTTGGCGAGCTACTGGGTAGAGTAAATCAAGAGGATGCACTTTTTCTCCCAAATGTCGAGAAATGTAGATTTCTTCCCTGGGTCGTCGCCGCTTGGATCTTACCACATGTGAGGTCCAAATTTGAAGGTAAAGGGGAAAAGATAACCAAATGCACTCATCCGGTTTTCAACGCCATTAACGAACGAGTTTTGTAAGATGCAAAAATGGATCATTCTTCATTCTTTTTCTTCGTATTCTTGTCGCGTTTCTTTATGAGATGTGTTTTTGGTTTATTATGGAGCCAAATCGATAAGTTTAAAGGGATGTAAAGTTTGGTTATCATAAAATGGATTTTATCGGGCATACGTGATAAAAAGGGAGAAAACTTACCAGCAAGCACTTGAGTGCTATGAAAGTGGTTAAAAGGTGGAAATGACAGGACCACGTGAAGAAGAAAATCATGAGATGCCCCATGCTAAAATAATCATGCTCAAACTAATGAAATATTCACCTTTTTGAACCTCCGGTTTTCATGAGTGTATTTGTTTCATGTCACTTTCCAAAAGTGGATCTGCAACAAACATTATTCCTTTTAGATATTCTTTTCTTGGGGCAAAGTATGGACGTATACAAATTGTTATAAATATATGGCTTTGGCCATGGGAAAAGGAATTCTAGTTTTCTGGAAAGGTTGTAAATTTAGAAGTAATTCAATACAGAAGTTATTTCTTTCTTATTTTCCTCTGTTATATCTTTCTCTCTCCTCATTCGATTCAATGGATCATTTATTTTGCATTCAATAGAAACTTTGTGTTCTAGTTTGTGTAATCTTTAGAACTTTGTGTCTGTAAATTTGCATTGGTGGTAAAGTAATTGATCCTTTTCTATATTTTCTTGGTTCAATGTGAGTAGTGAGATACTCTGCTATCTATATTTCCCCAAAGCATTGTTGTTTTCTTCCTTCTTCCATCCCTTTATTCTTCCATTCCTTCGATTGATAATATTTTAAGTATGAAAACATTCCGAATATCGTGGTCCTAACATAGAGAGTTGTATATGTGTACATTTTTTCCTACTTTCAATAAGGGAACTTCTCCCATTAAATAGGAGGGACTTGTTGTCCCACGACTATGGTTTAAATTCATTTTCTATTACGAAACCCAACAATACCTCACCACACCCATTAAAATAGAGGATATTAATGGGGCCTAAGTTATTCCTCAAAATTACTATTAAGGCCTTGGTTTCTAAACATATTCTCCATCAATACTTATGCAATTTCATAAAACAAACTTATGATCCAACTTAGCTTTACATGCTTACATTAACTAGTATTGTTTAGAATGAATCTATTAAATACTTGACTTAGGATTTCGTTATGGAAAGGATTCATATTTATGTGAAAGGTTATGTTATTATAACTTCACTATCACTCTTGTGAAAGTAACATAATGTTTTATCATTTGTGTGTTCGGGTAAGTGTATGAAGATGGGTTACAAAAATGGGGTCTTAAGTGGACATGTTTTCTTAAAAATTGAGAAACTTGTACTTTTATTGATTATTTGAGGTACTTACACTCAAAATTTGAACAAGGTATAAAAACATGAATTGTTGCATTTTGAGTCTAGTTTTCAAATCACTATTTTTATAAAAATGGTGAAGTATAGGTGGTAGAAATTGTTAAAATTCAAGGAAGTACTCATATTTTTAAGATAAAACATAGTTGATAGTTGACCATTTTCCTCGCTTTTTAAAACATTGTTTAGTATTTTAAAAATCCTTTAGTGGAAATTTAGATAAGGTTATCTAGTATGTTACATATATATTTTTAAATTTTTATTGTAAATATATATTTTAATGAATTTTACCAGTAAATAGGTCTTGAATTTGATTTAAAACATAGAGTTGAGTATTTTCCCCATAACTACCTCAAAATTAATTGAAAATTAGATTTTTTTTGATGTGTATAGAATTAGGTCTAGTATGCGATGGTATATATATTTTAATTTGGATGTGAGAATCAAAATTTACGTGCAAAAAGTTAGACATGTATTTTATTTCTATATAATGGCATAAGAAGATATGTTTGCAAATTTAAAGTTATTATCTTTATAGTTGTCAAAAATTCAAAAACATATATCATCGAGAAAGATGACAATTTTCTCTTCATCGTAGTCATGATTTGATGAAATTTTTCTATGGAATCCATAATACATGTTATCACCAAATTACAACACCCCCCGAATGGCCTGATATGTGGATGGGGCATTCAGTGTAATTTTTGTAACATTGGGTCATCTCTCAAGTTGTGGGACTTGCGGGCTTGAGATAACCCTCCAAAGAAGGTTGGTTCTTGCTCCTAAACTACCTACCACAATCTACTCCTAATGTAGGAAAACAAACTATCTAATCCTAATCTAACCATTACTAAGGGACCATGGAGAGAGATTGAATGAAATTAAAACATACACTAAGAGTGGTGATACACCAGAAAAGGAGGTGGTTAATCACAATCCAATTGCCTAAAATGGAGAGAGGTGAGCAATGGAGAGGGTGGAAAAGATGCACCATAGACCAAAGATGAGATTCACATAGAACACCAATTCAAACCCATTAAACATAGCTCTCAAAACCTGCAATAAACATCAAGAGTATGCACAGTATACCCTATAATGGAGAGAGGAAAGAAGAGACAACAAAATATGTAAAGGATGGACAAAATGCATCACAAAACATAGTTTATTGCTCCATGAAGTATGCACAGTACAAAATTAGTGGGAAAGAGGAAAGAAAATTCCATTAAAAATCTTGGAAAGGAGGCTTAAGCTCCACATTCAACCCTAGCTAGAGAAGAAAGAGAGAGGAGGGGAGAAGAAAAATGACTAACTCCTTTACAAATGAGCCCAAGATTACAATTTATAGAATTTGAGAAGAGAGAGAAAGAACAATCCCAAAATTTCCTTTTAAACCACTTACAAGATGCAATCAATGAGGGGAAATGATGGTATTTTTCTTGTAAAAGGATCCCCATGCTGTCCCATAACCTACAACAGAGAAAGAATGATGGCCATGCCCATTAAATGCACTTCTCAACCACTTTCCAACCTGTCTCTTTGAACCGAGCTTGTTTCCTATGAAATTATCTATCAAATATTCATCAATATCCAAATTTATTGATTATTATGCATTGGAATCAAAACCATAATTCCAATGAGACCAATTTTGTGTGATTCATTAAGGGATGCAAAAGTTATGGCCATCTGAATGCAGACAATTATTTTGAGTTTACGAGGCATTTCTCACCTTTCACGGGACTAAAAATTAAATATTTGGTTGGGAAAAGACAATTTAATTATTTTTATCCTTCCTCCAATATTTCCTACCTTGATTTAAAATTTCTCCATGGACCCACTATTAATTATTGCTTTGTAATGAAGGGGGTTGATGTTTTAAAATGAATGTATCACAAATTTCACTTGAGATGGCTCTTTTTCTCAAGTATTGCCGACCATTCCAACTCGACACTTTAACCGGTGGCTCACCACCTACTCATTGCATTGGGCCTTATATTTTGTATTGGATGGATCTTATAACTATACCTCGAACCCTTATTCTATCAACCTCTTCGTTAAATTTCCATTTTCCCATATTATTTCATCAACTCTCACTAATTTGAGCCCATCCTTCAATCCACCTAACTATTTGTATGTATGCCGAGTTGGCATTACTTGTTTCATACCTTAGGTTCAACCCTTATTTACTTTGCCCCACCTCAGTCCTCTTTCATGGGTCTTGAGCTTAATAATTTTCCCCAACCCCATGTGATTAACTCGGTCGTTGATGGTATGCGTTGCATTGACTCGTGATGCGTCCTCGGCAATCTATACCACGTGGAGGCCCCATGCAACTTTGGGACCTCCACTCTCCCTTGGCTTTTGACTTTGCGACTATGCCAGGGGCCATGTGTTAGCCCTAGTGTAATGGAACTCACTTTGCTTTAAACTCAACTCGGATACCCCGAGAGTTGGTCTAACGAGCCGCTCAATACCTTGCCTTTGTGGATTTCGACAAGATCCTATCCTCACCTAATATGCTTTCCTCTTGAGTAGCTCGGCCTTTTTCTGCTGCTTGCTCAAGACCCGACCTGTTCTAACTCATTTGATCTAATCTCATGTCATGACTCCATGTCAAACCTGCCTCTCTCTGTAACAATTTCCTCCAAGTGACTCGCCTATAATCGATTCATCCATTTTGTGTCGATGTAATAGTCTCTATTCCAGAGGCCCAACTCCATTTTCATCATGCTTTGTTCACAGTCAAGTTTTCTTTTCTTAAGCCCTGGCATATTCAATCCTTTGCAAAGGCTTTGCGAGTAGAGCTTGAATCCCTTTGGATATCACCATGCTTGCTTAGCTTGGTATGATTTCCACAAGAACTCGGTCGATTTGTGCTAACTTGACTTCCTTCTCATTTCGGGCAACCTGGTTCAATTATTCCAATGCATGGCTTGATTCCTGCGCTCACACTCCTCTATAAGTTGTTTACATATCATCCAATTTCCTGGATCACCCTCAATTTCTATAGGCTCAGCTTCCCCTTATTTTGTGAGGCTCATTGTGATGTTGATCAAACCGTTTGCTTAGGTGTTTGAATGACCTTGTCGAGTTTCTCCTTTTCCTCTCTCGCTACTCAACACTCCCATGCTAACTTGATTTCTTCATTATATGGCCCGAAATTTTCACGATGGATTTCCTCGCTTCAACATGCAAACTTGATGATCATTAATTACATAGATGCCTCGAGATGCAATGACTTGGTGAGAGATACCAAGAGCTTGGTTTCATTGTAACAATTGAATTCGCCAATGTTTCCATTGCTCATTTTTTCCCTTTATAAAGCATGGCTCAAGTATTGGCATTAAATGATGAGCTTGGTGGCCATATTACACTACTCGGCCCCCCACATTACCGATGTAACTTGATCATCATCTATATTGTAGGTCACTAGTGTAAAACAGAGTTCGACATGATGAATAACTCGATCCTCCATTAGGTGAGCTTGACCATGCATCAAAACAATTACCGGTGATTGCTAATGTAACTTGGTTTAGCTTGAATATACAAGGTGTGAGTTTGATTGCCTTGATATAGATTGATGAGTTTTGGTAGCTTAGTCACTCATGTGCCTTCCCCGAGATCGAGATGTAAACTCTAAACATTTTCAACCCTTCCTTGGGGCTTTATACATTTTTAAGATTTTAGTATCCTAAGAGGTCTCATGAAATGTTTGGAAGTAGTCTAAAACAAATTACTAGAGTTTTGCCAATTTTTTGAGATCAGGTGCCTTTTGCAATTACCTTAATGCAAGCTTTCCTATTATCTAATTTCACCAAGGTAGTGAAATTATATAACAATTTGGCATGACTCGCGGGGGCCATTTTCCTACTAAATGGAGTATGGCCTTATTTTGATGTAGCTTATCCATTGGGCATGCATCTGTATGATCATCAAGAACCGATCTCGAACTTTGAAATGCTTGACCCCGTAACACCTAAAGTGTTGTTGCTTGATTTTGGAGCCATTTCCACTACTTACATTTTATAGCCTCAATAAGAAAATCTTGAAATTTATTTTGTGAGAGTAGAATTTTTTTTTAAAACTTAAATTCCATCTTTCCCAAAGAATTGCAATCCATGAGGTTGAATGAGGAAAAATGAAGATGTAACATTCCCATTTTAAGACTTTAGAAACAAGGGAATTTTTTTAAAAATATAATGTTCACTGTTCTAAATAAAGCATTATTTAGAACAAACATTCCATGCCAATTGAATTCAAATAGATAACCATATGCAACTATAATGACTTGGTGATCCACCGATCTATTCATTCCATAACTTGGTAAGCTACCGATCTATCTTAAGTATTGAATACATATTGTATACTTCATATACTTGGTTTTCCTACCCTACACCGGGTATTGAGTGATCTGTTTAAAGAACATATATGAATATTTGTTACCAATATTCATTTGATATCATGTTGTTTTAAACTTGGTGACATAGGACAATGCAACCAAGAAGCTTTGCGATACTTTGGCCAAAGATTTACAACATACTATGTATGTCACTATTCCTAGACGACATACTCATCATATTGGAATACATCCTTCACCTCACTCCTCTATTATCATGATTGGTCTTTACTAACTACCGTCAGTCCACTTGCCCCAAGTTTAACCCTAGCCCTAGTTAGAAACATAACTTATTATAGGAAGACACTCACAATGGCTTAGGGTAAATGGGCATACTCGGTTGACCTAAGTCAACCGGATGTGCCAAGGTACCCTGAGCCATTGGAAGCTACTTCCTATCCTAAATATGCCACTAACTTGACCTAGAGAGAAACTAAGTTCAAGTCCAAGTTCTTATTGTGTGTAGATCTGGATGATCAATGTGGAAGGGTGATGCCACATGTCAACTACAACGTTGTATTCTCGAGAAGACCCAAGTATTCTCAAAAGTATAGCCCTGTAGTTGGCATGTGCCAACATCCTACAAAAACTACCTCATTGAGATGTACAAACCCCAAGGAGATTGTTATTACATTGTTAATTTGGATTATGTCTTGATTACAACAATCCTGCTAAACCCTAATCCAACACTCCATAAGTTCTTTTCTAAATTTGTTTCATTTAGTCCATGAAGAACTTCCTTAACTTATGATTGCTTTATAATGTTCGTTTTCATAGTTCAACCAATAGTTAACCAAAACAGGACAATGATATCATAAGTTTCATTAAAATGTACTTTTAATTTTCTAGAAAGGTTTAACAACCACATATATCCGATTAAAGTAGACTTCATACAAAATGAAGTCTAATAATTAGTAATCATATCTCCAAACCTTTTAGGTTTATATTCAATTGAGAGAGAGAATGAGTCTTCCTCTAAATGATTAAGAATTAGGGTTTATTATTCCCAATATCCATAATTCTTACTTCATGTTTATTACACAACACATTACTATATTAAATTGTTTAGATAAAACACATTGTATTATGTAACTCACAAGTTGCTTCATTATAAGGAAAATTGAACTAATTCCCATTATCCATTTTATCAAAGATAACAAGATAAGAATAACATAATATAAATAATATCAATAAGATGGAACTTCCATCTTCTTTTAAAAAGTACGAGATAATTTACACAACCAATGCAAATAAATCACAACTTGCAATTCATCATTACAACTTATAAAATTTACAAGACTATGCACTTTAGGCATATTGTATAACAACAACCCTCATTCTATAAAGTATACAACTTTTCTTTTACAATACAACAAAAGAATGAATCAGAATTCTTTACTAAGAATTAGACATATATCAGCCAATGCATCATATAAGATTTTTCCTTCTTTTACCACTTACATCGTCCATCTACAAAAATAGCTAGCACGGTCAGTTCAATGAACTAAGCATGATAAGCACTAATCATTAAAATGAAGTGCATTCCACTAATTATTTCATTAAAGCAACACTGCTTTAATGAGATAATTAAATCATCATACAATCAAGCATAAGTGATAACAAACGAAAGGAAGTACATTAATAAATCTAGATCCACTTTAAAGAGAAGAGCAGAATATAATAAACAATATCTGCCTAAGATCTTAAAGTCTATTAATCCTATCAATGGATTGTAACAAACAATAAATCCTATCATCCCATTGTCTCCTAATTCTATCCTAATAGAATACCACTTTTATCTTTTCTAAGAGACAAAATAAATGAATACAACATGGTTCATTCTAGGGTTATTCATCTATATCCTAAGCAAGAATAAGAAGAACCATTATGTACCATGCCCAAACCTATAACATCTAAAAAATAGACCAGATTAATAACATGAGTTACATGTTCCTTTCCGGGTAACAACCTTGCACATTCAACATTAGAATATACATCAAAACAGAATTCCATAACAATACAAGAAGGTATAGAAAACCAGAACAGTCCAACTACAATTCCAATTCCAACTCTTCATGTTAGAAGTTATCAATCAAAGATCAGAAAACAATGTTCACAAACAAAGCAGCCCAAAGAGGAGTTAATCTCTACTCAAGTTCTTCACAAAGGATAAAGAGTACAAGAGACAAACCTACTCCTTTCCATAAAAACTAGGCAAGACTAGTCAACAACATTCAAACCCATAAGTATCAACTTACTTAACAGCTAGAACCTTCCTAGCTACTAGCTCTCAACATTATTTCAATCAATGATTCAAACAAGGTAGACCAATAGGTCATGAGAAATCACTATCTCGAAATGGAATCGAGTACAAAAATTTCAAACAATGAGCATATCCAAGGACAGAGGAATGGTAACTTAAATAAGGAGAGAACCAATGATAAATCGTATCATTTCAACTGAACAAGAAGTTCCAGTTTTCAAACCAATTCAGGATGAAAGCATACTACGAGATCCCAAACCAATATACTACTCACAAAAGAATACATATATACATATTTTCTTTCTCAAAGAGAAACCAAGGTCTTATTCACTATATCAGTCAAGAATAACATCCCAAGACAACAAACGATAAGGTTCAGAATTACCTACGAACCCAAGACTGGAGACTTACAAATGCCTCTCCACTAAATACAAAAGGTAAGTAGTAATTCAAAAGAATCAAACTCATTACAACTGAACGGAGAAGGAATCCTTCCTGATAATTTTAGTGTCTAAGGTAATAACCCAAATCTTCCACTAAGGCCCAAATTTATTTAAAGAGATAGAAGAGAGGGAGAGCTAGAACCCAAAATGCCCAATACAGAAGTTGTCTCGGTCTTAAATTCCAAAGCAACAAGAACAGAATATCAAAACAAAACCTCACAACCACAAAATTGTGACAAGGTGGTGCCTTAGTACAAAATAATATAGTCAACCCAGAATGTGGGTTTCTTCCAAACAGATGGGGAAAGAACACTTCCTCCAATTCCCATGCTCATACCATCTCAAGAAGTCGATACAGTCATAGAACTGAAGTTCTACATTTCTTAAGCATGATATTACCAGTTCCAAATCTTGAAGAGATTTCAAACAACTCAAACAAGCTTTCACCCAGTCTCCTAGTGAGTGAGTTGCTAAAATAAAGAGTTATAAGCTAAACCTTTTAACAAAAGAATAACCCAATACAAAATGCTAAAAGAATCAAATATATCGACCAAAATATAAGCTCATAACACTCAAGTGTTAAATCAGAGTTCAGTGTCGAACCCATGCTTCTCACACAAATGTTCAGGACTACACTAGCAAAATAATGTGAGTACAGTGCTAAATACAAACTCCATGCAACAGTTCAACAATGCATAAGTTTCCCAAATAGTGGTTCTAATCAAAACAAAGCTCCAACACAAGCTTAATCAAAACACAAAGTTCCAACACAAGTCTGCATCCAAAGAACGCAACCCAAAAGAAAAATAAAACATAACTCAAGTTTCCCTAAGCTCATGTCCTTATATTGTCACGAAAGTCAGTTCAAAGCACATTAACTTCGAATACAAGATCTAGAGAGCAAAATAGAGATATAGAACAAGTTTCTAATACCATTTTCACTTGCATGCAGGTCATAAAACTTACACAGAAAGGCAGTTTCCAAACATCACTATTTTTTTGCCATGGATACAAATCCAAACAACACAAAGATTCACCAAACCCAACAAGCAAAAATAACTGACAAGCATGAAAACATGAATCTCATGAGAGTAGAGTTTTTCTAATGATTCATTTAGAAGAATGCAAAGAATTTTAATAGTTAGAGCCTATCATGCCTAATAGTGCTTCCACCAAATCGAAGGATACTTCCAGCCGAGCTTCCAACTCTTTTTCTCCTCCACGAAAGATCAACAATCAAACTTCTTTTCCTCCTATGCCTCATATATTTTCCTTCAATCAAAAATAGGCTGAAGAAACCAAAAATAGCTTTGAAGTGAAGGTCAAACTATTGGTTCGAAGAACTAGTTAGCTCCATGCAGAGCAAAATCCACCATGCATGCAAAACCAAATGACCTCCTACAAACCCGCCTCCTAAGTTTCCAAGATGGTTTACACACAAAGACCGAGGCTCATAAATGCCATAAATTCCATTCATTCCAAAATTCCCACTTATCTTTCCTTTCCACCACCTCCTAAATTTGGTGAATGCCAATTCAACACAAAAATACAATTCCATCCTTTAGTGGAGCTTCCACATAAGCCTCTACCAAGTCTACTAGCCCCTGCCAAATCTGGCAGTACTTCCTTCATTTAAACCCTTTCAACTCAATTAAATTCCATTGGAACCATCGCCCTTGTGACATGCGACCCCTTAGGTTCCCTTAATAGTTTAGGATAGATTTAAATAGAACTTAGGTTAGTTTAGCAAATACCAACATAGGTCTTAAAAACATTTTCCATTAGAATTCCCCACCTTAGGTTAGGCTCAATTCATAACCCTTTAGTATTAGGTATTAGTTAAAGTAACCTAGTATACTTTAGTAACCCTTCTCTTATCCATTTAGCACAATGCTTAGGTTAGGTCACCAACCCAACAATAGAATAAGAGGCTTAGGTTAGAACAGAATTCAAATAAGTAAACATAGCTAGGACATAGCTGTTCTTACCTAGCTTAGGTTACCGTTAGGATAATCCTTAGATTCTTAGGACTCCAAACTCATCCTTAGAGAATTGAATTTTTCTTAAGTCCTTAATGTCCTGCCAAGATCAATCACCAAAGACCCAAGCACAAACATACAGCTGAACGAAAACATATTCACACAAGACCACAAAATTTGTATCACACAAAGTTTAGTCTTCAATGTCCCTTTAAACTACTGAAAGCCAATTTATCATTCAGTCTATGAAGAGGATTTGAAACATTCCTTGGATCACTAAAATTGATCCAAGGATGAGTCAGAAGAAGAAATAAGTCTGCAACTCTTAAAACCAGATTGCAGCTCATCTTTCCAAAGTGAAAATGAATTCTTGATAACCATATAATTTTAGTCTAATGATTTTAAGAACATAAAAGATTTATCCTTATCAAGCATGATCTTCAATAGTCAAAAGAACACATATTTATCTAGAAAATCACATGTCAACACTTGAATGCAAAAGAGGAATATATTAGTTGTCGAGGGTGTTACGAGATAAACACTGTAACCACTATCTCAAGGCTGATTTTATTGACATCATGGAACTCTATTAAATTTTGATATTCTTTCTTCTTCGAATGTCCAAGTTTGAATATGTTGCCTTGTGTGATTTTTTTGAAGGCCATAGCTGATTTTAAAGGGTTGTTGGGTTCTCTTTTAATTTTTTCATGGCATAGGGGCTTGGTGCAATGTTGTTCTCAGAGAAAATCATCAAGATCTCCTCCTTAACTAATTTTAGTTGCTCTGCATTTTTGGATTTGAGATTTGCAATTGTTACATACAACTATAAATTTCTTACTACAATGACTGGAGGACGTGGTGCACTTTGTAATGGCTGGAGAAACATGAAAAAAACTAAGGCAGTCACATTTTCCCTCTCACAAGACTTGTTCACAAAAGCACCCAAAATATCACTTTTATATGATTCCCTTCCTTCAAAATCAAGGGATTTTGGTCATAAACCTTTTTCACTACCAATGAATCATTAATACATACCTATACATTCATTAAAATAGTCACATATGACCCATATAGGTCGGGTATTCCCAAAACCATCCAACTTGGGCCAAAAAGGCTCAAAACCCCATCACTAGGATGAGAAAATCCACTCATACCCAAACCAAGTATTATTCAAGCTCCAAAATTCACCATACATGAGTAATATAACATATAAGCACCATAAATGGTCTTACATTTACTTGGACCAATCAAATAAATTATTAAATAGGCCCACTGGCTCATATCTTTCACCAAACAATTGTTTCCAACACCCTATTTTACCTTGAGGCATCAAGACCACTCAAGATGAACTGAAATATGGCATGTGACCACTCTATGGAATTATAAATAATTTTAAATCACTTCTATGTAAGTTATAAATAATGAAACATCCATATTATCAAATCACAACTTTCCTCTTCACCAAATCAAGTTACCCAAAACTTGTTTTACAAACTAAAATATTTAGCACCCTTGCTGCCACTTTAAAGACATAAAAAGTCCTTTATTAGGAACTAAATTAATCCCTCTTCACTTTCTAGGAGATAGAAATCATCATCCAATCCATTACATGCTTCAACCAACTCTTTCTTTCAGCTCGAGAAATCTTGTCTTGAAATTTAACATACCTTCTTCACAAATTGACCTTACTGAGCCATTAAATCAAATCACAAAGAAAAAAATCCACATATAAATGGAAATATATATGAATTATATTTCCAGAACATATTTTAACTCATTCCAACTCTAAGTGGAAGGCTTTCAACCAAGTCAATCTATGTTGACTATTTTTTATGTCTTATAGGACTCAAGAACCAAGTATGAAAACAACATACTCCATCACTCAAAAACACACTAACACGCTTGAAAAAATCATGGAACACCCTTATACATGATTTATAAACACTCAAAAACCTTTACAAAAAAATAATAACTCAAAAACATCACCTTACCTCATCAAGTCACTTGACACCCTACTAGAATAAACATCTTTCAAACTTAACCTTCAAAGAAAATATTATGACTTTGTGATACCATATAAATTTTTTTGATATACCAATGGAAATATCTTTGAACCATATTCACAACAAAACTTTAATCATATCCTAACTCATCTTGTATCTCCTACAATGTCACTTTTACTGAAAAATGCTCCAAACTACCCCAAAAACTGGTCTTCATAAATAGGGCACACTTTGCACTTTTCTTCACAACCATAACCTGAAACTATCATGTAAATTTATAAAACTTTAAGGCTAAAATAATTTTTAAGTTATTCTTTAACTTCTTTGGGAAACTTCTTCTTAAACTGTAACTCTTCATAAATAATCCATTTCAGTGGGGCCCACATATCGCCACATGCTCTAATATACATTTCTAGAAATATGGAAGAGTAATATATAACATCCAATCATAAATTTTGAAAAATAATCAAAATAGGATCACTATACTCATTCTTCTACAAGTCACTCATAGCTAAGGTTTAGCTAGGGTTTCAAACCACTTTATTTTCTTAACAATCGTTCATAAAAATGTGACAATCAAACCACCTCATTTTTTTTTTTGAAACCTTCATAACTGACCTAAGAATATATTCTAAATATTTTAGGTCCCCATTCAAATCACACAATTCACAATGAGCATTAGAAGGTCCACATATGCTTTAAAAACACATTGTTACTTACCCAGTTTTGCCAAAACTTGCATATATTCAAACATCTTCAACACTTTAACCTGAAATTTGTCATGAAGCATCATGAAAACCTCCTCTAACTATTTGTACTCACCATCTAATCCAAATATCTCTCAAATTCTCCATCCAATCTCATTTACATGTGCTTATTTTCCTGTTTCTCACTATTTACTTCCCAAGGACCTCATACATGCACTAAATCAATGAATGTTCACCTCAAACTCACCATACACCTCAGGTACACTACCACCATGCTACTACCATGATAAAACATGACTGATTTGGTCAATATCTCATACCTCTACCTCATTCTACATGCATCAGGGCTAGAAACAAGAATAGAATGACTTGACTCAACCATGACACACCATGAACTGACCATGTTTACCTCATATAGACCCATATACACCTCGACACATCATATGAACCATTTTTACTTCATGAAACACTCTAACTAGATCAAGAGAGAGATCATACCATGAATAGGCCTACTCGACCATACACCAAGACCTCATAAGACTTCACCAAACTTAGACACTACAAATCAACCTTCATTCTTGACATATGACTAACACCATATGGAGACTCACGTGACACCATAATGCCCTTTGCCATCAATATAATTGACATCAATGAAAACATAAACACACAATGGCCAACAATCTCCCCTTTGTTATTGATGGTAACCACCTTTAGAAACATTGATGGAAACCAACAAGACCAACACACCTACTTGAATCATTTCCATGTTTCTGATTCTTCTCTCCCCTTTGACATCTATAAAAAAGGCTATACTGATTACTATACATGGAAAAATGACATCACATGACAAAAACACAATAGAAGCAATGCAAAGACTCACGTACTTTAACCAAAATGCTCCCCCGAGAGTGTAATTTATTTTCTTTGACTCCTTTAGTAGCATAAGATGATCCTATGGACATGATAAATCAAGAAAATCAGCCCCACCTTAACTGATACTCCTTTATTTTGCCTTCATCTTTGTCATCCATCGCTCTTCTAGCTCTAGATTAAGGTCAAAATGCACAATTTGCTTCCAATACTATCATTTCCACCCATTATAATTCCCACTGGGATCATTCTCCCCTTCTCTATATGAAAACTAAAAACATAGGGCTCTTACCTTGCATATATGCCATATAGGGTGATCAACTTCAATGCCTTTGTCCTAAATCAACACTTTAGTGATTTCATCCTTCTTTGCATGTTTCCTTGAGCATATGAATTATTCTCTTTGTCACTATATGATGAATATGCTATAGATTTATAGAGACAAATATAAAAATAAGAACAAAATACAAATGATATTATCAATAATATTACCTACAAACTTCATTAAATAAACACCCATATAATAGGAAATATCTCCCTATAATTTAGGAGGTAGCTCTAACAAAACTTCAACCTACGTGAGTTATTAAAACAACTCATAACAAAGTATTATTTTCTACCCATAATAAAACTTAATGGAACATTAATATAGTGATTTCCTAACATTCCCCCTTAGTGTGAACATGGGAAAAACTTGTCTTATACTTGCACCTACTCATGATTTGGTGATTTTCACATTGTAATCTCAAACCTCAAGGATGGTTTTGCAATCGGTTGACCAAAAACCAAGAATGGTGGTTTTGCATTTGAAGTGCCACAAACCAAAAAGTGATGGTTTTGTGAATGGTTTCCCAACAACAAAGAATGGTATTTTTGTAATTGGTTTACCACAAACCAAAAATGAAGTTTTTCAAGTAGTTTACCTACAACCACATCATGATGTGCCAAGTACTATTATCAGCCCTCATCACATTTCACCTAGGAGTAATATAGGAAAAATAGCTTGCTTATTATCATAGCTCACTTATTAGAAGAATGAAGAATATAACACATACTGGAAAGAGATTTCACATTACTTCCTATAAGAATCACAATGTTCTTAATTATAACCACTGTTGTCGATCATTGCCACTCGATAGGAAATTTTCACCGCCACTAGAAGATGCCTTTGACTTGTAGTCATTTTAAGTGTAGAATGGAAATGGAACATTGGTGTCATGTTCCCCCACAATGTGAAATTTCCACACACAAACACTATGAATCAAACTATATCGAATACATACAACCTGTTTGTTTGGATCTTGCTAGTTAGATCTTTGCCGCACATGGTCACCATTGCAAATTAACATATTCAAAATCTTACCATCTTCCAAAAATTATGGAAGTTTGAGGATCATTATAGTGAGAGGATCACTAACAATCATTTACGCTCCAATGCAACTCTTTTTCCATCATCCAAAACCATACAAAACAGGAACATTGAAAATACGCTACAAACCGAAAGCAAATACTCACACCACAAAAATGCCACCATAGTAAAATGTGGCCCTATCATTGGAAACTGATGAGAGGTCATTGATTGACCTCCAACCTCTGATGCCTTTGTCCTCTAGTTATTCTATTGCTAACTCAACCAGTTTCGATCATGAAGCTCAATTGCAACTCGGACATCGATTACTCTAAAAATACATCTGTGAAGCAATTTTTTTAAAATATTTTTTTGTACTTTTTACAAGATATCATAATAAGAATTTGTAATAAGACAATATCAAGAATCCTAAGATCACATATTAAAAATATAATTTTTGAGATAATGGCATTGACCTTTTGACAATTTAGACTTTAGACACTTTGGTGACATAAAATAACTTTCAAATTTACAATACATAATATAGAGCGACTCAACACTTTTGAATCGAATGAGAAAACAACACAAAGTTATAATTTAATGCTAATGAAAAAACTAAAAGAAAACTACATAATAGAAGATAAAATAAAATGACTTCGACCATAGGCTTGAATTTAATTCACACAACATAAATAAAGAACTATAATTAGAATCATGACACATAATTGCATGGATGTAAATCGACATACCATATAAATTAAAGATTATATGATGGAAGACACTTTGACTTGAAATCCACGTAATGAGATAAAACTAAACTAAATAACATGGACTTTTGGATAAATTAATAACACATTAAACTCAAACTACCTATTATAGTTGTAAAACCATGATTTTACAAAGCTGAAACCACTCTTGGAAACCAAAGTGTGGATGATGAAGGCAAGTAGTTCATTGTGCTAAACTAATTTCAGCTATGAAAGATCAAGAAACTATAAAATTACACACGATAGTGGATGGATTATCATATTTCATGAAGCGGTGAGAGAGAATTAATCAATGCAAATAAAACCAATTATAGGTCTACATATTTAGCGATGATATTATTAGGATTGATAATTTTGTAAAGAGAAGAAGTTGTATGGGATTTCAATGATCTATGAAAAATGAATATTGAACACAAGAATGTGGAAATATGTTAGCCTTCCAACGTCCCGAGGTTAATGATAACGGTTGGATTCACGATAGGGTTTGGATGGAAATTCTTGGTAATAGAGAAGAACTTCATTTACCATTCATATGCACACACAATCTATCAAATATAATTGAAGCGATCATGATGATGGAAGAGTAAACTTCACTCCCTTCTGGAATGTAAACACATTCTTCTATGTTACGAAATGATAATATATGCTATGATACCCAGGATGATGAATATGCTATAGATTTATAGAGAGAGGTCTGAAAATAAGAACAAAATACGAATGATATTCTCAATAATCTTACTCAGTAAACTTCAAGACATAAACACCCATATAAATAGGAAATAGCTTCCCTATAATTTATGAGGTAGCTATAAAAAAATTTAACCCACGTGAGTTGTTAAAAGAACTCATAACAATATTAGTTTCTACCCATAATAAAACTTAATGGAGCACTAATATAGTGATTTCCTAACACTATATGTGCAAACATGACTAATACTTCCTTTCTAACTTCTTTGGCATCTTTTCATTCTTGCTATATGATCAAGATGGGCTCCACTATCTTCATAACCTTTCTCATACATGTGGTATATCATAAAAGTCTATAGCTTACCACAATGACTTCTTTAACACTTGATTAGCTCTTCTTTGAAGAAAACCTACAACAAATCATGAACACTGCCATACTAGACCTCCTACCTTTCCTTTCAAGCCACTTAGACACTTTTCACACCTGTTGAAAGTCATAACAAACTCCCCTACTCTAAGATACCCATACAAACCTGTAGCATATAATTTTATGCACTGATATCATGCACTCTCTACTTCAAGCAAGAAACTATCCATACAACTCTGCAATCTCCATAATTCTACCTTCATATCTTCTTAACACCTAAAACACTTGTTTGGGATCAAAACTAGCTCCCCGCCTTGATAGGCCATATCAGACCTGTAGCATACCATATATCCTCATACACAGACCTACAACACTCATATGTAGGTGTATATGTTAAAAATATTAGATAAAAGTTAGAAACCAAAAACAAAGCAATTGATTCCTAAATCTAATCTATTCAACAATACCTCAGATTGAGCTAGATGGAAGGGAGAAAGAAATGAAATACCTTCACTTACCAAATGAAGAGCTCCCTTGATGCTTTGATGTGCTCAAGATGGTGGATTGAACTTGGTTGCTTCAGATTTTGGAGACACTTTGGCAGCACCCCCTTGATTATTTACTTGATGATTGCTTGATCGAAGGATGATTTGATTGGATTGGATTGGAGATGAATGGATTGATTGAGTGTATCAAGATAAAATGGATGAGTGATGGAGCAAATTATCAAAAATTTGTTGTGTTTTTGAGATGGATCTCATGGAGGAGGAGAGCTAGATTTAAAGCGAGGAGTGGAGGATTCAATGGCTAGGATGAATCCATGTTGGATTTGGATCAAGGGTGGAGGATGCATGAGAAGAATGGAGGATTCTAGAGTGGAAGGCTCTAGAATTTGAATTCAAAATTCATGGAGGGAAGAAAATTCTATTGAATTAAAAATTCAATAGAAGGAGAAAGTTAGAGAGGCTTCTAGAAATAGAAGCCTCTAGATTTAGAGGTGTGAGGTGTGATTAGGATTAAAATTAGATTAGGTTAATAAATTATGATTAGGGGTGAGGTTACATGAAAAGGCTAGGTGTAGGGATGTGTAGGATAGGTGGGTAGGTAGATTTAGGAATATTAAATTCTATAAAATGTCAACAAAGGATTAAAATAGGATAATATGATATAATAAGGAAATAAAAGGGATTAATGATAAGATGTGATATAATAATAGAATAAAAGGATTTGGGATAAATGATAAATGATGATAAAATGATAAAGGGGTAAATATGATAAAATGGATTAATAATAATAATTAATTATTATATGGTCGATGTTGGGATATTTGTGGGACATGTTAATCACATTTAACCATGTCAAAATTTTAGATGTCTATAATAGGCTTGACATATTGCACATCAACTTAGAATCCCAATTTTGTACCTCTGTTAAAAAGTAGTAGAAACATAGTTAAAATGCAACATAAAATAAAGATTACCCTGCAGTAATTCAATCTTGATTTCCTCATACATTTATTCCCTGATCATCATGGAACTTGTCTCCCCCTACTTTAATAATCCTTTATTGACTCTTAGCTTTTTATTTCACACCTTTAACATTCCAATAACTTTCCAACATACCTCTTCTAGAACCTCTTTGCATACCTGAGTTGTATCAACAATCAGTACCTAAGAGTCCTCCTCATTCTTTCAAATCTAATTTTTCTCCTCACATACTAGATATGCATTGAAAAAACCTCTTTTTCGACTTGTAGCTCATGATAGAACCTTTTAATGCTATCATCACCATTTATATCTCCTCATATCCTCTTGAAATTTTTTTATCATTGCAAGAAATGGTGCGATAGATCTCTTATAGATGATTACAAATTTAATTCAAGACCAAGAATCAACTTTTGACACATGTAGCTTCTCATTTCCCATCATTTAGACACACTAAACCTTGTAACACCACTTTATGCTTGATGTCTTGATGAGCTAGACTAGCTTCCCTTTCTTTACAAGACTAAAACTCGTAGAATATTAATTATTTCCTTTGACTAAGACACCTTTTGATCAAATAACACAGACTCTTCTCCTTCATGAAAATATGATGTATGACAATAGGATTTTCTTCTTATTCACTTGACCACATGAGACTCATAGGACTAAGAAATCAACCATAAACAACATATCACTTGTGTTTAGACTACATGACAAACCACTTATGACCAAAAACACCTTGAAGAACTTTGACATTCAAGACTAGATCAGGATACTTGACTCAAACAATGACAAATTGATAATAAACCCTTAAACTCAGAGACTAGCATACCATGGACACACAAAGGATCATCAACACATTTATGGACCAATAACACCTAACATAGGCTCCTGATGCATGACAAGACCTGACCAACTCAAGACAAAGAACTCACAATATGATGAGTACAGATCTAATAGACTTCATTACAAGATATGAATTTGAAGAGTGCACCCATAGACATTGAGAAACAAAAATACAAAAATCTAGATCAAATATAGTCAATAGCAGACATTAAAGTACCTAATTGCTTTATCACAACTTCAAACTTAGACTAAGAATTTTGAATTTTTGTAATATATACTTACTCATGACACTAACTTGAAACACATGGACTAAAAACTCTTTGAGACCTAACATATCGAAACCTATCGAACAAAGACTCAAGAAATCGTGAAGAGGTTAATTCACATACCTTATCACACTTGAAGTGTTCCTAAAACAACCATTTCCTTTAACGTCTCATGTATTGAAGCATTGAAACACATATGATCTTCTTCAACTAAAGAAAACATCCCTTCTTGAATGAGTTTATCTCCTATCTTGATGCCACTAGAACTCTCCTTGAAAAACTTCATTATATAAGGGCTGCATGATATGTATTTAGAATTTGAACCAAATTTCTTAACATATTTAGCTTGAACAACATCCTTCTTGACCATAGGATCAGACCTTATAATGAACCTCTTCTTACTTTGACAAAGTCTTGCTATATGACCAGTATTTTTGACAATTGAAGAAAACAACATCCTTCTTTCCTCTTGGCTCAAATACACTAAGATTCCATCCACAATCTTTGGCTCTATGACCATACTCACAACATGAAAAACATTCACCTTTGAAGAGAGATTCACCATTCCTAGGAAACCTCCTTTTGCAATCTCTAGCTCTATGACCAAAATCATGACACATAAAGTAATATCCATTGAAGGAAGTACCATAACTCATAACATTAGGTTGTCTAACTAAGTTATAATTTCTCAAATCAGCCTTCTTGGTCACCTTCTCATTAGATTTAGAACTTGGAATAGCTTAACCATCATTCTTCACATGTTTTCCTTTAAACCCTAGGCTATTTTTTTCACTATCCACTCTTTGGCTCTCCAAGTATCCCTTTAAGATTTTTATAAATATTATCTAACCTTTAATAATTATTCAACCTATTGGATGCATCTAATAAATCAGATTCTAGGGATTTCAAACTTTCTTCATAACTGGAGCAAGCTTCCTCTTTATACTTTAGGAATTTTGACATACTTTCAAACCGTGACTCCAAAACGTTGATGGTGAACCATGCTCTATCTCCATATCATTTCTCTAATCTTGTAAAGTACTAATCACTAACTAAGAAAATTAATTACTCTTCCTTGATGCAACCTCAATATCTAAAGACTTACCCATTGCTTATGCTTCTAGAATCTCCTTCAAGTTGTTAGAATTGCTTCTCAAGGACCTTCTCGATACCGGTTATTGAGAGAAAAATGGACTAAGAGGGGGTGAATCAAGTATTAAAAATATATTACTTCATTTACCATTAGTTCAATAACCATTACAATACATTCAACCATATACATTCAATGAGAGCTTATTAAGTGTGCACCATACATTAAAATGAACATAACACATGAGAGAGAACACATAGACACATGATGTAAGTGGGAAACCCTAAAGGGGAAGAAAACCCACTGAATTTTTTTCGATATTACACATAAAAAATACTCAAGTGAATATTACATATTACAAGATATTTCTTTAGTGAGGCACCAACCCCACAAGGAGCACAACCCCTAAAAACTTGTTGATATTACTCACAACAAGAGACTTGCATGAATATGAATCATCACACACTAGTTATATAATAATATCAATGATAAAATTCTGCAACAACTTGGCTGATGGTGATCACAAAATTCAGCTCCAAATTCCTTCAAACCCTTGTTCAAACCCTTGCACACTTATCTTGCTTTAACTCTTTCTTTCTTCACTTGTCTTGGCCTCAAATACTTTCACACACTCTTAAAAACATTATTCAACCTATCAAACACTTAATATACTCTGAATTCATATAATGGAATCTCCTTCACACCCTTAGGCATGTCACATTTTTCCCTCTCACAAGACTTGTTCACAAAAGCACCCAAAACATCACTTTATATGCTTCCTTCTTCCTTAAAACTTAAGGGATGTCAGTCATAAAAAAATTCATGACCAATTCATCATTAAAAAATACCCATAAATCTATTACAATGGTCACATATGACCCATATAGGTTGGTCATTCCCAAAACCATCCAACTTGCACCAAAAATGCTTAAAACCCCATCACTAGGATGAGAAAAATACACTCATACCAAAAACATGATTATTCAAGCTCCCAAATTCACCATACATTATTAATATAACATATAATAACATACATGGTCACACATTTACTTTTACCAATCAAATAAATCATTAAATGGGCCCACCTGGCTTATATCCTTCACAAAACTATTGTTTCAGCACCTTGTTTTACCTTTAGGCATCAAGACCACTCAAGATGAACTCAACTATGGCATGTGAAAATCTATGGAATTCGTAGGCTATTTAAATCAATTATATGTAATTTATATCTCATAAAACATCCATATGCTCAAACAACATCAACTTTCTTCTTCACCAAATCAAAGCGCCCATAAATCTATTTTGCAACTCAATCATTTTTCACCCTTGATGCCACTTTAAAGACATACAAAAGAATTCATTAGGAAAAAATTTCATCTCTATTCACTCTCCATGTGATATCAAGAATCATCAATCCATTTCATTCTTCAAACAACTCATTCTTCGGCTGAGCAATCTTGTCCTGAAATCCACTATACCTTATTCTTCATAAATTGACCTAAAAGAGCTAGCAAATAAAAAAACCAAGACATAATCCATACATCAATGAAAATATATCTGAGTTATCCTCCCATAACATTTTTAACTCCTTCCAACTCCAGGTGGAAGGTCTTCAACCAAGCCAATCTCTGACTATTTCTTATGCCTTCTAGGACTTAAGAACCAAACATGAGTCCAACATACTCCATCACTCAAAAACACACTTAAACAATTGAAAAAATCATAGAACACCCTTATACATGATTTATAAGTACCCAAAACCTTCACCAAACAATAAAACTAAAAATCATCACCTTACCTCATTAAGTCACTTGGCACCCTACTAGAACAAACATCCTTCAAACTTGACCTTCAAAGAACAACTCATGACATTTTCTTACCATATAAAAACAAAATTTTGATATAAAACTGTAAATATCTATTAACCATATTCACAAATTTTTTTGAATCAACTCCTAATTCATCCTGTAGTTCCTACAATGTCACTTTTACTGAAAGTTTCTCCAAACTGCCCCAAAAACTAGTCTTCATAAATAGGGAAAAAAATTGCAAATTTTATTCACAACCATAACCTTAAAATATTATAGATATATATAAAAATCTAGGATAAAAACAATGTCAATTTATTCTTTACCTTCTTTGGGAAACTTCTCCTTAAACGGAACTCTTCATAAACAAGTAATTTCAAGTGGGGCCCACATATCACCACATGCTATAATATACCTTTTGGAAATCTATAAGATTCATCTACAACATAAAATAATAAATTTTTAAAAAATAATGAAAACATTATCACTATACTCAATCTTCTAAAAGTCACTCTTAGCTAGGGTTTAGGTAGGGTTTCAAACCACTTTATCTTCTTAACAATTGTTCATAAAAATGTGAAAATAAAACCACATCATTATTTTTTGAAACCTTCATAACTAACCTACGAATATATTCTAAATATAATAGGTCCCCATGCAAATCATACAATTCACAACAAGCATTGGAAGGTCGCATATACTTCAAAAGTAGATTGCCACTTACGATTCTGCTAAAACTTGCATATCTTAAAAAATATTTAGCACTTTGACCTGAAACTTGTCATGAAGCATAATGAAAACCTCATCTAACTATCCATACTCACCATATGATCCAAATAGCTCTCAAACTCTCCATCCAATCTCATTTATCTCGTGCTTATTTGCATGTTTCTCATCTATTTTCTTCCCAAGGACCTCATACATGTATTAAATCAGTAAATGCTAACCTAAAACTCACCATACACCTAAGGTACACTTCCACCATACTCCACCATGACTTATATGGTCCAAATCGCATACCTCTACCTCATTATGCATGCATCAGGGCTAGGAAAAAACCTAGAATGACTTGAATCAACCATGACACACCATGAACTGACCATGTTGACCTCATGAAAACCCATATACACCTATGAACCATTCTTGACTTCATGAAAAACTCAAACCAGATCAATAGAGCTCATACCATGACTAAGCCTACTCAACAATGCATCGGGACCTCATAAGACTTCACCAAACTCGGTCATTGCTAATCAACCTTCATATTTGACATCCGACTAACACCATATAGAGACTCACATGAAACCATGATGCCATTTTCCATAAATGGACTTGACATCAATGAAAACACAAACACATAATGACCAACATAATATCTCATCGATTTATTTAATTCATTGTTTTTCATTTTAGTATTGCTCCAAAATTTTATATAAATAATGACAAAGGTTTCTTAAGAAAAATTCAAGCTATACATGTGGAGGACCATGAGAACCTTATTTTTATGGAAAGTGAAAGTTAGGTGCTCAAAAGTTATGAAAAAGAAGGCAAAAATGAAAAAATAATTAAACCACGTCAAAAGATAAAATTTAGAGAACAAAGGAGTACTTAGTTAGTATGGGGAGCACAATTTTTTTGGGCAAAAGTGTATGTAAAATTAGTTGAATATACTGATTAGAATAAAAATTTACAATTGATTAATTTTGGACGCAAGGATGTGCTAATGTATGATAGAAGCTTCTTAACAAAGTTTAGAAAAGAGAAATAAAATGTGTTAGTGTGAAAGAAAAATGTTGTGTTGGAAAATGGAGAAAAATTAATAGAAATGTTGAACCTATATAAAGGCATAGTGCGGCATGTAAAAAAAATGGATATAGAAAGGGAAAGGTATTTGAAGGGAAGCTATGGGGCAAGGATAAGTGCACAAGATGGTATGGGTGCACAAGGAAAGCAACGTGGCCCAATAATGTAAGCCACCTAACATAGCTAAAGGCATATAGGAGAAAAGTAACACTTGTCCATAAGATTCACGATGTAAACATGCAATGGGGTCATCAAATCAAGTTAAACTTAAACATAGTAGACAATCCTGTCAAAATAAATTGTCATTAAATGTAGTTGGTGGAGGAGAAAAGTAACACATGTCCATAAGATTCATGAGCGTACACATGCAATGGGGTCATCAAATCAAGTTAAAATTAAACACACTAGACAAGTATCAAAATAACTTGGTATTAAATGTAATTGGTGGGGAAGTCAAATTTCACACATGTGAGTGGATTGAATGCAACATTAATCATGTTAGTTTAGGTTATTATTTATCCTTTTATTTATTTATCAAGATAATTCTTACACTTGTGTTAGCCCTACACTTGTTGGGTTAGCTTGCTTAGGTGAACTAGTTATGTGGAGTTAGCTTACTAGTTATGTGGACTTAGTTTACCAGTTTTTGTGTAGAGTTAACTTGCTAGTCTTGTGGAGTTAACTTAACTACAAAGTATCGGTTAGTGGGTTTTTTTCACTACTGATCTAAGTAGTAATTACACTTCCCTCTTCCTATATGTACATATTTCTTATTAGCAATGTAGTGTGATATAATGCAATGTAATAATGGAATATGATATATTTTCATATATGATATTTTGGCTATTATGTTTTGCAAATCTAATGTGGTGTGCGATTATCATCTAAAATATTCGTGGCTTGGAACAATATTCTTATCATTTCTTTCATGGTGTTAGAATGGTAGATGATGTAGACATCCATCTGTAAGTTTTTGCAAGCAAGAGTTTATTTGTTTTCATATATTTTAGAATTTATTAGTACTTTATTGCAACATCCATTTTACGTAAAATGGAGGGATCTATTGGATTTGGAAGGCCACAAAACCCCATAAACAACTGTAAACTTGGCCATTGAAGGATATAGTTTGTTTTGATTTTGCAGAGGCAGACATTAATCCGATTAACTAAAATAATTGATTTTAGAAGTTAATCTAAATAGTACAACAATGAAATAATGGAGTATAAATGATAGCTAATTTATTTGATATTTTAAATGAAATAAAATAAGTGAAATAGGAGGAAAAAGTTACTAACCCAAAGCAGACTTACCTCACAAAGTGATCTAGAGCTATACTAGACGATGAATAGGTAGAATAGAGTATGACGACATGCCTCGAGGAAGTTACAGGAGATGAATATTTGACCAAAATGGGGTTCTGGGGAGAGGATTAGGGGGCCGTGGGTGCCCTAGTCTATAGAAAAACTTGTAACCTAATTCTCGATTTGGTCACTATGTCTTCACAATAACTCACCTCTTTTCGCATGGATGTTGCACTAGCTTCGTTGATGTCATTGTAGGTCTTCAATGAATAATCTCCTACAAAACCCCACACAAAAGCATAAAACCCTAAAAAAATAAAGATGCAAATGAATGGGTCGGACTGTCCTTAGTTTCCAAATGGATGGACTTATAACTTAGTGTTGCACTACATCTCAAACCTGATGTATTTTTATGTGATTGTGTGTGCAATCATGTTCTAGGGTGCCCCAACACCAATGATTCCAAAGTAGGGGGTAATAGCTAGATGTAAGATGCAAATGGTGGATGGAATCGAATGAATACAACCCTACATATTTAGTGTGTGATGCAGAATAGTGACCAAATACAGTCCCTTTCCTTATGTAGATAGCTAGCCCTTCATATAAATAGTTCGCCCTTAAGATAGTGTGTATGTTGTGTTTATATAGGGATCTCTTGCTCAAATTTTGAAACTAATAAGCCAACATGATAACTAGTACCTAGGGGAATGGGAGAAAAATGTGATGCCCATTAAAACAACCCACTTGAGACCTAAGAAACAACCTACGGTTAGTTAGGAAAATTATGGATTTTTTTTTTTGATTAGAAGTGCTTGCTGACAGGTTGTAAGACAACAGTTGACACTATCGGGTTTTGGAACAAGTTTAAACTACTAGAACTTACTTTTATTTTATTTACTATCGTCAGAGGTCAAAAGGTCCAAATTTTTAAGGTTAGAAGTTTGTGTTAGGTTTAGGGGATAAATTAACACCATACCCACTCTCTAACAAACTCGGAGTTTCAACTTGATTTTTCTCACACTTAACACATTCAAAATTTCCCTAAATCATTCCCATTGGACATGAAATTTTCTCACCTTTCTGGTGATATAAAGAATTGCTCCTAACTCCTTGTAAAACTCCAGTTATGGACCGATGGACTTTAGGGGTAAAATTTTCCCCAAAGGGACACGTGTCGAGTGGGGAAGAAGAGCAATTTTGGGTTGGCGGGTCGTGGGGTGGTGTTGGAAAATTTTCCTTGCATGGGAGAAAATTCCCATTTGCGCTCGTGCCTCCACCGTGCCGCTTGAGGACACGTGTCGAGCTCCGAGCCATCACCGAGAGAGTGAGGGAAGGGTAGGGTGGCGGAGGTTAAATGGAAATTTTTCCAAAGGGGAAGAAAAGCCAATTGGCGTCCACGTGCCCGTGGGTCTGCTAGGGACACGTGGCGCTCCACAATTCTCCGCGGGGAGAAGGGAGAGGGAGACAGGCGGAGCGGTAGGGAGATTTGGTAAAATTCACCAAAGGGAGGGAACATGGAGAAGTTTGATGCGCGGGTCCATGCCCTCCACTTTCACCCCCATGCTGCCATGTGGCAGCCTATGATTGGCCATGGGCGGTGGGGAGAAAGATAAAATTTTCCCAAAATTTTTAAAAGCCCCAAAGACAAATAATGTCGCACCCCGCCGCTGCCCTATGAGGACACATGGTAGCCTCACGATTAGCTACGGGATGGCGGAGAAAAGTCAAAAAAATTTCCCAAGCAAATTTTTCAAAAAAATTTCTAAGGATATTTTGACAGGAAATTTTCGGGCTGCGGGCCCGCCAGGGAAAATTTTCCCAAATTTTCCCGCCAAGGCAGGAAAACTTCAGAGAGCCATAACTTGAGCTAGAAAGCTTGGTTTTTGGAAAATGAGGACTTTTTGGAAAGATCTTGATGCCCTCTTTGCACAGGAATCATAAATTTTACTTTTTGATAAAGTTTAAGGGTCAATTTTACAAAAATGATCTACAGGATTTTAAATAGCAAACTGGTAATTTCCAACTTATAAATTTGATTCAATTTGATCTCCTTCCTCACTCAACATGCCAAATAGACATGGAGGATTACTCTAGGAAGGATTTAAAGTGTTTTAGGAAGGTAGATTTTCTTGTTTGATTTTCAATTCACATTTTCCAACAATTGATAGAAAACGACTGTGAAAGGGGATTGGGTTCGATTTTGCAATGTTTAAATTGTTTTCTTTGTCAATTTGAGTTCATTGATGTCTTAACATGCTAAATCATATCATTTTCAAGTTGATTATTATGTGCAGGTCTGAACTGTACAATTTGATTGAATTTATTTGCCAGTATTAATTTTTATAACTAGAGATCCATTTCTTTTAAATATGTATATCAATTTTATCATTCAAGTGTGGCATTTCATTTCTAAACTAATCCATTACATTTAAATGACTTAAATCAAACTATTCTAAACCCAAAATGCAACTCTGATTTCAATTTTGTATATTTCCAAAGAGGTAATTTACTGTATTTTCCTTACATACGTTTCTTTCTTTCAATCAGAGATTTAATTAACTCTTTTGCCATACAATGAAACATTGAATTCAATCCAAAAATGCATATGAGAAAATATCCTTCAACTCTTTATTGACTTCAATTATAAAACTTTACATCTTTCCATGTTGAATGCAATAACAGAATTCTATTTATTTCTTTCCAATAACAGAACAAAATATAACCATCCTTCACAATTCGAATATATACTTCCATAATCAATTACAACATATTTTCTTCACAAGAATACATTACAATTTTCATCCACATCATAGTGGGAAAGGATTACAAATAAATTTGTTTCACAAGGGGCTGACAAAACTGCATTTTCCTTTGCTCCAGAATAGCAACATGCAAGCTTCCATTTTCTTCCAATTTGATCACAACAAAAGAGGGGGAAAGGCAATGCTCTCCACCCAACCAAGACATCCAATGAAAGGAGAATCCTTCCTTCATCATTGGCCCCCGAGCCCCAACCAAAACACAATAAGAGGTGTGATTCAACTCATGGCAATAACTAGCTTCCACAACACACAACATTCTTTCAACATGCATAATTCATATAAAATACAGTCCAAACAAACACAACAGTTTACAACTAGCAATTGAAAACAATCAAAACAAAACTCAGGCTTGATCATGCAAACCAAAGGAGCAAGGTCTATGGGGGAAGCTACTTATGCCTCCCAAATGGGAATTGGGCATCCACCAGTAACAAACCGCCAATAAAAGTTCACCTCACATATCCTTGTGCCCCCCAAAATCCCTCCTTATGCCCCCCACAAAGTAAGAAATGCAAGCTATTTCTTTTTCATGGTGGATCCCAAACCCAAACTCCCTCCACAAAATTATGATGCCAAATGGCATTCCCTTATACCCCCATATGGATTCCCCATAGCCTTCTACTACACCATCCCTATGGCAGTCTACCCAACCAACCAACAATTACATAAAACATTCACCATTCACACAACACAACAAGAAAATAACAACATAAAATAAGAGTTAAACTCCTACCTCTCCATGGTAGCTTTTGTTTCAAACAATAATATTTAATGCTAAAAACATAGTCTTGAAACAACAATCTCCAAGCATGTAAAGCTTCTCCACACTCCTTCTGAAAGCAAGAGTTCCAAACACAAGGAAAATGTGCCCCCAATGAAGTTTTTCAAAATGATTAAACAACCCAAAACAAGTAAAGAGTTTTGAATTTTATAGAAGAAGGAAGAGAAGAGGATGATGTGGATCCATGTAGGATGCCACATCACACATCCTTAAATTCAAACACAAAAGATAAAATTTTCATTCTCCCAAGCACAATAAATAGGTGGGTGAAAATATGACAAATTACTTGCACACTCAAAAGCCCACACCCCAAAGGACTGCAAATTAAATAAATGTAAGAGAGTGCAATCAAAACATGCAACATGATTTATAAAATGCATTGTAAAAGTCTAAAATCACCTCTCTAACCATAAGTATGGTTGGTAAATTAAATTGAGAGGTATGGGACAAGTTTTACTTGTCCCACAAGCCTCAAAAATAGCCCCCAAGGACAAATTTGAATTTCAAGGAGGTGGAGTGTTGTATACTTCAAAAAACTGACTTACACAACTCTTACACATCCCTTACATAATTAATACAAAGAGCCAACAACTTCCATTATTATTTTCCCATATCCCAATTTAATTTATTTAAATTTTAACCATATGATTTCTCACATTAATCTATCACAATTTAATTAAATAAAAGAAGGGAACACTTCACTAATAAAATACATACAAACAATAATAAAATTTAACTACATTAATAAAATACACAAAACCCATGGTCACATATAAAAGTGATCCCCCCATGGGAATCCCTAATAACCATAGACACAACACAATAAAACAAGTTGTCATGGTGACCTTGTTGAATTCACCTAGAATTCCATTGTGGTTGGTCTCCAATCCCCAATTTTGTTGTGATTTTTAACCTGTAAAACATAAATACCTCCTTCGGCCTCGTGGCCATATCAAAACATCCAACATGAATATAAATATAATCACAAAATTATCTAAATAAGTGAATCAAAACAACATCAAGGTAATTTATCATTATCACATACAATTTATATCAACAACTATGTCATCATCATATAATATCCATTTTCTAGATCTACTCATAATATCCAAAATCACATGTCCGAACAACATCCATAAAACATCCATGTCAAATAGTATATCATCATCCACATATGAGGTGTCTCCAATGATCATCATGCATCATAACCAAATCAAGATCAACAATAATCCATGATCAAATGTCTAACATCATACTAAATCAAAACATAATAATGTCCATAACGTAATCAACAATATCAAAATAAGCATCCAAAGGTGTCAAAGGGAAGTGGGCACTACATCCCCCTCCCCTTAGACTCGACTTCCTCCGGAAGTCACTGGAACAAATGTGAAAACTGAACTCGTAATGAAGTAGCATCCTCCCATGTAGCTACAGTCTCATCATATCTGTCCCCTTGCACCGAACCGATTAGCCTCTCTCTGCATCGAAGGCCCAAGGTCCTATGATCTAGGATAGGAATGGGTCCCACAATCACACTGCCCTTGATCCTGCACTTGCAATGATGTCCAATCTAACACATGAGAAGGATCTGTAATATATCTCCTGAGAACAGAAACATTAAAAACATTATGTATGCGAGACAAGCTGGGTGGCAATGCTAGACGGTAGGCCAAAGGGCCAATACACTCTAAGATCTCAAAAGGACCAATGAATATAGGAGCTAACTTAGAACCTTTTCCATAATGGATAGGGATCTTGTGTGGCCTGACATGAAGGAAAACCTTCATGCCCACATCGAAACTACAATCAACCTTATGTTGATCCGCATACTTCTTCTACTGCATTGTGCCTCTTGAAATATCTCGCACTGATCAGCACCACCTTTGCTCCATGTCTGTAGAATATCTAGTCCAAGAGATACTCTGTCCTCTAGCCTATCCTAGCTAAGAGGTGTCCTACACTCTCTACCATACAAAGCTCGAAAAGGAGCCATGCCTATGGAACTCGAAAACTATTGTTGTAGGAAAACTCCACTAAGTACAGGTACTCCTCCCATTTAGACTACTGATCCATCACATACATCCTGTGCATGTCCTATAAAATATGATTCACCTGCTTAGTTTGTCCATCTATCTTAGGGTGATATGTTGTGCTAAAGTTGATTCTCTTCTTGAGGACATCTTTGCATGGTAGTCCAAAATGTGAAGTTTACAAAGGATCACGATTATAAATGATCTTCTACGGAATCTTGTGTAACACGACAATCTCATCCAAATATACTCGTAACTTTGCTTCTCTATCTATGTAAGTGGTCTTCAGGAGAAAAGTGAGCCACTTTTGTCAATTTATCAACCGTGACCATAATGGTGTCGTGGTGATATCTTGACATCGGTAGCCCAATAATGAAATCCATGGAAATGGTGTTCCACTTCCATTTTGGTATAGCATGAGGATAAAGAAGGCTGCTAAATGCGATGCTCGGCCTTAATTCTCTCGGCACTCTAAACATTGTGACACTGGCGAGCCACATCCCTACGAAGTCCTCTACAATGATACAACGGTTGCAAGGTGGCATGTATCTTCTTCACCCTAAGATGGACTAAATAGGGTGCACGATGTGCCTTTACCAAGATGTCCCTACGTCAAGCCTCCATCTCTGGGAACATAAATCTGGCCTTTTTCCTAAGAAGACCATCTGCCTCTATGGAAAAACCATCAAACTTCCCCTCAAGGGGTCTCGTGACTCAATCTCTACCAAATCTTGCAATGTAGAAGCTATCAAGAGGAAGTTGTTGAAGGATCCCGATTTACAAATCTGTACTCACCAAGTGGCCATAGCCACATGTCTCCATCTACCGAGAGTGTTTTCTACCACATTCTCCTTCCCTTTCACATGCTTTATCTCCATATCATACTCACAAAGAAACTCCATCCAACGTTGTTGATGAGCTTTGAGATTGGGCTATGTGAAGAGGTGGCGAAGACTCAAATGATCTATCTTGAGTGTGAATCTCTATCCAAGAAAGAAGTGTCTCCATCTAACCAAAGCGTGCACAACTATCGCAAGCTCAAGATCATGGGTTGAATAATTAAGCTTGTTTGAGTTTGCGAGACTCAAAGGCCACTACTCTGCCATCCTACATCAACACACCTCCAAGTCCTACTAGAGAAGCATCTGTGCAAACAAAGAACTCACCCTATGGATCCAACACTGCAAGAATAGGTGTTGCGGTGAGGCACTCCTTCGGATTTCTGAAGGCCTTCTCATATATGTCCGACCAAACAAACTTTTTCCCTTTCCTCTCGAAGGAAGTGATAAGTGCACAATCCAAGAGAAGTCTTGAACAAATCTCTTGTAGTAACCTACTAATCCCATAAAGCTATGCACCTCGGTCACCTTGTAGTGGGTGTTGGCTAATCCATAATGGCTCTAATCTTGGAAGGATCGATCTGTGATACCTTCCCCAGAAATGATATGACCCAAATCATATTGCACTTCATGAAAGAATGCACACTTCTCCAAGTTCTCGTAAAGGTATTGCTCATGAAGACACCAAAGAACTGGTGAAGGTGCCCTCGTACTCCTCACATGTACGTGCGTCTATCAAAATGTCATCTAGGAAGATGAGCACGAAGTGATCTAAGAAAGTCCCTGAATACCCCGTTCATCAAACTCATGAACACTGCGGGGGGCATTAGTCAAATCAAAAATCACCACTATGAACTCATGGTGCCCATATCTCATGTGGAAGGTGGTCTTATGAATGTCCGCCTCCAAAATCTTGATTGATGGTACCACGACTTGAGATCAATCTTAGAGAAAACTATGAGTCCATTCATTTGATCAAACAAGTCATCAATACGAAGGGGATAACGATTCTTGATCGTTACCTTATTCAGTTGGCGGTAATCAATACAAAACTACAAGGATCCATCCTTCTTCTTCACAAAGATCACTGGTGCACCCAAGGGGATACACTAGGTGGATAAGGCCCTTCTCCAAAATATTCTCAAGTTGTAACTTGAGTTCATAGAGCATTGGGGTGGTCATCCGATAAGGTGCTCGTGAGATGGGCTCTGCTCAGGAGCTAGATCTATATGAAAATCAATCTCACGTGGGGTGGTATCCCTAGTAGCTCCCCTAGAAAGACATCTACAAAATCTCTCAAAATGGGATGATCATCTAGCGATAGTCCACTAGACCCATCCTCCGATCTCATCACTAATTGTAATAAAATACATTTGACAACCCCATCACACACACCTGCTTAAGCTACATAACAGAGATGGTGTGAATAGAAGCAGGTCTCGACCCCGCAATCACCGACTCAACTCCCAAATCATCTCGCACAAGATACGGTCTTGTGGTAACAATCCATCTTGGCCTGTGTGTAGATAACCAATCCATACCCAAAATGGCTCCATACGAGCCTAAAGGAAGGATACGTAGGTCCGAGGTAGTGGTGAAAGGTCCTAAATCCACCACACACTCTTTAACTAAGGAGTTAACAGAGATCGTGGCTCCGAAGCCATCTCGACATCCCAACAAAGACCACCCTTTAACTACCACCCGGCCGCATCGCTTTACTAAAGATGGTGCAATGAAAGAATCAGAAGAACCAAAATCAAACAATACAGAGGTAGGAATACCACCTAATGTTGTCTATGGTCTTAATGACCATCGTAGCATCACAAATGATAGTGGAATTGGTAAGTATGATGTTTTTTCGAAAATGTATGTGTAGTACTTGGTTTTATCATATTTTTGCAAATTTGAGATTATGAAGTTTCTCGGCATTTTAGACCTAGACAATAGTGGTGAGGGCACTAGTGACCCTTGGGACAAGAGCACCTAGACCTAGGCACTAGTGTCTTGCTCCTGGGCACCCCAGTCCTGCATCTAGGTGCCCTGGTCTAGAATGTGTATATTTGATCTATAATGGTGTAATTGAGATTTCTAGTGTATAGTAATGTGATAAATGAGTGTATTTGGACTTGTATAGTGTTCTAATGTTGTGTTTGTTATCATTTTGTGGTGTGTAGAGGGATATTCACTCAAGGGAGTTTTATGGAGGCCGTCATTTGATTTTTTTCTTGAAATTTGGGCTTGTCAGATGATGAGTGGGATGTTATGGACTATGCTGACTTGTGACACATAAATAGGATGGGGGATGTACCCCATAATATGCCTATGTTGACAACATTATGTGAGAGGTGGTGTGCAGATACATGTATGTTTTGGTTTCCTATGGGTGAGATGACAGTCATGTTGGAGGATGTGTATCACATACTACAATTACCAGTTGGTGAGAGAGTACAGGGCATGCCCTTTGAGGATATGGAGAGATAGATGTGGGCTATTATATGGTATTTTTTGGGGACTCGAGTACCTACGAGGCCCATATCAATTTAGATGTTATCTTACGATTAGGGGTTTTGTACTTGTGAAGTTCATCGCCATTATGATTGCTTCATCTATAGAAAAAGAGGGAGGAGGTGTAGGAATATTGTATAAGATGCACGATATATATCGACGGATAGAGGAGGAGAGCACTAGATATGCATGGGAACAAGTGTGTGTTGGCCCACCTATATAAGGATCTATACTAGGTTTACTCATGATGAGCATGGTGGTGGGATAGGAGCCACCACACTATTACATGTATGGGTGTATGAGCATATAGTCGTGTTGAGGCTAGTTGGAGGTCCACAAGGAGAGTGGGATAGGCCAGAGATATATGCAAGGAGGTGGATTAATGTTCATGGGTGTAAGATGGACACAAATACTTATAGGGATTTGATAGATATGATGGGGCCCGATGCCATTATCCTGGAGGCCATACCATGACTACTAAGGTTGGCCTAAGGATACTATAGGGATTTGATGTATTCATAGGACTATGTGGTTGGAGGATCAATTTCTAGGAGTGGCTGAGCTATTTCAAGTAGAGAGAGTATCACGATAGTTTGGCATGGCTCAAGACATGCCCCAGAGCCATATATATGGTTGTGAGTGATTAGAGCACCGAGGAGGTCGGAGGTAGAACATGGTCCACAAGAGAAAAGCTAGTAACTCTGGGCTAGATGAGGTAGACACGATGATAAAGCTAATAGACTCATATGATATATGGTGTACAGGGGAGTATCACACATGGTGGGTGACACATCGATGGGTACTCTTGTTTCCATTGTTCTAAAATGTAGTAGGGTTACCACATGGAAGAAGAGAATAGGGGAATACCATGCCTGATAATGTAGTAGCATTTATAGTTGAGCATAAGTATTTATATAGTTTTGTTGTGTACTTTTTGTTTTTGTATGTTATAGCAATGGTTATCTAAGTCATTGTGTTATTTTTTTTTAGGTGACGTGTATTGGTCCCTGATAGTAGACACATCCATCTACACATTGACGTGGAATGTGCCAATCAATGTACTTGGTGGAGGGATACTTGAGCATGTGGATGATATCACAGGTGAGCATGCCCATTTATTTGAGCCAAGTGACCATAGTAGTGGATACATGCACTATTTTATCATGCGAGAGGGACGAGGAATGTGAGGAAACTCGATGAGCCAGAGAGGTGGTGGGTGGTGGTCCCTTAGTGCAGGATGTATTTGCATGATAAATGTATTTGTAACATCAGTTTTCATAGAATTATATGAAGGTTACCTTATTATGAAGATAGGTTAAGAGGTATTGAGGCCGTGAACAATGGCACAAAGTTAGTGGTGAGGCATCTAGTTCTAGGGATCTCATAGTACCCAAGAGCGATAGTGATGATGAGATTTGATTGGTATTATTGTATATGATGTGGGGAGTTTCTCCCCAGTGATGAGACATTTTTTGTAATGATGATATGTATTTGATATATATGGATAGATGTTATTGATATATGATGAGTTTATTTCATTTTTTATCAATGGCGTAGTGTGACCCGATGTTTTTTTGTTATTAGTATGTTGTATATCGTTTCTTGCATATTAATGTAGAATCGCACTATAATGTTGATAATGATAGACAAAATGTGTAATGTGAATGATGATAGATAACATATGTAATTTGATTGATGAGTTATATGAAATGTTTGTTGAATGGAATTTGTAATGCGTGGTTAGTGTAATAGATAATGTATGATCACAAAACTAACATGTCATGATGAATGATAATGCAATGGGATCATAATATGTTAGTATGATGAAACTAGGGAGAGGTGGAATTAACGATGCCCCCATCATGTGAATGAATATGCTCATTTAGTTAAGACCTCTCAAGTAGTCAAGAATGAGCCACATAAGAAAGAGTGTGTCATCGAGAAATGATTGAGTGTGCTAGATGAATTGACAAAGCACATGATGAGAATTTCTTTAGAAAAACCATCAACAATCGTGTAAGAATCATAAGAACATGAGTGTATCATCGGTGGGGTAAGGTGATAGTAATCACCTACCAAATACTAAGGTAACGTGAAGTGGTGGAAGCATGTGGGATGGAAATAACATGAGTGTATGAACCAAATGAATGTCATATGGAGCTGCGGTGGGATGGAAAAATGTAGAGTTGTGGCAGCTGATGTGAAGCAATAACATGATGTGATAGATGAGATGGATGGAGTGGATGCGGTGGATGCGATGGTGTAGTGATGGATGGACATGGTGGAGAGCACGCATGAGTGATAACCGTGGTGGTGGATGCATAATAACCTTAGCATTAGATGGAGGAGACAAGTCAACATGGGTAGAAACATGCGACGTAGAGGAGAGATAGATGGACCACTCACGTGAGAGAGAGCCAAAGGAAATGATTCCCTTATCCTCTAATTGTTGCAATCTATCATGAAGGGAAAACAATCATTGTCCTTATGGCCATTGATGTGATGATAATTACAATAGGGTTGATCACACTAACATTGTAGATGATGTTGATTAGAGGGTAATAAAATTAGATGCTCATTAAGTAAAACATGTAACACATCATGTGGTCAAGCGTGATGAGAGAAGTGTAATGGCTCACATCGAGACAAATGGAGTAGGTGGGAAGTAGTCGCTTCACTTGAGGAGGAGGAGAAGAAGTATGATTTTGTGATGGATTAGGTTGAGCTTTCTTGCTAGGTCAAGATGGAGACTATGTAGGACACTCAACTGATGTCAATGGAGGAGCACTAGATGATGTAATAGAAGTGGAGGTATATGGAGGATCAATGACATGTGCTGAGAGAATATCTTGTTTGAGGTCTATGAATTTGTAGCACAAGAGAGTGAATGAATCACATGTATCATATTGTAATCTTTGCTTAAGTACGGAATCAAACCATGATAGAAAATGAATTTCTTCTCTAAATCAATGGGTTAGAATACTAGTTGATGCATACAAACATTGAACCATAAGATATAATCTGTGATAGATTCTAATGATCCTTGGTGTAAAGTAGGTAGGTGGTCATAAGTAACTCTAGGGGGCCATTTTACGATAAAACGATGAAGGAAAACATCCTCCATGTCATAGTAAGTACTAATGGACCCAAAGGGAAGATGAGTGTACCATTACAATGCCTCATCAATAAGACTATGTCGAAAAGCCTTAAGCAATAACCTATCATTAGAATAGGAATTCATAGCCATGCGGTAATGTAGGAGATGAGCATGAGGGTCACTAGTACCATCAAAACATGTGAATGTAGGCATGATAAAGTCCTTAGGAAATGTAAAGTTATGAATCTTCTTGGGAATAGGGTTACCATGTAATGAGTTTATTGTCAATAGAAGCATAGTAAGCCCTACTTTATAAAGTGAGAGATTGAACTGAGATTGTAATTGACCTATGACATGCATGAGAGATAGGATATCCTATGAAGGAATAGTAGAAGATGGCAATAATGTATTGAGCGGTTGTAACTTGCCATTGTGAGTGACCATAGGAATGTCAAGAGAAGATAAAGGAGATTCCAATGTTAAAGGCACACTAGGAGTGGGTGCCAAAGAAGCTATATAGTAGATGATATAGATGGAATATCCATAGTAGTGGTAGGACTAGCATCGAAAACATCCCTAAGAGGTGAAGCCACCGATGGAGATACAATGATAAGAGGAGATGGAGCAACAAATGTAGATGAAGTGATAGGAGAAGATGAAATGGTAGGAGAAGAAGAAGTAATAGATGGGTGACTCATGCACAATGTTAGATGCAATCTCAGGAGAAGGTAGTGATGGAATAGGGGATTCACACTTGGTAGTATGAAAATAAGGTGAATCATGGCTATCAACCACCTCATCACCATCAGATAGAGACTCAGAAATGAGAGTGTCACTAAGGATGCTATCAATAGGATCATCAACATAATATGAAGGAGTATGCAAGATAGTATGAGATGTATCATGAGAAGAAAGATCAGAAGTAGGAGAATCATGAGATGAAACCATAGTAGTGATCTGGCTAGAAGAAGAATTGGTATGCACATGTGAGTGGTTGTCAATACCAAGCATGTAATCGATAAGAGAATCATCTAGAATTTCCTTAGAAAGATCAGAAGGAGGATCACTAGTAGCCGCATAGCATGGTGTACAATGAGTAAAGGCTACCGGGTCCTCAAAAATACTAATGCCAATAGGGAATTTTCAAAACTAGTAGGCACATATTGTTGACCATCTAAGAGTTGTTGAATATCATCTGGCATAGTGGGATTATTATAGAGAGTCGTGAGCTCAGTCGATGGCAGCCTCATCATAGATAGGGTTGACACTAAAATGAGACATGATGGGTGAGAAGAAGATGAACTATGTTTAGCCATTAGGGTTTGAAGTGGATCCTAGGGAAAAATATTCTAAAGTATGGGTTCACCAAAATGATTAACTAAAATAATTGATTTTAGAAGTTAATCTAAATAGTACAACAATGAAATATTGAAGTATAAATGCTAGCTAATTTATTTGATATTTTAATACAAATGAAATAAGTGAAAGGTGAGGGAGGAAAGGTAGCTAACTTGAAGTGGACTTACCTCACAGTGATTTGAAACTGTATTGGATGATGAAGGGAAGAATAGAGTATAGTGACACACCTCAAGAAGTTACAATAGATGAATATTTGACCAAACTAAGGTGCACTGGGAGAGGATTAGGGAACATGTGGGCACCAATATGCGGTCTATAGAACAACTCGGAACACGAACGGTTGGTCACTAGGTCTTTGTAATAAGTCGCCTCTTGTCACATGGATGTCGCACTAACTTTGTTGATGTCCTTATAGGCCTTCAATGAATAACCTTCTACAAAAACCCCACACAAAAGCATCAAACCCTAAAAAGGAAATATGCAAATGAATGGGTCAGACTGTTCTTAATTTCCAAATGGATGGACTTATAACTGAGCATTGCACTACATCTTAGACATGATGTAGTTATATGTTCTTGTGTGTGCAATCATGTGCCTAGGGTGCCCTAGCGCCAATGATGCCAAAGTAGCGGCAATAGCTAGATGTAAGATGCAAATGGTGGATGGAATAGAATGAATACAACCCTTCCTATGTAATGTGTGATGCAGAATAATGCCCAAATGCAGTCCCTTGCCTTATGTAGATAGCTAGCCCTTAGTAGAAATAGTCTGCCCTTAAGATAGTGTGTATGTTGTGTTTATATAGGGATCTTTTACTCAAATTTTGACATTAATGACCCAACATGTTGACTAGTACTAGGGAATGGGAGAAAAAACCATAAAGACCGACCTTGAAACTCTAAATGAGAACCAAGTGCAACTGGGACTAGGGAACCTAAAAATGAGGACTGGGGCATCGACGGGTGCCCCAATCCCTTCCTAGGAACCCTAGTCAAATACTAGAGATGACCACTGAGTAAATAACGATAGTTGAGACTCCATGAGATACGACCATAAATGTGAGTAATCAATGATGATTGTGTAAAACACTCAATGACAATGACTGACTAAACTGATGATAGGACTAGGGGATGAGCCATTAGTGAATACTTTTCTTACGTGATATCCATACATAAAACAACATACTTGGTGGTATAATAGTAGTAGTAAGTGTGTGATTTTTGACTACGAGATACATACATATCCACTTGGAAATCCATGCTAGAGGAAGAAATCTTTGTTGGGAAGTAAAAAGTCTAAAAAAATGGTTTCTAGGTTTTTACATTTGGTACTAGGATTTTTTTTGTTTTACAAGTTTCTATTAGGTGAAGATCTAGAAATTTTAGAATTCCGTTCTATAAAAAAAACTTTTTCGGAGAAGCAAAAAGTCTAGAAAAATAGTATCTGGGTTTTTTGCGTTCGCTAATGCTTTTTTTTATTCCACTTTGTAGAGTTCTTATTTGACGGAGATGTAGAAATCATGAAAATCCATGACAAAGGAATAAATTTGTGTCGAGGAAGTATAAATTATAGAAAAGTGATTTGTGGGTTTTTCTTCCACTTGCTGAGTTCATGTGTTAGAAATTGTTTGAAGATCCCTTTAGAAATCCATGTCCAGGGAGGTAAATTGTCTAGAAAAATGCTTTATGGGTTTTTTGCATTCCTTAATGGGTTTTTTTCTTTAGCTTTACATATTTCCCTATGAGCCAAGGATTTGTTGATCTTATAGATCTATGCTACCTCTAGGGATATTGGAAATCTATGTTGTGAGGTAGAAAATCTAGAAAATAGTTTCAGGTTTTTCTTAGTTTTTCATGTTCGGTAATGGGTTTTTTTCTTCTTCCATTTTGCAGATCCCTGAATTGGAAAGTTTTTTCCAACAAAAGAAATTAAGAAAAATGAAGGAAAAAGAAATTTTATGTTTTTATAAAATAAATATTAGAGCATAAACTTCAAAAGCTTGTATCTTTTGATCGGTAACTCGGATTTATTTGTTGTTTTTGTAAAAGTGTTTTCTTTTTTGTACTTGTTCCATTAGAACTATTTATTTTGAGAAAAAAATAAATTTTTATAAAATCTCATTATTGTAACATGCACTCAATTATAAAGTGCCAACATTTATATCTTTTTTTTTGTTGAAAGATTTTATATTTGTACCTTCGACATTTTTTTGACATGTTGAAAATATCTCTTATGGGGGAGCTCTTCGATGAAGCCCAGTGTTAGTTTTACAATGTTTGAGTAATTGTTTTGACAACAACTATAGATCTGTATCATTTCTCTACTTTTCAAAGTAGTATGAGAAGGTGTGGTATTGATATTGATTCTTCAGGTTTTGTGTTATTGACTTCTTACATTGGATTTTCATGGATCGTGGCACTTCTATTTCTTTGGATGTTATATCATTGCCTTGTTTCCTTGATTATTATTCTTGGATTGTGGCACACCTATTTATAACAATTGATATTGATTTTTTAGGTTTTGTGTCTTTTCCTTATTGCCTTGGCTTTTCTTGGATCGTGGCACTCCAATTTCTTTGGATCTTGTGTCATTGCCTTATTGTCTTGGTTTTTGAATCGTGACACACCTATTTGTAGTAGATTGATCAAATTATGTTTTGTGTTTTTTTACACTTTCGACATCACTCCATTGACAGTCTCCTTATATGGAGCTATTCGTGAAGCCAAGTGTCGGTTGTATGATTTTTGGAGTCAAACTTCTTAAGATACCATGCAGCAAAATTATTCTATCTCTACTTTGTTATTACTAGTTTTATGTACCTTATGATGTCCTTTTTCCCGTTATTGGACATGGGTACCTCATTAGGCTCTATTGTTGGGACCACCTTTTTTCCCTCTCACCTAAGCTATGCTTACTTACGGAGGGTGTTAGTGTAGGTTATTATTTATCCTTTTATTTTGTTATTAGGATAATTATTGCACTTGGGTTATCCATACACTTGTTTAGTTATCTTGGTTAGGTGTACTAGTTACGTGGAGATAGCTTACTAGTTATGTGGAGTTAATTTACAAGTTGTGTGCAATTAGTTTGCTAGTATCTTGGAGTTAACTACTAATATCAGTAAGTGGGATTTCTTCACCATTGATATAGGTAGCATTTGCACTTCCCTCCTCTTATATGTACATCCTTCTTATTCAACAATGTAATGTAATTCAATGTGAAGTAATTATGGACTATGATGGATTTCCATATATGATATTCTACCTTTTTGTTTGAAAATCATTTTATAAGGTTGATTTAGAACATTCCTTTCAGTTTACTAAATGTGATGTGCTATTATCATTTGAGATCTTCACGGATTGGAACAATCTTCTTATCATTCCTTTCATGGTATCAGAGCGATAAATGATGTAGACATCCATATGTAAGTTTTTTGCAAGCAAGATTTTAAATTTTTGAGCACTTTATTACGTCTATTTTTATGCAAAACAAAAGGCTTTGATGGATTTGGAAGGAAAAAAACCATGGAAACAAGTGTAAATTTGACCATTGAAGGAGACATTTTGTTTTGGTTTTACTGAGAGACGAACATTGATACTTACATATATACTTAGAAATCCATGCCAAGGGAATAAATCTTTATCGAGGAAGTAGAAAGTATAGAAAAATTATTTCTCGGTTTTTTGGGTTAGGTAATCGAGTTTTTTCTTCCGCTTTGCAGGTTCTTATTTGGTGAGGATCTAGAAATTTTAGAAATTTGTGCTAGGAAAAAAAATTTGTCGGGGAAGCAAAAAGTCTAGAAAAATAGTTTCTTTTTTTCTGGGTTTTTTACGTTCGGTAATGGGTTTTTTCTTCCAATTTGTAGAGTTCTTGTTTGACGAAGATGTGGAAATCATATAAATTTATGCTAAGGGAAGAAATTTGTGTCGAGGAAGTAGAAAGTTTAAAAAATGGTTTCTAGGTTTTTATGTTCGTAATGGGTTTTTTTCTTCCACTTTTAGAGTTCTTATGTCGAAATATTTAAAGATTTGTGGATCCCTTTAGAAATTCATGTCCAGGGAGGCAAATTGTCTAGAAAAACTCTTTATGGGGTTTTCTAGGGTTTTTACGTTCCTTAATGGGTTTTTTTCTTTGGCTTTATAAAGTTTCCTATGTGTCAAGGATTTGAGGATCTTATAGATATGTGCTACCTCTGGGAATGTTGGAAATCTGTTCTGACAAGGTAGAAAATCCAGAAAAATAGTTTGTGGGTTTTTCACTTTTGGTAATGAGTTTTTTTCTTCTTCCATTTCACACATCCTAAATTGGAAAGTTTTTTCCAACAACAATAATTGAAAATAGTGAAGGCAAAAGACATTTTATGTTTTAAAAAATAAATTTTAGAGCATAAACTTCAAAAGCTTGTATCTTTTGATTAGTAACTTAGATTTGAGTGTCATTTTTACAAAAGTGATTGTTTTTTTGTGTTTGTTCCATTAGAACTATTTATTTTGAGAAACAAACCAAAAATTGTAAAATGTCATTATTGTAACATGCACTCAATTATAAAGTGTCAACATTTATATCTCTCTTTGTTTGTTGAGAGATTTAATATCTTTACCTTTGACACTTTTTTGGCATGTTAATAGTCTCTCTTATGGGGGATATATTCTGGTGAATCCCAGTGTTAGTTTGTCAGTGCTCGAGTAGTTGTTTTGATAACTCATACATATTTTTAGAATCACTCTACCCATTCAATAGTATGAGAGAGTGTGGTGTTGATATTGCTTCTTTAGGTTTTGTGTCGTTACCTTGTTACCTTGAATTTTCTTGGATTGTGACACTCCTATTTCTTTGGATCTCATGTCCTTGTATTGTTGCTTTGGTTATTTTTCTTGGATCATGTCACACCTATTTGTAGTAGCTGATCTTCCTTATTCAAGTTTTTGTCCTTGCTTTATTACCTTGGATTTTCTTAGATTATGGCACTCAATTTCTTTAGATATCATTTCCTTTCATTGTTGACTTAGTTTTTATTCTTAGATCGTAGCACACCTATTTTTGCAGTGATTGATCAAATTATGTTTGGTGTGTTTTTGCACTTTGACATCACTCAATCGTGACAAAGTGTCCTTGTATGGAGCTATTCGGTGAATCCCAATGTCGATTGTTTTTGAGTTTTCTGATTGAGTAGTGGATTCAAACCACATTGTATACTAAAATTATTCAACATTGAAGGAGGTTTTAGAGCCAAGCTTCTTGGGATGCCTTACTACGGGGTTTTCTCTCTCTTCTTTGTTATTGCTAGTTTTGGGTACCTTGCGGTGTCCCTTTTTCCCATTTATTGTACGTGGGTACCTCATCAGGCCTTATTGTCAAGACCCACATTCTTTTCCACCCACCTAAGCTATGTTTGTGAGGGTGATAGTGTAGGTTATTATTTATCCTTTTATTTTTTTATCAGGATAATTCTTGCACTTGTGTTAGCCCTACACTTTGGGTTAGGTTTCTTAGGTGTACTAGTTATGTAGAGTTAGCTTAATAGTTATGTGGATTTATCTTACCTATTGTGTGCGCAGTTAACTCACTAGTATTGTGGAGTTAACTTAACTACCGGTATTAGTTAGTGGGAATTCTTCACCACCGATCTAGGTAGTAGTTGCACTTCCATCCTCCCATATGTACATCCTTATTATTGAGAAATGTAGTGTGACCTAATGTAATGTAATAATGGATTATTATGTATTTCCATATATGATATTTTAGCTCTTCTATTTTACAAATATAATGTGGTGTGCTATTTTCATCCGACATCTTGGCGGCTTGGAACAACCTTCTTATCATTCCTTTGAAATTACCCATTTGGAAGGGTATTAAAATGGAAGAGTAACTCATTTTTAAAGTTACCTTGCATTTGATATCAAGAGATCTATGTGATAAATAACAAAAAGAAGCAAAAATTGACTCGAGCACATAAAACCTCAAACTTATTTACCATTAGAGAGGATTTGAATCTTTTCACGAGTTACGAGTTATGAAAGTGAAAGAAAAGGGTGGAGGAATTATCTCGGAGGCAACATGAACAATAAAAATGTTAGAGTAAAGGTGAAGAATGATCCCTTCAAAATATTAAACTTAACCACTGACCATCGTTAACATAGAAGTTGAACTCTTATTGAAATACAACGAACTTTAGGCCATAAATCATCCCAAAATGAATCAAAGTGAATTTCAAGATAGGTCAAGTAAGAAGGCTATAAAAGGAGGAATGTAAGAATAAGGTTTCTCAAGAACCTAGTACTTCTAGAAACACTAATTCAAGAACCTTCATAGATTAAATGTTAGGAAAAGACTAGGGTGACACTACCATCAAGGAAGTTCCAAGTGGGAAAGAAGAGTGATATTATAAATAAGAGGTGGAAGTGCAAGAGGTTGAAGAAGAATCAAGAACCAATTCTTTCATGTGCACTAGGAAGAAGTAAAATAAAATAATTGACTCCCATTTGAAAAGAAAATAAGGAAAAGAGTCCCATACAACTAAATTTTGAACTTAAATACCTAAAAGATGCATTGGAATGGGATAGATGGCAGACCCAAGTTGGTTCATGTAATATTTCTTATTCTAATCACTACGCACATGGACTAGAAGTACTAATAGCTATATACATGGTGCATGCCAAAAACTAGAAGGATGATAAAGGGCACATCATCTATGATGATAACATAAAACATATGCTTGAGAAATTAGGGGTCCTTCAACTTTATGAGCTACCCTACTTCAACAAACTAGTATAGCTCTTCCAAAAATTAATCTTGTGTGTGTGAAGGTTATTTCTATTTTGTGGTTTGACACATGAGAATCACTTATTCATTGATCAAAAAATAAACTGAGTTGATCAATTCTAGAGAGGATTTGGCACAATCTTTGTGTAATGAAAATGAGATCGATGAGTTTGGAGATCTCTTAAGTTACAAGAAAATAGAGTGCACCTTCCTCATCACAAAAATAAATGACCGGTATAAGAGACATGGCATGAATTCCGACATCTAAATTGATGGGTGTAGAAAGGTGGACGAGAGGTAAATAATAAATTTAATATATCATGTAAAAATGGTGCAAGGGACCCAATATAATCTATCACAATATATTGTTAAGGGCATGATATGCAATGAAAATCTTGCACATAGTAATCCTGTAATTAAATTTTAATGGGGTACGATATTAATAATTTTAGTCTTTAATGAGATATGTGTTCCCAAAGGGAACATAAAACCTAATTGGGTATGCCATTTGGAGAACAAATGCCCTATAAAGTGATATAAGAAATTTTTGGCACCTACCAATATCAATAATGCCTATAAATCCAGACTTAGTAACTGGATAAGGCACATATAGTATGTTGTTGAGTAAGAATGAAGGATTTTTTTGTAGCTACAAAAGGAGGTAGAAGGAGAAACAAATTTTGATGTGATGCAACGCTACTTACCGATGCAATTTATACAAACCGATGGGAATATATTTTCATAAGCCAAATTTCCCTATGTTTTTATAGTAGATAATTTTGTGTAATCCATGAATCGATCAAATATGTGAAGAAGATCAAAATTAAAACACTAAATATTGACATAGACATACACACCCTATGTAAACCCTAAAAATATGAGGGAATGGAATCATATGTGGAGAGGTGCAAATCAGACATATTCTCACTAAGGAAACTAGAGTCAATAGTAGTAACCAATAAGGCACACCAGTTGTTTTACTACTTAAGGCCGAAGAAGAATAAAAACATGGAAGACCCATAGGTGGAGGAAGATCTAGATATACATATGAATCAACCTTTTAGGAAAAACACCAAAGGGGTGAAAAGGCTAAAGAAAGTAAAGAACACTTCTAAAAAAGAAGGGGAACATAAGGTCTCACCCAAAAATAGGTGAAGGGTGGATACCGCAACAACGTTTGTGTGAGCACTAGACTCTAAATCACAAGACTATGGAAATTGAGTTGAAAAAATATAATGATGAAAAAGGGTCAGTAGATCAGAACTACCATTGGGTCAAAATAATCTAGCACACAAAATCAAATAGACATAAGTACAAGGGCCAATAGTGAAAACCCACTTTCACCCGGGAGAAATTTTCGGGTGTGATAGTGTAAACAAATACTCCAAGATAACCTACCCCTATCGTAAGTCATTCATGCATAGGGAATGAGCTAGAGGAAGAAGTGAGTCCTAAAGAATCGGAGAACAGGGGACATCAAAAACCCCAAATATGCCTTTTGATGTTATCACCATTGAAGATTAATGATATGAGTTTGATGGAGAGGAGAAGAGGTATGGTGAGGAAGATGAATAACATGGATGTGGTGGAAAACTAGAAGGCGAGCATAAGGATGAAGAGGAGGAAGATAAACATCACTAAGAAAAATTAAAAATTATGTTGTAAGATTTGGAGGAAGAAGAATATGACGATGAGGATGAGGATGAAACATTTAAGTTAATATAAAACAACCTCTCAAATATATCATTGCAAGGTATTAATAAGGGAGGGCTATGAAAGATCATTTCATCCTGGGATTGCATAAAGGATTCAATAGGGATGAATTACACAAAGAAGGTGCTATCATTTTTCATTGGTTCCTACATAGAGGAACCCATAATTGAGTTTCCTAACATCTATTTAAACCATGTTTTCATAGAATATGGAGAACCCATAGCCCTCATCGAAACTTACTACCTTTTATAAATCCAACCAGGTAAGGTGATGCTAATAATAATTGGTGAAGTGGTCCAATTTTTTTAATAATGGTATAAATAACCACTTGTAAAGGAAAAGGGTGAATGAATTGGTTAAATATCTTAAGGATATAAAAATTAAGATAAATGAGTTAACCATCGAAGCAGAAGGCCTTATAAGATAAATATACATGCTCGATAAAAAGGAAATATATTTAGCTGAGAAGATACTCTTTAATGAACTTTAACTTACAACAAAAACCCAATCATCTTGGGTGAGAATATAGAATAATTGAAGAAACTACTAAACTTCCTTCTCAAATAGGTGAAAGCAGATAAAAATAGAGTGCAATAAGGAAAGAGTGACAAGGATAATGTTGGCATTACTTGTTTGAAGAAATTGAGGGCATGTGTGGATTTAAAAAGACATCTTGGAGAAAAGGAAACACACACACACACACACACACACACACACACACACACACACACACACACACACACACACACACAAGTATAAGTTAGTCAAATCCCTTTTAAGTAAACCCAAATCATAAATGCACACATGCTCATAGATATAAAAATATAAGCCACCCTATATACGTAGATAGAAGGAAATGATGTTGACAAGGCTACCCGTGATGAGCTCATAGAAGGATTTTAAATGTTAGGGGAAGAGGCCAACACAAAAAGAAAAGATCAAACAACACATGGGTGAGCTAAGAAAAATAACTACTAAGGAGGAAAATGAGATGGAAAAATGGGCCTCCCAAGTTGAAAAGGGCTTACAAGAGATACAAAGTGAGGCACATAACCTAAGGACAAGTTCCAAAACATTAGTTGATATCACCACATGAATGGATCAATTAGGCCCCCTCTTTCAAGTAGCCTTGGATGGATGGAATGCACATGAGAATCTACTAAGGTAAGAGGTCCCTAAATTATGAAGTAGAGAAGAAGTTACCCGGGGTGGAAAAATTAAGTAGTGTGGGGGATATTGAGCCCAAAAATTCTACATTATTTTATTAGTTAAGTTCTAAATTGGGAAATAAGTCTTCATTTTTTATTATTTATATTCTTTGGGCTACAATGAAAATATTGGAAGAATTAAGAATGAGACTTACATAGGAAGAACGTGAAAGGTACTCAAGTTCTAGAAGGAAGTGTGAAGGATTTGGGATAAGGCAGGAGGAATTTTCGACCTAAATATAGAATATGAGGGCTCACAAGTATGCTTGGAAGAGAGCATGCGCATACAATATATAAATAAATGCATCAGAAATAAAAGGGATACAAATAGAAAAAGTAATTATAGTTTGAGTTACTTGCATAAAATCGGTGCAAGAATAAGAAGAACGGGTTGAAGATAAACAACTAAAGATAGCGAATGAGGAAAATAGAGAAAAACATGGCTAAATATAGTCACAAGACTTTCATAGGATTACTATATAGAGTGTAGAACCAAAATATGGTGACATGTAGCATAGTCACCATTTTGTTGTAATAGTCAAGTGGTAGTTATAGAACCCATGGGATAAAAATAAATTTTATTCAACTAGTAAAGGGAAATTCCACACTTTGTATATATGCCCCTTGTGGGTTCATTCTAAAGAGTGTGATATCACAAAATAATACAAGTCTAAGATGCACAAAGGATCCTATTTTGGGACTGTCATGTAATGTTTTGAGTGATCAATATGAAGTACAAAATGTTATGGAATAATTATATTTTTTGTACGTGAGTATATTAATTTGAATGTGTTTTTCTTATTAATTCTAGTACTTTGTTAATTTCTTGAATTCTTTATCTTAATGCAAAAACTTGATGGGACCAATATTCTCTCATGCCTTGGGTGAGTGCGTTAAGGTTTTGACTTTGACATGATAGGTTGGCATGAGGGATTAAAATAACTATATGCACCAAGTATGGCAATAAGTTTTACGTGCATCGGTGTGATTGTTTAGGTGTAACTAGACACATAATAGTTGTTGAATGTAGTTTCATTCATTCATATATCACATGTTAGGTGGATAATGACATGTAGTTTGAGGCCTCTTACTGAGTCACAATGTCGGCTATACACAAGGGTTCCCAAAACTCAATTAATTTTTTTTTCATGACTTCACATCCATGGTTAGTTTTGATATCTTAATTAGAGTGTTCAAAGATCTTCGTTGCATGATTAAAATTAGGGTTTGATAGCGGAAAAAAGTTTCAAAAACTAATAATGTCGATAGTTTTTGGCTAGATTTTATGCACGGTTAGATACACAAAACTAGGTAGTCAAGGGATAAATCACCTTCATTTAATGGTGAAGCTCCCATGTGGTGTGTTTATTTATTATAATTATTTTATGGGGGTATTAATTTAATTGTAAATATCATGAACCATAACTTGGTAATTTTACAAGTAGTTGTGTTTTGGGAATAGTGCGGGAAAGAAAAGGATGTATAGCAGTAGTGAGAAAAAGAGAGGATGCACTTCACAATAAGTAGATCATAGAGCTTATTACAACCATATAGAATAAATAAATACTTTAAAAATGTCACAATTTAAGAAAATGAAAAATAAATTAATCCAGATTTAGATTTTAAGTAACACAAAGTTTACCATAAAATCCTCACAGGATGCACAATGAGACTTCTCAGACACAAAGTTCTCCACAAATTCACCTTCTTATTCAATTATAACCAAGTTATACAAAGAACATTACAGAATCTCAACACAAAGTTTGAGATATTTTAAATTCTTGCATAAAATTACAATAACTGGTTTCCAAAAAGTTCCATCCTTTGGCCCGTAGGCCTCTCTCTCTATTTATAGCATCTAGAAAGAAGATACAAATATGAGAAATTAATTGTGCCTTCTGCACGTGCTGGCTACAAATCTGTAAGTAGTTGAGAATTTTTCTCCTTGAATCTCTCTTTTCTTGGCACACATGATATTTGAATGTTCTACAATTTAAAGAAAAATCAACTACTTTACATGCAGTGTCAACTATTACTAAGTAATTGAATTTTTCAAATAACTCGAAGTAATGGATTTTAACCGAATTACTTAAGTTTTACAAATAAACCCAATTACTTCATTACATTATCGAGAAATGAGAAAGAAGAAGAAGAAGAAGAAGAAAGAGTAGAAGAAATGAAGAAACTATTCTAGTTTTAGAACCCCAGTCTTACTTTTCCTTTTTTGTTGAAGAATACAACTGCCCAAATTGCATTAAATATAGAAGCACTTCTACTGGAAATGTTAATTTTATGTTGGGATCATTTTTGCACCTTTTCTCCTATCTACTAACACCAAAACTAATTTTCATGATTCCATGGTGTAAAGGAGGTCAAGAAATTTCCAAAAATTCCAAGATCTCAAAAAATGGAGCATCTCGTGAAAAGTTATGGCCAATCAAGTTTTCAAGGTAGCATTGCTGCTTTCTAATGTATTTTGGATTTATGCAATTAATTTACTTAATTACTTTGATGAAGTAATGACTTTTTGAAAACCTGATTATGATTTGGAATTTTTTTACCATTTTTCTCCCACCCACCCCATCAAATTCTTATTTTCATGATTCCAATGTGAAGAGGAGGTCAAGAGATTTCCAAAAAGTCCAAGATCTCGAAAAATAAAGAATCTAGTCAAAAGTTATGGCCAATCGGGTTTTTAACCCCATTACTGCTTTCCTTTGTATTGTGGGTTTTAGCAATCTGCATTACTTATTACTTCAATGAAGTAATGAGTTGTTGAAATTTCCTTTGTATTGCGGGATTTAGCAACTAATTTACTTATTACTTCAATGAAGTAATGAATCGTTATGATCTCCTTCTTATAGGGATTTCAACCCCCCATTACTACTTTACTTGCAGAAGTAAAGTAACTTCATTTTCCCAAATTACTCATTCTTGTTCCTTTTGTGGGTTTTTACAACTATTTTACTTTGTAGTTATTTATAAGTAAAGTAACTTTATTTTTCCGCATTACTCTCTTCTTTTTCCTTCTTTGCAGGTTTTGGATTGCTTTATTTATTAATTACAAAATTAAAGTAAAGTTGCATCATGTTAATGTAAATAAGGAAATCAGAATTTTGAAGTAGCATTGCTTAATTACTTTAAGGAGTAAAGCAACTATGAAAACCTGCCAGACATGAAGTAGTGCAAATCAAGTTTTGGAGGATGACTTACTGCAACTTTGAAGTAAAGTAATTTGAGAAACCCAATTACTTAACAGAGTAAGTACTTAGATTTTTAGAACTTCGAGGAAATTTTGGGAAAATGGGTATTCCTCCAACTACTTCCAAGAAACCTTTTCCAACCTTCTAGAGAATCCTACAAAATTTTAAAAAGAGGCATCCCAAAGATTTGTAAATGAAATCTTTCAGACACTAAAGTTACAAATCCTAGATCCGAGAAAGGAGTCCAAGACCATATAAGAGGTGTAGAATTTTACGGTGTTGGATAGAAAATTTGTTAGGTGGAAAAATCTATGGGTTTCTTACCAACACTATAGGATTCTAGATCCCTCTTCTTGAACATTACAACTTTGTGTTATTATGTGTGGATGAAATAAACTTTGTGGGTGGCCAAAAGTCTGGGAAGCCAACAGAACACTCCACCGATCCTAGGAAAGGCTTGTAGTTTCTTACAAGAGATGAAACTTTCTTGAAAGGGGGAAAGGGAAGTGGGAAGTAAGAAAAGAGGGATTAACATTGTAGGTGGAAAGTCAGAATCCTATAACTCTTAACCATAAGTTAGCATCACACATTTGTAGCAAGAAAATAACAATGCTTCAATACTAACGATGAGAGGAAATCATGAATAAAAATATGCCCACATTCATACATAAGAGAAAACATATTTTTTTTCCTTAATTAGTATTTTAGAAAAGTTGTGCATAGTATGGGAAAAGAGGAAACATATGCAAGAGGGGGAGAAGTGGAATAAATTTTATATTTATTTCATGTGTGGTGATGAACACAAAGCTTCAATCAAGCTACCCCAACTCACAATGTTACAAGAGTAGAAGTTCTGCAAAAATTTAGAATCTGAATCCTTTAGAATGAATAAGCCATCCCAATTTATACACTTTGAGATTGACCCTTTACCTCCCTCATATGAATCTTCATGTTTCATATTCCATTTGTGACTTTTTATTTTCCATCAATTAAGTATTTCTCTTATAATTTGAGAAAATAATTTTACAATATTAAAATAAGTCACTTAAGTGAATAAGACAAAAGACAATGATGAGGCCCAATGAAGAATTAGAATATAGAGAGAAAGAAGAGAGGGAAAGAGAGGAGGAGGGAAGGGATGAATAGAAATTACTCCTCGTGACGAATTGTTTGAATGCCTTGATGCAGTCATGAACTTTGAGTGAAGATTTCGACACAGTGATCCTCCACGCTAATAAAGATTTCTCCCTTGAATAAGTTTGAATAATTTTTGCACCCAGTGTTGACCACGAGACTCTATGATGCACACACCCCTTGGACAATCATATAAGTGTTTAAAAACATTGTTTGAGACTTACCCAAAGTGAATTCAAGATGACCTATAGACCATGCTCACGATGATTCTCTATGACACGCTATCTTCCACGTACCTCTGGAATGATATATATTCTTGCATAAGTGATGATTACATCATTGAGACCATGATGAATGTCTTGTTCTGTAATATGAGATGATCATTCCAAACCACGAAAAACAGCCATCTATGATTGATCACACCTAAAAAATTGGACTAACCTATGCACTTGTAATTCATGTTTCCTTGACATTTACTATATTTGGAAAGGGAAACTTACTATCTTTGATAAGTTTCATAGTTTTCCTCTTTGGACACCAAATGGTGATATTGGCCTAAATGATTATCCCCATGCATCTCATTTTTCCAAAACTTCCCCTTTAATGTGACTTACTATTTTAAACAAGTGCCTAGATGGGAGACTTATTATATTTAGTAAATGGTGATTTATGCCTTTCTAGATCATCTTAATGAGGTTATATTATTTATTCACTCCTTTGTATATTGCCTTACCTCAACCGCTTCTTGGAATGACATGTTATTTTTAGTAGGTACCCTTATAGGGAACTTACTATTTTTAGTAAGTAGTCATTTTCACTATTTTATACTCTGAACGATCATTCTGACCTCATGATCATCTTCAAGTACACATTATCTTTTCCGCCACTACTTCTGATGAAGACTAATGAAAACGTATGTAGGAAATCTTAATATTTTTGAAAAGTGGGTCTTCTGCTCTGTTTGCAAGGGAACAAATATTTTTGGATTCACCTCGTTGTCACAATATTATCCCCAAAATTTCACTTGATTTCACCCACCAGAATTCTTGGAAATAAAAAATGAAATTTTCACCTTGTAGTGAATTCGGACATGAAGCTATCATGACAGACATTAACGGAGCTCAAAATTTATAGTTCTTTTTTTTGTCTCTGATCATGATGAAATCAACTCCATTGTGATAGGTTTTTCATTTAGAGTCCATGTGCAAGTTTTTAGCTCGATCGATTGTTAGATTATTGAGAAATCCAAAAATGTGAGCTAGGGCATGAAATGGTTTTTTTATGAAATAAATGATTTAGGGTGTTATTTGACCTCCCATTTGTTGCATCTTGATCATCTTGAAAAATGAGGAAGTATGCAAAAGATGACATCTCGATCCGGGAATGATTATGGGGATGAGATGGAGTACCTTGAGGACCTTGTGGGGATGTTACTCGTTAACATCAAGGATGGTGCAGCCCCATAGCTGCAGAGCTCGCAAAGGAAAAAGAAGAAAACAAGGTCGCAATTGAAGCCCAGATCATAGAGTTGGAAGATTTTCTCTCCCAACTCAAGGAGGCGAATATACTTTGGCAGATAGGGGCTTCAATAGCTATAGAAAATGTGAGCCAATTATTGACACACGGGTGACAGAGGAAGAGGAAACCCTCAAAGTGTTACAAGAGACCATCCCCACCAACAAGGTGGAGTGTGCATAATTGGTTGTCAACACCATGACCTAGAAGGAGAAAATCAAGACAAAGCACAAAAAGTGGATTTAAGAATCGACAAGCTCGAGACTCCATCACTAAGTAGATGAATGAGTTTAAGGGTGTATGTGTGGAGCTAGGGATGGCCATTAACATGTTGAAAGGGAAGGTGGAAGAAATAATCCTAGACCAGGTGCCCAGTATTGTAGGTGAAGTGCCAGGGAAGGCCTTATCAAAATTGAAGGCTGGGAGAAATTGAAGGACGAGATAAACATAGAATTCCCTAAACTCCTTCAATTGGTCGTGTAGCATTCCCCCCCCATTCTTCAATTATGTACTCAAATTATTTCTCTACCACTATTCTTTATTCTTTGGAGCAACATTCTTACTCTTGTAGGTTTTGGTCGATAAAATTTTGTTTGGGAAGCATAGAGGTTTACCGGATAGAAACCAATTTAGTGTGGGGTGATGTTGGACCCCTAAAGTAACTAAGTACCTAAGGCATGAATCCTTGTGGCACACAGAAATAGGGTGTGAAGGCATGTGTAGAAATAGTTTTGGAGAGGAACGAAGGCTCGTGCCTAGGAAATATGGAGTCGGGACTTAGTAATTTTTGGAAAACAGGAAAAGACATGCATAGGGAGTGAATGGAAAAGTGACCAAATACAGATGTGGATAAGCTATGGAGACTTACGGATCAAGGAAAGGATATTCCAAGGCATCAATATGATTATCATGAAAGGATAAGGAGTTGAGGTTGTTAAGGATTAACTGGCACATGCATACTAGAAGGCACTCGATTGAGGGAAATGCATGGTGATACCTAGCATATTCCTAGGTAGTGGTAGAGAAATCATGACCGGATTCCCTTAGGATTTCACAAGAGAGAATGATGAGTAGTTAAGATGGAAGGAGGATGATTATTCTATGAGTATGATGGTTTTTTGCAGAGAAGAAGATAGAGATAAGAAGAGATGGATAGGGAGGATGGATGTGGAGATAAATGAAAGTGGGACTAAGAGGGATACAAATGTTCGTAATGAGTAATGGCGAGTGGTGTGATGAAAAGAAATATCTTCTACTATGAACATTTCCATGAATGGAACTCTTTTTATGTAATCTTGGCCACCATACTTTGGTTCATAAATATAATGAAGTAATTTTGTAATGCTCTTATAACGGATCTTGATCTATGTTTTTCCCTTATGTTCATGTGTGTGTTATGGGTTTTCTTGATGATATTCATGGGTTGATTCTACTTTCATTTAGTTGATCATGTTAATCTATGCTTGGAATGCATTAGGCTAGGAGTTAGTGCTTACATCTTAAATCCCATGGATGAGTGTATTTACCCTCTGGTTGCAATACATTCTTGTGTAAGAAAGAACATTCTCACAAAGCTCACATAAAGGAGGGTCTTGGCACATGAACATGCCTCAGGTGAGATCTAAAATAATTTGGATGATATGACAAGTGCACTTGGGATTGGTTGCTGAAACAAGAAATGATAATAGAGACTACATTTTGGTTCCATTACCGGGACCTATTTTCAAAGTTGTTGTGAGAATGGTGCATGATGATAAATTGCTTGATCTTGGATAGTGTTGAAGCATGGCTTAAAATCATAGAGGATGAGTTTTCCTAGAGATTTAGTGATGGACCTAAGTTTGATGCACGTAAATGAGTAGAAGAACATTTGTATCATGAGCTATATGAGACCTTCTTTTGTTGTTTTCTAGTGGAGTTGTACGAATGGCTTTCGGTGTATGCATCTAGATCAAGATGGTACTATAGATCTTGCGTATGGACTCAAGATGAGTATCAGAGGTTGCATGATGTTGATCTGACTTGGACATGTGTTGTTGATCAATTGTGGAGTAGAGTGTTGATGAGTTACACCTTGGAGTACGTGATTTATATGTATTCCTATCCAGATATTGTTGAGTTTGAGTTCTTGAGGGAGCCAAGAGGACCATTCTTGCATGCTATCCCTTTAGCTATAAAGATCATGATCATTATAATGAGTTTGGAAGAATTTCCTATGGCTAGCTAAGATTCTTTTGAGTGTTAGGCAAGGAAGCTAGGGTTGAGGAAGATGGTGAACCTTGCGGTTGAAAAGGAGATGGAAGAAAGATGACTTAAATATAATGAGGCTTGGGAGAGGGAGTTGACAAGACAACGGGAAACTATAGGAGTGATGGATCTATGGAGGTAAGCATTGTGGGAAGGATTTGAGGTTCACGCAGAGGATGTGGAACCTGAGTAGTCTGTGCTACCCCATCTTGGCAAGCACGAAAGAGAAACCCCCTCAAATTATGGAGAAGGATAGTCATATGAAGAAAGAAGAAGAGTCGTTGGCACTCATCTGAATCCACCTATTGACCAACCCCTGACACTTATCTTTCCAAATCCATAGACAAGTATTACTAACCTAGTTGGTATTGGTGGAAGTAACCGATCAACACCCAGGAGGTATAACTTTTCATTTGGCACATCTATGGCTACACAATCATTTAATGTGTTTGGAGGTATATTGTCTAGAATGAAATTTGGGTAAAGTATGGGTACAAAAATATTGGGTATCATGTGTGGAAGTGGAGTGGGATACACATATGGTAGTAGTTTAATATCACGTACTATTGGTGCACAAATCACTATGACAAGTGGGGACACAGGCACAACCACTTTAGACCTTAACCAGCTATGGGAGGTGGATCTTGTGGGTCGAGTGGACCTAGTGGATCTAAAGGATTTGGTGGGTCACAAGGGATAGGTGCTAGTGGATCTAGTGGATCTGGTGGTGGAGGCAACATCAGAGGGAATCGAGGTTCTATATCAGGTGGACAAGGGCCTCAACCACCTTAGTAAGTATTTTTAGAAATGCCTTTGCATCTATCAAATTACAAATTTGTTGAGGATTTTGTAGAACATGTACACAAATGCAAGCTACTATGGTGTGCAAAGGGATCGCTACCCCAGAATGGAAGGTAATTCATTTTACAACAATGTTTTAAGGGCACACACATAATTGGTACTAAAATTATGGCCCCCACAGCATGATAGTAGATTATACCATGCTTTGTGTAATGCATTTTTAGCTAAATTCCGTATTCTTGAGTTTGAATAGAAGATCATTAGCACACTGAAGGAGATTCAATCAGGTATGGTAGAGAGTGTGTGAGAGTATGATGCACATTTTAAAACTATTTTATCAAAATTGTCTTATGATATTCATCCTTCTCAGCATGGTCATTGGTTTTTTGGAGGATTAATAATGCCCTTTAGGAGAACACTTTCGCATAAGACTTTCACAGCACCCTGCAAGGCCTTAGAGGTGACCTACATCTTGAGGCTATGGAAAGCATGGATAATAGCCTCAGTCCCTTTCTTGAAGCCCCGAACATTGCCATGGAAAAAAACTAGAGAAACTATCTCGCAAACTTCAAAGCACACATGAGGCTCGTAAGGACTATGGTGCACAAATTGTGAAATAGAGGTGTATGCAAAGGAAAACTATCTCGTGAAGATCAGTTTGTGCCATGTTGGTAGACTATGAAATTTTCCATGGAGATCATGATGCAAGTAGGTCCCACTACTATAGCTCATGATCCATAAGAATGTGTCTTGCTATTGAAATATTTTCACGTCTACTAATCATGAAACCAAGGATTTTAGATTGATCGACCGATACATGATGCGATTGATATTGGTGTGCACTAGACCAACATTGCAAATAATTCTAAGGATGATGGTTGTCACTATAAAGGTCTCACAGATTGAGGAGCCTATGGAAGAAGCTTCCATAGAGAATTTTGAGGTTAAGGCAACTGTAGAGGTAGAAGAAGTGAGTTCCCATGTGGAACTTGTTACAATAGTGGGTCTACGGAGCACTATAAGCACAAATTCCCTAATCTATTACAATGCTCTTGGTGTGGAAAGAATCACAAGTATGAGGAGTTCCCAAAGTTATTTGAACACATGAGCCAAGAAATGAGAAGGATAAAGGCACAGGGATGGTAAGCATGAAGAAGGCCAAATTGTATTGGATGTCAAGGGTGATTCGTGAGTCAGAGTTGGAACCTGTCCTAGTAATGACGTGAGCTGAGGCTGCACACACAAGAGAAACACCCAAGAAAAGGTTGATGGTTACTAGAGAAGAGGTGGTGCACGAAAAATACCTGGACCCTACTCATTAGAAAGAGGTTTATCAAGAGACCATGGATGTAATTCGAATCCTACAAAGAGATATCTAGTGCCTAAAGGATAAGTCATGATAGTTAAAGCAAAGGAAGAGTGTTGAGGCCCCATAGAAGGATCTAGATGAAATCAAGGAAATATGTAAAATGCTAAGGCAAGAGAATTCCATCCTCTCGTTAGTGGAATTTTTACAAGAAAAAGTACCACATGCTAGAGGAGAGCGCGAACGATAGGTCTTGCACCCTAACCTTCCCGCTCACACCATTGATTATTATAAGAATATTACCTTGAATGCAGTAATCAATGAATGGCACCGAGCAATATTCTAATAGAAATAGGTGCAAAGATTAATGTTCTCACTTTAGACACATGGAATAAAATGGGAAGGCCCCCATTACAACCATCCTCAAATGTGTTGTATATGACTAAAAACACAAAGGCAATTCCCATTAGTGTCTTGAAGGATTCCGCTATCATTATCCAAGGGAAAAAATCACTAGAGACTTCGAAGTCTTGGTGCTAGCTAAGGTGGACAACTTTCCAAGCATTACTTGGGTGCCCTTGGTGTTATAAGAACAATGCTGACCTACGGTTCAATAAGGGGTACATAAGTTTTGAGAACAAGGAAGAATGGGTTATTATCCCTTTAATTGATGGGAAGTCAACACCCTATATTGAGCCCTTGGGAGAAGAAGTCCTTGATAGAATCTATGTGCACACTATTAGGGACCTTGAGGTGATTAATCCTATGGAAGGAGTTATTTAGTTTGAAGATGCTTAATCTATGAGTGATACCACTAGTAACATGTGAAAAATTTGGTGAATGGGACTTATGTGTTAATTGGGTGAAAATTGAGAGGCTATGTTAAAAGAGTGATAAGGGTGTGCCCACTTAGGCACCTGAGAGGGAAGAAATTACCAAGTTACATTGGGGATGAAAACCTTGATGTTTTCCTATGAGCCATGGAATCTCAATGGAGATGTGAGATCGAAAGAAGGAGCATGCTTATCTACACTTTGTGCAGGACCGTAACACGATGGTGGGTGATGCACCAAGACAATATTCTAGAATGGTGTGGGGTGAGGAACACACTCTCTATTAGATTCTTCCGGAGCAACGCACCTACTAAAATTTGTGGCTATGATGGAGGGCACCCACCTCAGAACATGTTTAAGAATGTGAGATAACGTGGATGGGGGTGCAGAATCTTTACCCCCTTCCCTCTAGGTGCACAATTTTTATTCCACACTACATGGATATGCGCATGCATGGTACATTCATTCGGAATTACGTCATTAGATAAGGAACTGGTGGGAGTTAATAGATGAATTGATTCAAACCTTTGAGTATCAAAGTACTAAGTCATTGGTGAATGAGGCGTTGTAGGTTATTAAGTGCCTAACTATGGGAGACAATGCCATGACTGAGGATAGGATTTTGGAATTATTGGGAGAACTTGATTTGGAGGCATGTTTTGATATGGAGGAACCAAAGGAACTACAACTTGAGTGTGTCTTGCATGGAGAAAGAGAAGGGAAATTTGGTTTATGTGATAGATGATGAGGAAGTGGAGAATTGGATGTTAACCATACTATGGGTACGTGTAAGGTAATGAATAGTGTTGATGAGCAATAGTGCACCTACCATAAACCTCTCAAAATAAATAAGGTTAACATTGGCTTAGAAATGGAACCTAAGGAGGCTACTATTGGGGATTATTGGTTAGAAAAGGAGGTTTCAAAGATCATTGATCTATTGTGTGAGTTTTAGGATTTATTTCACGTAGGTACCATGAGCTTAAGGGAGTTCACCATTCTTTAGGGAGATGTGGATCAAACTAAAGGAGGGAGTGTGCCCGATTTAGAAGAGACCTTACCAAATGAATCTAAATCTATGCATCTCGGGTCAAGGAAGAGATAGACAAGATGATCACTTTAGGTATCATTAAAGCTGTTGAGGAATCAAAATGGATAAGCCCAATGGTCATTAGCATTAAAAAGGATGGGAGGATAAGGATCTGTGTTGATTATAGGGATTTGAATGCGGTATGTGTCATTGATCCCTTTCTAACCCCTTTCACCGAGGATATCCTAGAAGGAGTAGTTGGGCGTGAGATCTATTCATTCATGGATGGCTTCTGGGATATCATCAAGTTAGGATTGCAAAGGAGGACCAAGAAAAGATAACCCCATCACAACAAAACTATACTACTACTAAGTGCAAATCATTGTCAATAATCTACATGTTGCAAAAATTTAAGTAGTATTTGCTAGAAATGCCCTTTATATTCTACACAGACCATATGGTATTGAATTACTTGGTAAAAAGACCATTTTATAAGGGCGCATATGCTGGTGGGTCTTGTTGTTTCAAGAATTTGAGTTTATGGTTGTTGTGAAACTAGGTAAGAGTAATTTAGGACCTGACCATTTATCAAGGATTGAATCAAGGGAGGATGCGCAGAGCATTGAGGATACAATGCATGCCGATGCGAGACTTTGTAGGTTGTAATACACGCCATCCGAATTAGAAGATATTGTTGTGTTTCTCAAAAAAGTTATGACACCGGAGGGAATGAAGAATTTGGAAAGGAACCAGTTAGCCATACACGCCACACCCTACATGTTAATTAGTGGAGACTTATACAAGCTAGGTTGCGATGAGGTTTTACGTTGGTGTGTGTTAGAACATGAGCATGTTGCAATCATGGAGGAAGCACACAATGGGATTGCAAGAGGAAACTATGTAGGGAATGCCACCGTGTGGAAGATTCTACTGGAAAGACTTTGGTGGGACAAAATCTACCAGGATTGTATTGAGTTTTATAAGGCCTATGACCATTGCCAACACCTTGGTAAACTAGGAAGAAGAGATGAGATGCACTTGAGACTAATAGCTAGCACATAACCATTTGAGAAATGAGCGGTTGATTTTGTAGAACCGATTTCACCTATCGCGGAAAGGAATGGTTCACGCTATATTATTACTTGTACTGATTACTTAAAAAGGTGGGAGGAGGAAACACCTACAAAGGACTATACAATGACCACATTGGAAAGATTCCTATGGGAAAACAATATTAATAGGTATGGGTGTCCTTTAAGCCTGACTAGTGGCAGAGGCACACAATTTTTAAATGAGACAATTAGGGTTTTGTTAGCCAAGTTCATGGTGGCCCATCATAAGACCACCCCTTATCAACCCTAAGATAATGGAACCGCTGAGGAATTTTACAAGATACTTGAGTCACTCGCTGACCAAAATTTGTAATTTGGGAGACAAGATTGGGATGAAAAATATCAGTTGTACTATGGGAATATAGAACAACCTACAAGATATTTAACAAGGACACACCATTTTAATTAGTGTTTGGCATGGAATTTTTTTCACCAAAGTAGAATTTATGTTACCATCTCTACGAATATCATGTGTAGGAGGATTAATTGACGAGAAAACACTACAAGAGTACATGGAGAAGTTAATGCAGTTGGATGAAAGGTGATCACTTGCTAGGTGGATTTAGAAGACTGAGAAGGTACGATAAAAAGCATGACATGATCGTCATATTAAAAATAAATAGTTCAAGGTTGGGTAGATGATCTTGCTTTATGACTCTAAATTTATACGCCACCCTAGAAACTAAAAGTCCATTGGTTAGGACCATACATCATCTCGTACATCCTTGATTTTGGCACATGCTAGTTACAAGTGCTTGATGGGATGAGGTTACCAGTTACTTCAATGGGAGTAGGTCTGAAGCCCTACTATAAATAAGGCTTCTGTATAGTAAAAATAAGGTAGTTTTTCCAATTAGTTTAGATTTCTTTTAGTCCTTTTGGTTGTTTCCTTTTTCATTATTTTTAGCTTTGTGTTGTGCGTTGGTGCACTGGTGGCTAATTGCATTGTAAGAGGTTCTATGTGCATGGGACCATGTATACATTTTTGTGTGGGGTGAAGTAGCAACTATATCTAACATGGAACAACTATATCGAACATGGAGGAAAAATTTCTTCGATAGTGGACTATTGGGAAAAATTAGTGTGAAGATAGAAAAATGAGAAATGTAATGGATAAGGTGCATAAATTTGTGTGGTTATGAAGGTGGGTTGAAAGAATCTAAAGACCACAAGAAGGGAAGGATGTGAACTACTTATTAGACAACACAGAGGTTATGTACTTTGACATGGTGATGTGTGTGAAGGAGGTCTGTGGTAGTTTAGTGGTATTGGAGTGAAGAAAGGTTATAGCTGTAAAGCACGAGGGGAAGTCATAGAAGTTGACTTGAGTGAAATAAAGTGTTTTATTAAAAAGTGATGTTAAGGAACATGGTCAGAGGAACTCTAAGGCATCGAGAAAAGTATAAATAAGAGGTAAGAGTAGTCAATTTGACTACTTTTCCTTAGAGAATTTATTTTTTTCTCCCGAGCTCGAAGTGCGAAAAGGTTTTTGAAAGAAGAGCAAAGTAATATCATGAACCAGTGGACTTGTGCAAAGCTGTAGTAAAATCTTGTGACATAGCACGAAGGGAAGAAGACAGAGAGTAGGAAGGAGGTGGCGTGAAAGAGAAGCAGGGAAGTTGTTGAGTTAGGGCAATCGAAAGAAAGGAACATAACACCTAGGGCCCAAACAAAAAGGAGAGGGAGATGGCACCAAATAAGGCTTGAATAAAGAAACTAGTGGTGGAAAAGGAGGATCCTGTGGAGATCTACTCGAGATGCAGTACCCTCCTAGAGTTATTAAGGCGAAAAGTGGAGCTTGAAGATATATAAATGTAAGATTAGTGAATATAACCACAAAAAAATGACAATGAAAATATGATACAGTGGACCTAGTGTCAGAAACTCCGATGGTGGATAAGCTTGGAAACCCTAAGGTTGACGACTCAGTGAAAAAAGTGTTACAAAATACTGGAGTTTTGAAGCTCGGGATCCGCCTTTCTTTGTCAAACTTGCCCCTATTTTTAGGTTGTGAATGTCGTGGGTGCACAAATATTTTTCTACTTCATGGGAAGAAGAATTAGGATCACATGCCATTTGATTCGAGATGGTTATGGGCCTATGGAACACTAGAGAGGATATGGCACTTGATTTATGTGCCACTACCAAGATTGAGGAGCTGGTGAAAAGATAAACTACAAGAAGGGGGGTAGGGCACAGGTAATTGTAGATCTCCTAGACCCAACATTGAGAGTCACCTCCTAGCTCATTAGCTATAAATTGGGCACATCAGAAAGGTGAATGGACATTAACCAGAGATTCCTGTACGTGGCCTATAGGGTATCAAGAGGGCACACTATAATTTTTTCCAATTCATTGTAAATGGCATTATTGAAAAGGTGCAGGTATAGAATGAGGTAGGAGTGAAGCTCACCTGGGGATCCATCCTGTAATTGATCATGTTCTATGTGATTGGTGTCCTAGATGGACCAGATGAGAAAATTTTGGTTCATATTCCCATGCACGTGTCCCCTGCATTCCAATTCACAAAATTAAGCTATAATGGGACCACCTCGAGAAATTATAAGGCTCAGATTAATATATGGTTCGAGTGTTTGTGTAGATATTTTGAGAACAAGTGGCACATGCCCCACGAGCTACCATAAATTGTTGGAGACAAGGTAAAATTTTCCATTACCCAACACTTTTTCCTAGTAAGGTTTATGATGGCCAAAGGAGAGATGGGACATGGTGCAAAATCCCCTTCGTATTCACAACTAGATATATGAAGTGTGCCATCAATCGGATCAAGGACACACAAAATTTTTTTTGATGTAGACAAGGTGGATGTTGATGTCCACACATTATGCTACATACAAGTATGACACTCAACCTACCTACATCAAAGTTTTGGAACCATATTTTTGGACTTACACCCACAAGCCAACATTACCATCAAGGGGTATGTCCATTGGGTGTTTGTGCAACTACACCCCAAAACACAAGGAGGGATTGAGGTGGAGGTTACATACTCTCCCTTTCCAAAGCCACAGGAGATGCCAATCACGCCCATAAAAGTAGTGCAGGAGGAAGAGGAAGAGTAAGAGGAAGAGGAAGAGGAAGAGGAAGAGGAAGAAGAACAAGATGAAGGAAGGTTGGATACCTCCAGAAAGAGGAAGTACTACACACACAAAAATGAGAGCAAGGGCACCAGTACTTCTAAACATGATTACGCCAAGGCCTCATTCCCAAGACGCAATGCAGAGGAGAAGGAAGGAAAAGAGGAGGAGGAAGAAAAGGAAGAACTAGAAGAAAAGAGACAAAAGACACCTGACACATCAAGCCCCATAACAGGCTCAGAGGAAGGAGAGGAAAAAGACCCCACCACTTTCAAAGCAGAATTGGAAGTAGAAATAGAGGGATAAGAGGCTGAGGTGGAGACCACAGATGCATGTGAGGTGCAAGGAGAAGGAGAAGAAAAATCAGAAGGGCTTATAAGAGTCCATTGTGTGAGGACGCTACACCATAGAACACCAGCCCAAAGGGAGATAAAGGGGACTCCTTTACTATAAAGGAGGATAAGGGATTCACCCCTAGGGTGAAGAAGCAAATAAACAAGTGTAAAGCTACAAGGAAGAAGTGGACACTGTTTCCCCACACATGGAATTCATGGATGACCCCATGAAGGTCTTGCACACAAGATTCTAGGCCACCCTCCCACCAAAAAAGTTGCATGGTTGGGATTTGATGGATCAAGATAGGGGTGTGCCCAAGACCAGGAAGATGCTCAGTTGGAGCATGCACTACCATGCTGAGGAACCTGAGTTTGAGGTCAATGATCATGTAATCGAGACCGTTCACTTAAAGAAGAAGGGAGGAGATACATATAAAGTGGTGGATCCTAACCACCTCACAAATGAGCAGCATGCAATGCTCGCAAAATATGTCTTCAGAGGTAATTTGACATAGTCTGGATATAGGGGCCACTGTTCAGACCTTAATCATAGAGAAGAAGAGTAAGGAGAAGGAAATAAATAGGTTGCACTAAAGGTAAAGGGGAGAATAGGTGTGGATGAAAGATGTGTATAAATGAGTTGGCGCCTCGTGAAAAAAATTATAGGACAATGTCCAAGGCGTTGGTGAGCCGTGCCAAGACCAATTATGGGGATGAGATGGAATACCTTGAGGAACTCATGGGGATTTTACTTGTTAACATCAAGGATGGTGTGGGCCCCATAGCTATAGAGCTTGCAAAGGAAAAATAAGAAAATAAGGTCATAATTGAAGCCTAAATCATGGAGTTGGAATATTTTCTCTCCCAAATCAAGGAGGTGAATATATTGGTAGATAGGGATTCAATAGTTGTAGAAAATGTGAGCCAATTATAGACACGTGGGTGATAGAGGAAGAGGAATTCCTCAAAGTGTTACAGGATACCATCCCCACCAATAAGGTGGAGCACACATAATTGGTCATCAACACCACGACACAGAAGGAGAAAATCAAGACAAAGTGTGAAAAGATGGATTTAAGAATCGGTGAGCTCGAGACTCCATCATTGAATGGATGGATGAGTTTGAGGGTGTCTGCATGGAGATAGGGATGACCATTAACACGTTGAAAGGGAAGGTGGAAGAAATCATCCCACTGGTGCCCAATATTGTAGGTGAAGTGCCAGGAAAGGCCTTATCAAAATTGAAGGCTTGGGAGAAATTGAAGGATGAGATAAACACAAAATTCCTTGAACTCCTTCAATTGGTCATGTAGAATCCCCCCATTCTTTAATTTTTTACTTAAATTATTTCTCTACCACTATTCTTTATTCTTTGGAGTAACATTCTTACTCTCGCAGGTTTTCCTTGACAAAAGTTTGTTGGGGAAGTGCAGAGGTTTTCGGGACAAAAACCAGTTTAGTGTGGGGTGATGTTGGACCCCTAAAAGTAACTAAGTACCTAAGGTGTGAGTCCTTGTGCTATATAGAACTAGGGAGCTAAGGCATGCACATAAATAGTTCTTGGAGAGGCGTGAAGGCTTGCACTTGGGAAAGATGGAGTTGGGATTTAGTAAGTTTTAAACAACAGGAAAATACGCGGATAGGAGTGAATGGAAAAGCAACCAGATACAGATGTGGATAAGCTATGGAGACTTGTGGATCAAGGAAAGGATATTCTAGGGCATCAATATAATTATGATGAAAGGATAAGGAGTTGAGGTTATTAAGGATTAGTTGGCACATGCATACTAGAAGACACCAATTAAGAGAAAAGCATGGTGAGACTGGCATATTCCTGAGTAGTGGTAGAGAAATCATGACCAAATTCCTTCAGGATTTCATAGGAGAGAATGATGAAAAGTTAAGATAGAAACATGATTATTGTTCTACTAGTATGATGGTTTTCACAGAGAATAAGAGATATATAAGAAGAGATGGATAAGGAGGATGGATGTGGAGATAAATGAAAGTGGGACTGAGAGGGATACAAATGTTGTGTAATGAGTAATGGCAAGTGGTGTGATGAAAAGAAAGCTCTGCTACTATGAACATTTCCATGAATGGAACTCTTTTTGATGTAATCTTGGCCACCATACTTTGGTTCATAAATATAATGAAGTAATTTTGTAATGCTCTTGTAGTAGATCTTGATCTTTGTTTTCCCCATGTGTGTGTTATGGGTTTTCTTGATGATATTCATGGGTTGATTCTACTTTCCTTTAGTTGATCATGTTAATCTATGCTTGGAATGCATTAGGCTAGGAGTTAGTGATTACATACTAAATCCTATGGATGAGTGTGTTTACCCTCTGATTGCAATACATTCCATTGTAAGAAAGAAAATTCTCATGAAGCTCAAATATAGAGTAGGGGCTTGGCACCTGTGCGCACCTCAGGTGAGCTCCAGACTAATTTGGATGATATGTCAATGCATTTGGGATTGTTTGATGAAAAAATCAGTGATAATAGAGACTATGGGGAGGAAAGGGACATCAATTTTCACATCACGCTAGGTTGTGACACTTGGCGATCATTTGTGCACTAAGAGAGAGAGCTACAACTAGCTCATGGGGGCTGAATTTTACACTACATGAGGTTGCATTGATGACTTAGGGGCCACAAGGGGATAGGTGAATTTTTTATCCCCTGTGTATCTTTATCTAAAGGGATGAAAGGGACATCAATTTTCACATCGCGCTAGGTTGTGATACTTGGTGGTCATCCGTGCACTGTGAGGATAGGCTCCGATAAGCTCCTGGGGGCTAAACTAGCGATGCAGAGGGTCCTATGGGTGATTAGGGGGATAAAAATATGGATGCATTTTAATATCCCATATGTCCCTTTTCTAAATGAATGAAAGGGACATAAAAATGTGCCAAGATCCTAAAGCTGACACTTGTCCTCTTGAAAATTTGGGTAAGTGTTGAATGCAATCTTTGAGCCAACTTGTGACGGTGATAACTCGGGCTCCCAGATGAGTTTGGAGTGAAATTTTATATGATAATAACTAATAAGTACTCAATGAATTTAATGGTGATGGTTTGGAGCTAAAATTATTATTGAATCACCTTAAAATTCCCCCTTTTTCTTGGGATCGTTAGTTATGCACCAAAAGAATGAGTTGCCTAGAGAAGTGTGTGATGTTTCATGAGGTCTCATTTTTTCCACCATTTAGGGAATGGAAAATACCTTCCATAGGTAATTTTTATTGAATATTTACAAATTTCCCATTATCCTTTCTTAAATATCAATCACTCTTTCGCAGTGTATGCTATTTTAGGCTCGAAAACCACTTTTACTGAATTGACTCCAAAAAAGATTTTCCGAATTGTTTCCGATGCCTTCAAACCATTTGGAACATTTAAATCCTCATTTTTGATGATTAATTTCCCTTTATCCACTTTATATTTTTATTATGCCTCGCCATGGACACATGCTATTTTTAGTAAGTGCACTTTGCAGTGTTAGATTGCAACAAAACAAGTCTTGAAATTATGGGTTTTATTCTGGGGTTCCATGCTCCAAATTTTGTGTAATTTTTTCATATGAAAAATTGGGATAATGATATTTTCATTGGTAGGGTATAATATTGATAAAAAATACATCCCTCCATATCCCTAAAAAAATAAGGACTTCATGGTGCGAAAACTAGTTTACGCAAAACTAGATTTTTCAATGATCATTCCCTCTGATTTTCGTGTGATTTTACCCACTAGAAAATGAGAAGTGAAGAGGTAGCTCGATGTATTTTTCAATTATTTTATTCATGTGAAATTTCATAATTCTGATGAAAACTCATTCCTCCATATCCATAAAAATAGGGACTTCGTGGCGTGAAAACTAGTTCATGTGAAACTAGATTTTTAATGATCATTCCCTCCATTTTTGCGTAATTTCATCCACTGGAACCTTGAGAAGTGAAGAGGTATCTTTATAAAAAAAAAAAAAAATTGTTGTTCATGGAAGCCATTAATGGATTCTTCAATCTTCAGATATCATAGAGGTGGTGATGGAGGAGAATGAAGTTATTTGCAGTTGAGAATGAGAGGGAGGCTAGGAAAAAGCATTTAGGAGCTAAATTTTGGGTGCATGAGGAACCATAAGGCTCAAGTGGGCTCTATGCACCTTTGCTAAATGGAAAAAAGGACATGAAATCCTGCTAGGTTCCACGGTGCCGACACATGTCCACTTCAAGAATTGGCTAAGTATGGAACACTCACCTTGAGCCAACTTGTGACAACAATAACTTGAGCTCCCAGATGAGTTTAAAGGTAAAATGCTATATGAAATTGACTGAAAAAGGCCTTATGAATCCAATGGTGTGGGTATCAGATCTTGATTAATCCATTTTAATAATGAAAAATGAATTTTGTTCTGGCTCCATGATTGAGCATGATAAAAACTGGATATAAACATATTTCACCTAGGTGTTGTGAAAAATATTATATAGATCTGAATTAACTTTCTGATGATGTATTGTTTGAATCTTAACTCCTTCAAGAGCTCCTAGAATTTCTTCCCAAATCTCAATAGTATTTTTTCCCTGTGCACTGCCTAGTCCTAAGAACTTTTTTAAAAGAACCTGCTCCAAAACTTCTAAATCTTCCCTAAATCTTCAAAAATATTTTCCTTGATGTTTTTGGCACTTGAATTCACCTCGATGTTGAATTTTACTCCTTTTTCCATTCCAGGGAGATGCATTAGTCTCGGGAAGGCTAGTGGTAGCCCTTCCCAAACTTGCTAAAAATTTGACATTCTCCAAAAGCTCCTAAAATCACCTAGGGGGATTGGATGGAAAACCACATGGGGATCATTTTACTGATAGGATAGTACTAGTGTTGAGAATGGAAAAACCTGGGGGTGTGTTGGAAAGGTATGAATTTCAAATTTTTCAAAAATGTGGGTAAAGTTGTCCTGTTGTCGGTTGGATTTTTCCCATGCAAATTATTAGGAAAACAGTTAGCTCTATCTTGAGGATATGTTATGGATAGAGCATAGCAAGGACATAACATGAAGATCAAAAGATCCCAATTTACTTCGTGGACTAGTGCCTTATCCATTGGGGTTTATGGAGTTATTAGAAAGATAGTCTACATAGCTTCTATTATTGAACACACACACATAAACATGCAAAAAAAATGGAAGAGAAACACACTAGAAGAGAAAACAACACACAACAAGAAAAGGAAATTATATACGGGGAGGGATATTTATAGAGGTGGGAAATAATATACACATACCTAAAAATGGGTTGGGAAAAGTACATGCCATCATGGAATAAGAACGAAAGTGTGATGCTTGAGATATAAATACGATTATCGTATAAAACATGATATTGTGATGGCTTCACATGGCTTGAGAAGAAGAATACCAACCAAGATTCCATCTTCATATTGATACTGCACTAAGAATGTTCTTACACTCACAGAATACTTTGTCACTTTCTCAAAACTCTTGTATCTTGATGCTTCTACTTGACATCTTGTGATCATGGGACACCATTCTTCCATGTCTTCAAGAGTGGGAAAATATTCATCCTCTTTGAATTGCCACTTTAAATCATCTCTTACATCAACACGATACTCGGAAAGAGTGAGAGAAAAATGATTTCCCTCCCATTCAAGAACTTCTCTGAACATCCTACTTTGTTGTTCTGAGAAAGTGTTTTCAATATCCATCTGCTCGAGGCTCATCTTGATATCATTCTCAAAATTACCACCCTCAATTTTTGCATAGAGGCATTCTTTACCCTCTAGTGTATTTGTCCATATGAACTCTTTTTCTGCATTAGTGGAGTATTCTAAAGTGGCTAGAAGCAGATGATTTCGCATGAATTATCAATAAACTTACAACTTTTCACTTTTTTTGGAACAACTTTCTTCAATGCAAATCATCTCACTATTCTCTTTGTTATCTTCCTCCATGGCAGAAATGTTATTTTAAAGATTGAGGATATTCGAAGGAGATTCAAGAACCTTCCTCCTTTTGCATTCATGAACCTCTTCACATTGTGTAAAATAGAAAGAATTTATTTCACATTCACTCTCATCCTCCAAGGCATTAGGGAATTCATAAAACTCATCCAACTTCTCCGTTCTGGCATCAAACATTGGCATGTAAAAATAAGAAACACAAATAAATTCATACATGTCTTGTATCTCCATAGCTCAAGTCAAGAGTTCAAGATTGTGTTGAGGGTCTTCGGTCTCTTCTATAACCTTAAAGATGTCTTGCATAGATGTTTTTTATAAGATCACCATAGACTCGTCTTAATTATCACAAGAAAAATGTTCATGTTGTTTCATCAAGAGATGATTGAAAATTTGATCCATCCACATCCACGATTCATTTGGAACATCCTCGTTCAATCCTTTCATGTTTTGCGTTGTTTAAGATTCTCTTTCTTTCAAGCATAGGTACACATGATTCCTGACAACTTATAAAAAGGAGAAGAGGTCCATAATTTGTGGGAATGACACTCCTTCGAGCTCAAAATCCATATCACCTTCTTGATGGGAAGCATAAGACCATGTTAGGGTGAAAGTATAGGAAAAATTCTCAATTCTATCTTTATCATTCATTACTGAATATTTTGCTCGATGGATAGTAAAAAAATTGATACTCACCATGATGATTATTTTGTTCCTTGGGTGAGAAGGTACTGTCTCAAACTATTCATTTTCCTATACTTTGAAAAGGGAGTGAGATACTTCCATCAGATCATCCATGATTGAGTCGGGGTAGATTTTGGTCCTTTAATTGTCTCAATTTCTTCATGCAACATTTCTACATCACTTGAAGAATTGAAATGGGAGGAAAAATTATCCATGACCATTTTGAATTCATCATCTTGAATCTGGGACATGGGGCAGCTTTTTCGCACTTCTTCACCTATCTCCATTCCATAACAAATCAGAAGATCAAAATTTGAAAGGGGATTATTCATGCTTGCTTTAGACTAGTCATCTTGTATTTCTTCATCATTGGTGGAGTATTTGGAGAGAATTGAATCATCCATTATGTAACAAGAGTCATCATTTATCAAATATATTATTCCCCCTATGGGTTGTGTCTCGAGCCAGAGGGAATTGTTGAATGGTGGTTCTATATTCATGTCTTCTACCTCTTCCTCCATGATGTTTCTTTGGATTTCATTGGAAGGTTCCATGATAAGATATTATTTAGGAGCATCCAAGAATCTTCTGCGAATGAACACCTCATAGTATGGACAATCTCTAGGGTCTTCTTGAGTTTCTTCGTTGTTGATAACATGAAGTGATTTGAGGTTTTCGTACCTACTTTACAGGCCAAAGCATACCTCCAAATTTCATGATAGGCCTCAAGGTCGAATTCCTTTTTTATGATTAAATACTTTTAACCGAGCTATGAACTAGGGGATAGAGGGCCTTAACCTTACAAAGGATAAGATTAATAGAAGAAAGAAGAAATGGAAGAAGGGCAGAAAAGGACCACCCAGAAGAAGAAAAGAGGGAGAAGGAGAAGAATAGGACAAAGACTAAAAGGCCCGACATCTGAGAAGAGTGATGGGGGAAATGAATGCACAAAAGCACCCAAACCATACAACACAAATGAAGAGATCAGTCGAACTGAGTACCCGCACGTGTATTGGCTTCCCTAAGAAGAAGCACGAAAGCTCGCCAACGCAATCTCTAAATTCATTTAGGTTTTCGATAGTTGAATAAACCGTAAAGAGAGTAGTGTCAATGTCTATCACTGGGGAAGGAATCGTAGTCCAACCGACCATAAATGAACAAACAATTCACATTTTGGGAATACTACATAAAATCACGATATTGACCATAGAGCCATTGAATACCCCGACTCGAGCCCAAAGCTAGCTCATCAAATTCTTCAACCCACAGTAATGGATTAGGTAGAGAGAAGTCCAACAGTTCTTCATGTAATCCCACATGGTGAACATGGTATATCTCGATCAATAACGACAAACTCCATGAATGATAGATCTAGATGAAGCAAGATGCAAAAAGGATATAAAGGCTATAGTGATATTTGAGTCAGATCCGAGCGCGGTGTGAACGAAATTAATAGGAGTCACCAAGGATGGTTTCAATGGCCACAACTTCACTATGCAAAAATACCGAAAAATTTCAAATCGCCAATTACGGTCAATTTCCTCTTAATTGACCAATTCTAGATTCTCACTATGGAGAAAAATGAAGGGAAAACCCATAAAGGCCATTAAAATCCAAAAGCGCTGAGGCCAAACCAAGTGACTTAAAACAAAATAAACAACATGAGGGAGCATGATGGCACTGCAATTAAATGTCCTTCCTTTCATTTGAAATGATAGATGAGAGCCCATCCTAGACCTTCACATCACTTGAAATTTTGATGGTGGTGGGAAAATCAATCACATAATTGGCAAGGAGATCCACTGCAGAGTTGGTTTCTTGAAAATTATGATGGATGCTCCAATTTTTTAGTTTTCTGAGCCAGAAAAGTATGTTGGAAATGAAAGGATTGAGTTTCCAAGAGAGGGCTGACCCTTTTGCAATAACATGTATGATAATTTGAGAGTCCCCTTCTATGAATAGAGAATCACAACCATATGGACATCTAGAAGTTTGACTCTAATAGGGATTGGACTTTGGTTAAATTTCACGAACAATCGCAGAGCGAGAAGAAACCAACCGTGATAAAGAGACCATTTATGTTTCTAATAATGAAACCAACACCGATTTCCCAAGATTACCTCTGGAGGCTCCATCAAAGTTTAATTTCCAGGAGCCCTGAGGGGGAGGCCTCCATCTGACCTGTTTCCTTCTCAAAATTTTCTCCACTTGAGATAAGCCTCACCTTATAATGGACCTAGGGTTTGGAATTTTAATGAGTGGCCAAGATTTTCTAATGATAGCATCACGCGAGGAGAACATAGGGTTATTACAACTGTTTTTACTAACTTTTTTAGATATGGCCACTTCTAGTTTGGTCAAAAAGCGGGCATATTAGAAGACTGTTCTCTAAATAAACATAGATTGTGCTCCCACCAAATATGCCAAATAAGAAAAAAAGGAGCCACATGCCAAATGGAGCTTAGGGAGCTATTAGAATCCATTTTGGGCCAAGCAATAAGAGTATCTTTAATATTATTACAAGGCACCCAGTGCAAGATTGAGCTTACCAAGGAGCCAATGCCAACTCTTAGTAGCAAAGGAACAAAAAAAGAAAAATATGGTCAATATCTTCTTCAACAGCACCGCAAAGAACACATTTAGAGGGCTTGGTGAAACCCCATGATCTTTTGCGCAATTGGGTAAGATTTTTTTGTTAAGATCCAACCAACCGAACAATGCCACTTTGGGAAGGATAGAAGAATTCCAACAACCAAAATTACTGGGAACCCCTTTACCAGACATTGAAATGAGCTTGGAATATCCTTCTTTAACAATGTATATGCCCGAAGATGAGCCTAACCAAATCAATTGATCATCACAGTCCTTGAAGGCTGCGCTTCTTAAGGAAAGAGCCTCCTTATAAGAGGAGAATTTTGAGGAGGAAGCACCGAGGGGGAGATATCCTTCCATAGCCAAGTGGGTGAGCCATTAGGATGATGGTGACCATAATTAGCAATATTACCACCCCAGATGACCTTGGTAACATTCATAAATTGATTGAGGGTGGGATCAAGATTGATAGGTGGATACCCATTCCAACTGTCCTCCCAAAAATTAATCAAACAACCATTGTTAACATGCCATGAAATTGAGTCCATGATCGAAATCTACATTTGCAGATGAAATTCCAAATGTGAGAGCCTTTAGGAAGTTCTTCACTTGAAAGAATGAGCTCAAGGTCGGTCACCTCCAAATATTTATGGGAAAGAACCTAGAAGACCAACCTCTTAGCATCAGAGATAAAGTTCCAGACTAATTTTGCTCCAAGGGTAATATTCTGGAGAGCTAAATCCACAATCCCTGACCACCTAAATATTTGGGAAGTTTGACAACGTCCCATTTAACCAAATGAAATTTTCTTTCATCATTATTCCCTACCAAAGAAAGGATCTGACAACCTTCTCAAAATTAAGCAAGACTATTTTGGGGATCACCAAAATCAAAAGCATATAGATCGGAAGGGCACAAAGGACCGATTTCATCAGAAGAGCTCTACTAGCCAAAGATATCCATTTCCCTTTCCAAGATTGCAACCTCGATGAGAGAGAATGGAGAAGATCATCCCATAAATTAGCTTTTCCTTTACCAAAAAATAGAGGTATTCCCAGATATTTATGAGGAAGGGAACCCACTATGAAGCCCAGCACATCCTTGATTCTACGCTACAAATGAGGAGAAACGTTAAAGAAGAAGATGACAGATTTATGAAAATTGATTACCGACCGGAAAAAATAGAATAGGAGTTCATAATAATAGATAAGGCACAATCTTCCGGGACTATAGCTGAGATGAAGAGGAAAGTGTCATCTACGAACTATTGATGTGAAAGGGGAGGCAGACTAGCAGTGAGGGAGATGCCCGAAAGGGAACCAATACTAATCACCGATTTGATACTTCGAGTCAGAGCTTCCATGATGAGAATAAATAGAAAAGAAGATACGGGATCCCCTTTCCGAGACCCCTTCATTGAACCGCCATAGGAAAAGCAAAGGGAAGAAATGCAGTTAAACACTCAATCACAAAAGTGGTTACAGAAGCCCAAAGCTTGAATGGATCGATAAGGAACTTCTAATTGATACGATTGTAGGATTTTTTAAAATATATTTTAATCATCATACCAAGACGAGAGGAAAGGTGTAGGGTATGGATTAAATCATGAGAAATGATGATTCCATCAGCGATGGATCTCCGGGAATAAAACCACTTTGTTCTTGCACAACAAGCTTATGAAGAAGGGGACTGATTCTAGAGGTGATGGCTTTGGAAATGATTTTATATGAAGTATTACAAAGAGAGATAGGCGGAAGTCATCAAGCTTTTATGTAGGGAATTTTTGGGGAACATACAAATAAAAGTGTGGTTCAAAACACCTAAAATATTACTAGTACTTTGAGATTCTTCCACAGCTTGCCATACATTATCCCCTATGACGTCCCAAAAGTCTTGAAAAAAGTGGCGGAAAGCCATCCGGACCGGGGGCTTTGTCCCTTTCCATAGAAAAGACAATCTTGCACACTTCTTCTTTGGAAAAGGGGGAAATAAGACGAACATTATCAACATCATTAATCAGCTTTTGAGAGTGTGCCAAAAGAGGAAGCTAAGAAACCAAGGAGGAGTGTGATTCATCATTTGAAGCTTTTGAAAAAGACACAGACTCAGCTTTTATCTGGGGTTGGGTGGAAATCTACGTGTCGTCATCCAACTTCATGGAAGATATATAGTTAATGTTTCTTCTGGCTTTAACAGAAGCATGAAAGAATTTTGTGTTTTTATCCCCATCATTCAACCAGACTTCCCTCAATTTTTGCCTCCAGTAAGTTTCTTCTTTCAAAAGAAGATCACCGAGCTCACTAAGAAGATATTTTTCTTTGAGATGATCCTCCTGGTGCATACCATTTCTGAGGAAAAGATCATTGAGAGAACGAATCTCTTTCTCCACTCTCAACTTTTCCTGGAAGATGTTTTTGAAGGAGGAATCATTCCAGGAAATCAACTAATCTTTGAGCAAAGAAATTTTTTTGGATAGGATGAACATCCTGGTACTCACTACAAAGGAAGTCCACCAAGATTTGACTTGGGTCTTGAAAGAGGGATCCTGCATCCACATGGATTCAAACTTAAAAGGTGAGCATCGGGAGGGAAGTCAAAATTGATGTTGAGGGAGATGGGGAAATGATCAGAACCAGACAGGGGGTTGATAGTGCATTTAAGAAGAAAGTTTTGATGAAGCCAATATTTTGAGATTAGGAATCTGTCGAGCTTGACAGCCATATAGCCAAACCTAGGATGTCGATTGTTCCAAGTGAACCAACCAAAGTGAGGTTCAACATCCATTAAATTGGAAGTATCAACAAAGGAAATAAAATCAACTTGAGAACGTGGCTGCCAGCAAATGCCACCCCACTTATCCTTATCCAAGAGGGTAGCATTGAAATCCTTGGCGATGATGGATTTGGAATCCATGATGGAGCCTAGGGCGTCGTGGACCTTGGACTAGTTTTCCCATTTCTTGATAGGATTATTCGGGCCATAAACATTACAAAGAAATAATAATTCATCTAAATGTTTAAAACTAAACTTGCACCATTGAAAATTAGGATTATCCGAAAGTTAATCGATACTACAAGCCTACAGGTCTTCCAAAGAATTCCTAACCCACCTGAGGCTCTTTCGAGTCTACAAATAGACTCTCTCATCCTTTCCAACTATGAAACCATCCAGCAAGACAATGCACACTAGAAATTTTTGTTTCTTGAATTAAACAAATTAAAACGTCTAACTCGCAACATTACATCGAAAGCAGACGTTATTTGTTAGGGGCGTTAAGGCCCCTAACATTCCAGAAATAATATTCATATTTTCTTTATAAAGGACACGCCTCTCCTACTTGAAGATGGGAAGAATGAATGAAGTTGCATTTGTTTACCAGTAGCAACCTCCTTTAGGGAAATACTATCTTTGGATGAGTGACTAGGTGGGGCTTTTGGAGACCTAGATCCATATCAAGAATTACAGGATTCGAAGGATATAGATCTACAAATTGGTATCTTTAGGAAGAAACTCAAATTCAGCCTTTGATTAAATATGATCATCCCCAAACCCATGTCTTTAGAGCAAATCAGATCTTCTTTATCACTAACCCATTTTTCTAGGGAGGCTGCATTGGTGCCAAGCCCCAAAGAAATACCCTCTTGAAACAAAGAAAGGATATGAGTGGAATCATGAACCACCGACGTAATCTCTTTGACCAAAGATATGGTGCTTGGGTCAAGAGAACCAGGGCTCCTGGGCTAGAACCTTTCCAGGAGTTTCCAAAGGAGGGCTAGAAGCCTTGTCTGAAGATAGAGGAATAGATACTTTAAGAGCCGATGTCTAAGAGATCTTCTTTTTCCATACATCGAATCTCAAGGAAGGAGGGTTTTTACAAGCATTTTGAAAATGTCTAGGCTGCTTGCAATGAAAACAAATGTTAGAAATCGCCTCATAGTCAACCTTCTAAACCCATTTACCATTGGAGGAAGAGATCACTATGAAGTCTTGTAGTTTTTTAGAGGGATCAACAGAGACACAAACCCAAGTGAAAGAAGAGAGAGAACCTTTGAGGGTCACCGGATCAATACGGATAACTCATCCCAGGCTAGAGAAAATTTTCTTAAGGATATTAGGGACCAAAACTCACTAGGAAGAGAATAAAGTTGGATCCAAACTTGAAATCCATCCATTTCAGCTTGGTCCGAGTCAAAGTGAGTGATCCACCCATGAATATGAATCCCTAAATCAAAGAGTAAAAAATATTTCCTTGCTAGAGAGTCATCCTATTGAGCTTCGTTGTGAAAGATCACAAAAAAACCTTTATCCAAGAATCATATGCGAAGGTCGCTCCCCATTGGGTATTGCACAAACAACGGATCCCTTCAACCGACAAGCGATGACCCAAAAATTTGGCTATTATTTCTCTTTTTCCAAGGAGATTGAGCTGAGTGTTAAGACCATCTGATCCCTCCAGAGTGATAGAAACAAACTCCGTTGGTAAAGAATCTTCTTGGATAGAAGCGCTCCCTAAACATTCTCCATTTAATGTTCTCAAATGACCACTCTAGGTCCTAGATGATTCAGAGAGTAGATGATAGGCTAAGACCAGCTATGCATCCCTTCACACCTTTTGATTCATAGGCGGGTTTGGGTTTGGATCCATTGCGGCATTTGAATTTTGAAAAAAATGACCATTCTCGAAATAGTCCGTAGTCTTTTTCCAACCATCTTGCAAAAAAAACACTCGTAACTAATAGAATTCCCTTTAATTATTCTTTGAAGTCTTTCCACATATTCTCTTTTCAACATGTTCATTTCTCCATCACCATATGCAATGAATTCATCGAGAGAGTGGTAGAAAAAGGGCAGTGTTCTCAACTTTATACTCGAGTTGTGTAAGATTGTAAAAATCTTCATTAGTGGATCCCGCACCATCATATATTTTTCATCTTCTTAAATGATGACTTGATCTTCATCGAAGGCTCAAGAAAAGGATTTTCTTCAGCGACATTCAAGAACCTTTTAGGGATGAAAACCCTATGGTACAAATGATCTTCAAGATCTTCCTCCATAGGAAAAATATCCTCTTCTTCTTCCTTTCTATGGGTTGCTTAAATTTTCCTATACATCTCTTTCAAGGATTTATCATATTTCATCATTTCAAGGTATATTTGGGAGCTGATATTTCCTTGCATAGTGCTCATGATTCTTTCCATATACCCAATTTTCAATATTCCCATTTTATCATTCCTATATACAAGGAAATCATCCTACGGGAAGGTGATGAAAGACATTGCCCCAAGCTTTTCATTCAATTGTTGATAAGTGAGAATATTACCTTTGGAATATTCTTGAGCTTCACACCTTATCTTGTATTTTATTTGAATACTTTCTATTAGCTCCCTACTTTCTTCTTCATCGACAATAGCTTCTTTTTTATTTCCTTTGTCTAGATGCAGATTATTGCTTGAAGTAAGAGTCTCTTTTACCATCCTTGAATTTTCTCTTTTGTAAATACTAGTCTAGAACCATGGTTGATCGATGATATTATTTTCTCGGTCACAATCTTCTTCTTATTCTTGTTCTTCACTATCACTCATTGGTACTTCGCTCCAATATGGAAATTTCTTCATGGTGTGGGAAAAAAATGTGACAAGAGTTCGTTCCTTGATAGATTCACCTTCAAATGATTTTATTTGAAATATGATTTTTTTGTTTTTTTGAATAGATAATTTATTTTATTTTATGGGAAAAGATCCTTTTTGGGTGCACTTAGGAAAATATCTCCCTACTAGAGCCGTCAAAAACTATTGGCTAGAAAATTTGTCGGGTGGACAAATATGTGGGTTTCTTGCCAATGCTCCAAGATTCTAGATCCCTCTTCTTGAACGGTGCAGCTTCATGTTATTATGTGTGGATGAAATAAAATTTGTGGGTGGTGAAAAGGTTAGGGATCCAACAAGAACACTCCACTAATCTTGCGCGACAAGGCTTGCAATCTCTTACAATAGATGAAACTTGCTTGAAAGGGGGAAAAGGGGAGTGGGAAGAAAGAAAAGAGGGATTAACATTGTAGGTAGAAAGTTAGAGTCCTACAAATATTAACTAGAAGTTACCATCACACATATTTGTAGGAAGAAAATAACAATGCTTCAACACTAAAGATGAGAGGAAACCATGCATACAAAGATGCACACATTTATACATTTGAGAAAATAGAATCTTTTCGTTAATTAGTATTTCAGAAAAGTTATGCATAGTATGGGAAAAGAGGAAACATATGCAAGAGGGGGAGAAGTGGAAGAAATTGTATCTTTATTTCATGTGTAGTGATGAATACAAAGCTTCAATCAAGCTACCCCAATTCACAATGCTACTAGAGTAGAAGTTCTGCAAAAATTAATAATTTGAATCCTTTTGCATGGATAAGCCATCCCAATTTATACACTTTGAACTTGACCCTTCACCTCCCTCATATGACTCTTCATGTTTCATATTCCACTTGTGAATTTTTATTTTCCATCAATTAAGTATTTCTCTTATAATTTGAGAAAACATGATGCAACCTAGAATTCAGTGATAAAAATCCAATAAGACCCTAGACGTCTTTGGCACATAACTCATCTTGTACTAAGCGCTCACTCAAAGCTCACAAAGGTACAAGGTCCCTCTTTAGGGTTATTGTTTAGGATGTTAGCATGATGAAGACTTAACATATATAGTTCCATTACTAACACATCATTCTATAGAGCATACCAGATCTATCTTTAAGGGAGAATAGAACTAATTATTAACCATGATGAGATCAAAAACATACTAGATTCAGATACACATAGAACTAACACTTAGATTCAGCCAATATCCTCCATTATATTAAAGATAACAATTATACAGAAGCTTCATTATAGTAACAATAGTATGCACGTAACAACATAATCTCTCTTTGTATGCACTTATCTATCTGTGTGTGTATTCACCATCATACCTTCTTTTTTTCTACTACGCAGTTCACTACATATATATAAGGGTGGGGACTTTCCCTTCACCACTTATCTATTCCCAAAATAGGTTGCATGCTATTATTAGCCATGTGTCATTACAAAACTAGCCACACATACAAGTGCACTAACAATAGACTACTGGTAGTTAACTGACAATAGTAGATCTATTTCCGGCTTGTGTCCATGCAAAGTGATTTGTATCCGGTCCTCCAAAAATAGTCAATGCATGGAATGCATGTCTCTTCCTCATTTGTGTGCTTTGCACACCATCTCTAAAAATAGACCTTCATGAGAGAAAATGACTAAGTCCTGAAAGATGAACTTCTACCCCACGCATGTGTTCTCCCTATCCGTTTGCACCTTTGAATATGACTGCTTTCTGCGTGAACTTCTTGCATGATTTTTTCAAGTGTTTTCTGATCAACATTACCCCACACTAGTTTCATATTCACCTCAAAAATGGCCATCTCAAAAATTAATAAAAGAATAGAAGAATGGAAATAATTTTGAGTAATGAAAGAATGCTTTTAATCTACAGTCTCTTCTTCTACAACCTGAACAACTAATTCAGGATATTCCTGTTTTATTTCGGCCTCCAAGGTCTACCACTCAGCGAGTGCTTCCTCTTATTTTTCTAGAATGTCCACAGCAATGGACTCAGTTCATCCTTCGCAATCTCCCCTTTCTCATTTTGCAAGACCAACACAATGCTAGACATTGTAATCATCCTTCCCTCTAGTAAATCCATCTTCTGCACAATGAGTTTCCCAAGCTCTTCTAGCTAATTTTTGTGTGGTTCTTGGGCTGCTACTAGGGCCTCATGCTTCTATTTAACCATTTCTAACCTCTCTGTGTGGCCCAATGTGTCATCCTTCATCACTTTCTGGACCTTATTGCTTTCTTCCATGGTTTTTATGTTGATGAGTGCCTTAAAAGATGTTCAAGGCTTGGTCTTCCTTGCTAGTTCTTCCTGGAGTGCTTGCAACAAACCTTCATATGACACAATATTTCACATCATTGAAGCCTTTTCCTACTCGCCTCTTGTGTTTGAACCTTTGGTGCTGGCTTGCATAGAGGTTCATCTTCAAGCACTAGGTCCACCAATGTACCTACATAGTGTATTGTTAAAGGAAACGTCATTGGTACATTTTGCTCCAAATGTGGCCTAGCCCTTATGATATTATCACCAATTTCCTCTACAATCTTTGATAAATACAAAGTTATTTTTCTACGCTAAGTCTCTTTCCTACGTTAGGTGTGCTATTTCACAATCCTTAGTTTTGATCTCTTCCGTGAGTGCCCTAATTGTGGCAGCCTTGTCTATATTCCTCCTCACCACCTTTGTTGATACTTTGACCAATGCATTTCTCACCTATTCATCTGAAATGATAGTAGGCTTTACTGTCATTGGTCTATCATGAGGTGTCTTTTTTAACCTAATTGATATGCATGACTCCTCACACACATCAAAATACAGTTCATCCATATGCGTGTGCATGGACCATGATAACTGATTTCTTGTGCGCACTGTAGCTATATCTTCATCCATTAATTCTGGCCATATAATTCCTTTTGCATTAGTCTGCTCTGGAAAAGGGCGTGAAAATTTTTACCTATGTCCTCTGCATAACCCATGGCTGGTGGAATGTGCTCTCCACTTTTTCTTCTAGACCTAGGCTACTTAGGAACTTGAGCTTCTAGATTTGGGACTTGTGTCTCTATGTCCTGAGCAGTCTCTATTGTTGTCTCATCTGTTCCCTTTTCCTCCTCTTCTCCTTCCTTCATTTCCTCATATTTTTTTTCTTTTATGTTCTCTAGAGGTGTCGGAGAATTAGGCATGATTTTCCTCGACTCGACTCCACCTTGTCATTCAATTTTAGTTTCCTTCTCCTTTTCACGGTTGTCTCCTTCTGTGGAGAGAATCTGGGTGATTTGTGCACTATTTTTAGAGTAGAACCTTGGGTCCTTGTTCTCCTAAACACTCTCTTAAATTTGTGCTCTTCTTGGACTGTATCCAAGTCCTCCTCATCCCCCTCTTGTGGTTGATGCGGTGTAGTGGCATGCTCAACTTCGTCCTTATTCGTAGGATGTCTTGACCTCTTTATTCCTAACCACCACTATCTCCATGCTCATCCTCCTCATCCTCTACCTCAATTGTCTATGTGGGCTTAGGCACTGGAATTGTCTCCATGGTATGCTTACCCTTTGGTGGTCTTTGGAAGTGCAAACTCATCTTCCACATTGAACGTTAGGAATCATGCATTTGATAACTTCGTGTAATCGGCACCTAGAAGTATCTTACTATGAAGGCATATGGTAACTTACACCAAGGGCTCCATGATCCATCCTTCATGGTGAACCACACTATGCAAAAGTGTTGGTATATAATGAACTACACTACCTTTCCAACCACCAAAGGAAAGTCCTTGGGGATGTGCCATTCTTCTTCAAAGGCCGTGTGGAGCCTATTGTACCACTTCTCAACCCTTTGCTTGACCTATTCTATCATGGTTCCTTCACACAAGTACTTTTGAATCGTTACTCAGTAGGTGAATTGTGCTCTATGTGATACTCCCATATCTTCTCTTTTGGTCCATCAGGTACTCCAATCTCCATGAACACCAACGACAACATAACAGCTCTAAAGCTGATCTTTCCTCCTGTACGTGCTTCCTCAATGATAGTTTCTACAATGTAACATGAAATTTTGTATACCACCCCTTCGAGACATCTTTTTAGCAATGTGCAACCACATGGTATTCACTTGTGACCACCTTTCCTGGTCATTTAGCTTCATAACAAGATGTGTGGTTGCTTGCACAACTAGATACTTCTTGATTTATCTATTTCCATACCATGCAAACCCTTTGTGTACCCTAGCTCCTTTTTGGTCTCAAGATTGTGGCCTTATCTATTAAATCATCTTTCAAATCTTTTCATGTGCCCTTCGATCATGTTACCATGGAGATGAGTGTGGCTGAAATTATGGCTCTGTGTCCTACAAAGTAGAAAAAATAGTTGTGCACTCTACTCATGAGCCATTGGTACAAGGGCTCATACTTCTTGAAGTAAGGAGCTCATATAGTTGGTAAACTCCAATCTTCTTGAAGAGCTTCTTGACATTATTGGACACCGACATGTCTTCCACCATGTGTTTATTCATCTTTGTGTTCAACAAGGCATCAAGATCATCCTTATTTTGTGTGGTATGGTGATTATACTCACTCACCTTGCTTATCCTTATGTGATAATCGCACTCCGGCCTAGAATAACCCCTTATAGATATTGCATTTCAGAAAAATTTCTTTCAGATCCATCTCCTCTTCTTCTACGACCACCTTCTTCTTTCCCTTTACTCCTGCTATAACTACTTTCTTGGGTGCCATTTCTACCTTGCAATCCTTTGTAGATACTCACCTCTTGAATTCTGCAATGTGCGAATCAAAACCCTAGCTTGATTCAATGTGCCCTAGGTGAAATCACATGCCCTAGCTCCTCTCTGTCACCTTTCTTCACTCAAACCCTTCACCACCAGGGACGCAAGCTCTTTCTACGCACATATCTATTCTTCATAATTGGCTACACACCTTCTTCTTTCCCTTTACTCCTATTACAAATGCTTTCTTGGGTGCCATTTTTACCTTACAATCCTTTGTAGATACTGGCCTCTTGAATTCTGAAATGTATGAATCAAAAGCCTAGCTCGATTCATCATGCCCTAGGTGAAATCATGACCCCTAACTCCTCTCTGTCACCTTGCTTCGATCAAACCCTTCACCACTAGGGATGCAAGCTCTTTCTGCACACAGATATCTTCTTCACGACTGGTTATACACCTTTCACACCTCAATTTGATTACTCTTCTCTTTTCACTTTTCTCTTTTTCAAATACTCTTAATTGTAAAGTAAAAATGAACTCAAATCCCATTCTTATATAGATTTTCAAATTTTTGATACATTTATTTCTCCTTCGCCTACTAAATATCCTCTCATTGATTGTGAAATTTGTTCTTTCTACATGGTACATCTTCATGCCCACCTATAACCTTTTAGTGTGCCTTCCTACCCTATGGTTACAAAATTCTCTTTAACAATCATCCTTATGCCCAAGTACCTTATCATTGCACCTTATAATGGTAGTTGTTATGGCCCCTTCTTACCTCGTGTTATACTATCCCTTCATTCATCTCCATCTTTGGTCACTTTTTAGAAGAAATCCATTCACTTGAAAAGCACCCATAGCAGCCTTATTCCTTTCACCTTTCAATTCCCACAATCTTGTACTGGATACCAACAATACACCCCACACTAAAAGTATGTGCGAGTCCTTTACACATAAACATGCTTCATATAATAATTAGCTTCATGCATGCAAGCGCTTATTGCACAACACACCAATTAAATTGATGAAGTATAGTAAGAAAGAAGGAAACAAATTAAGGAAATACATAATTGAAAGCCTAATCTAAATGGCAATAGTGCCTTATTACAGACACAGTAGCCGTGTTCCACCAATGGCTTCTAACCGAAAGCACCTATTTCAAGGATGTAAGTGACAACATACGGTCCCAACCAATGTACCTTAAGTTTTCCTGGATGGTACAAGAACTTAGAGTCATAGAGAAGCACCATTTGTCTAATCTCAAACTTCTTGTCCCTTATGTTTTAGTCATGACATGATTTCGCCGGCTTTTTATTTCTTCGACTCTAACATGCTATGGCTCATCACTCATCTAGCTAAATTATCTTTTCAATCCATTCTTCTAAATTTTCTCATCATCTAGACCTCCATCGCACACAATACACAAAGAAGGTATCATAAATTCCATAGGAATAATGGCTTCTGTGCCAAACACTAACTAAAATGGTGTGGCTTTGTTCAACCTTTTGTTTCTTGTTCCATATGCCCAAAGTATCTGCATATATACTTTATCATCCCAATCCTTTCTTCCAACATAACATATTTTTGTCAATGTCGGCTCATTTTTTTGAAAGCTTCTTAGTAGTTCCATTTTCCTAAGGATGATAGGGTTTAGTCTTATGGTGTGCAATCATGAACTCATCCAATAAAATTTTGATTGTCTCATTAAGAAAATGTGTGCCCCTATCACTGGTCAAATTTAAAGGACATCCATACATTGTAATAATATTTTCCCATATGAACCAAGCTATTATAGCGTGGTGCACTCCTTTGTAGGTGTTGCTTCTACCCATCTTGTTAGATATTCTATGCAAGTTATAATGTAGCGTGATCCAGTTCTGGCGTAGCTGGTGAAATAGGACCCAAAAAATCTATAGCCCATTTCTCAAACGGTTCTACGCTAGTAATAGGTCTCAAAGGCATTTCATCTCGTTGACCTGGTTTTCCAAGACGTTGAAAATGATCACATACCTTGAAAAATTCCTTACAATCTTTATAGAGGGTCTCCCACCATAATCTAATGAGTAGAATCATGCACGTTGTGGCATCATTAGTATAGTGGCCACCTATAATTCCACCATAAGATTCTTCCATAATACCCGTGAACTCATGTTCTAATACACAACAAAGAAATACTTCATCTCGGCTCAATTTGTACAAGTCACCATTGATTAACATATAAGGTGATCCTTGTATAGCAAGATGTTTCTTCTCTAAGGATTTCATTCCTTCTGGTGCCATCCCTGTTCGTAGAAAGAAAACAATGTCCTCTAGTTCTGATGGCATGTATTGTAACTTGTATAACTGTGCATCTAGCATGGTATCCTCAATTGCATGTGCTTCTTCTCTTGACTGTATTCTTGATAGATGGTCTGGTCTAGAATTACTTTTTCCTGGTTTTACCACAACCGTGAAATCAAATTCTTGAAATAATAGCACCCATCGATATATGCGCCCTTATAAAACAAGTTTATTTACAAATACTTCAATGTCATATGATTTTTATAAAAGATGAATGGTGTAGCTAGTAGATACTGGTGGAATTTATATGCGCGCATAGATCATTGACAAAGCTTCGCACTCTATAGTTGTGTAATTCTATTTTGCATGAGTTAACTTTCTACTAGCAAAGTAGATAGGATGATCTACAATACCTTCCACTGAGTTGAGCCAACACCACACTAGTGGCCATGCCAGAGGCATCAACATGTAAATGTAATGGTTTTTCCCATGAAGGAAAAAACATAATATGCTTGGTAGTAAGTTTCTCCTTTAATATCTCGAATGCGCGTTGCTGCTGTTCTCCCCAGTAGAATGTGCCTTTCCCTTTCTGTAACTCTTCTAATGGTGTGGAAACTTTGGCATAGATTTTGATAAATGTTCTGTAATATCTTGTATGACCCAAAATCCATGCACCTCACCTTTCCTAGTAGGCTCCCTTAGGCTTATAATGCCTACAACCTTTGCTAGATCAAATAACAAACCCTCCTTGCAGATTATGTGACCTAAAAGTATACCAAATGGTGTATAAAATATGCACTTCTTGATGTTAAAAGAGATACTCAACATTCTACACCATTTAAACATCAAGCGTAGATTTTCATAGTGATCCTTGACTAATCCATATACCGTCCAATCGTCTAAATATACATGTAAGAAGTTGTGAATAAATTCCTTGAATGCTTGGACAACTATGCACAAAAATACAATAGGAACATTTTTTCAGATCAAGGGCATTACAATATAGGAAAATCTACCCCATTCAAGTAGTAAATGTAGTCTTTTCTTGATCCTCCTAGGAAATCTGAACCTGATGATACCCAAAGAACCCATCTATAAACGAATATATTTCACAACCTACAACTCCTAGTATTTCCTCGAGTGAATGATGTAGGGAATGGATCGAGTTACACATGCATCATTCGGCTCCCTATAGTCCATGCATATTCTAATCTATCCATCCTTCTTGATATTGATCACCATTAGAATAACCCATTTTGAATCATCAAGGGCTTGGTAATTCCAGATTTCAACATGTTATCAATCTCTTCTTTGAAATTTTTGTAGGGTTCATTCTATAAGGTCTCTTTCTAAATGGGTGCACAACCTCTTTAAGATTTATCTTCATCTCCCCTAACAATTCATGCACACCTTTAAGTTCATGGTAACCCCTAGGAAATAGGTCCTAGTAATCCCTTAGTAACTCTATGATTTTTTCCACTTGAGTCTCGACCAATAGTCTCCAATTATGGCTTCCTTAGGTTCATTATTTGTTCCAATATTCACTCACTTTATTTTCAATGGTTCATGATAGGTATGCGTGGTCTTATCCAAACCATCCAATACCCTCACGCCTCTTGTTTAATGGTTTACATCCAGATTATCTACTTCTTCATCATCCACTAATAGACCATTTTTCCTTTAACTCTTTCAAGGCAAAAATGTTGTAATAATGTTACATCGGTCCCCTGGTTCATTAGCAAGACATGCTCCCGAGTCTTCTTTATCTAATAAATCCTGAAGGATTTCCTTAGCATTGGCACCATCCCCCATAGTTAAACGCTTGATAACTTTTAATGCTTCTTCTACTAGAGGCTTTGTAGAGAAGAAGTAAAATGTTTGGGCCATTCCTACAATTAAAGTCTTCCAATTTCTAGTTTCGATATGGAGTTCTCATATACATACCAAACACATTTGTAGTCTTGTAAAGTGGAATAAAATTGGTGCACCCATAGCAAAGGTGGTAAAGCTTCCTACCCTTCTATCCAGAGTCTCTCACACTTTTGAACATGGTGTTGAAGGTTGATTACCGTGATGAGTATTAATCGAGTAGGTGCATTGGTCTGAAGAACCTAGTAGTAAGAGAAATCCCAATTTCATTCCATTTGACAAGATTATCCCTATGGGTCACCCACTAGCATGTTGTTGTCCCATGTAGTGTATATGCTAGCATAGTTCTTCTTTCCAATGGGTCTATTGATTGTTCTTCCATGGTGCACAGAATACCATGGGATCCCCTTCTCTGTGTAAGAAGGTACCGCAGTTATTTATTATCCTCTTGACATAACGTAGTTTTGTGCTTCAAGGAAATATGCTCTTTACTTCGCACCCTACCAACTCATAAGTTATGAGCCTAATTATCACAAGAAACACTCGTAGTATCACTAATGGACTATGTATCCTCCCATTGAATTAGTCCTTCTTTGGTTGGTTCAATTATCTCCGTATCTTAGATGGCACGTACATAAATCCCATTCGAGATCTTCTTCACTTAAGGGCTCAACATAGGGCGTGGAATTTCCATCTATTAAAGGGATGATAACTCTTTCCTCTTTTTTTCAAAATTGATATAGCCCTTGTTGAACCAAAGATCGGAATTATTTGCTTAGCACCAAGGATTACCCAATAGAGATGGGAAGTTATCTGATTCTACCAGTAGCTAAAACTTCAAAGTCTCCAGTTAACTTATCTCCTTGTATGGTAATGGATGCATCTTTCAAAACCCCTATGGGAGTGGCCTTAGTCCGATTAGCCATGAATAATACATTAGAGGATGGCTGCAATGGGGGTCTTCCCATTTATACCCATGCATCTAAGGTAAGAACATTGACTTCTGCACCTATATCAATCAGTATATTACTCAACAACCACCCATCCATAATAGCATTCAGAGTGATTTCCTTGTCATAATCTAGACTATGAGGAGGGAGATTTGCATGCAGGATCTTCCATCTAGTCTTAGTACTTACATGTGGAGTATTTCCTTTTAACCAAATCCCTAACAGTGGAATGATGTTCTCCTTGCGCAACATTTTACACACTTCTCTCAAGTCATTTATATTAGTTTGGACCATCTCTGATGCTTTCTTCTACTCCTTTAAGTATTGTATCTCACCCTGAAGATTCCTTAGAACTTCCATGGTATCCTGATAAACCTCCTTCTGATAGGAAAGATATGGGTACCATGCATGAAGAAATTCATCTTTAGTGATGGTAGGCTTCTATTGCAATGCTTCCCTAACACGTGCCTCCTCAACATGGGTCATGGTATTCACTTGTAGTGCCTCAGATTTTGCTTCCATCTTGGGAATCCATTGATTATCCACATCGTGTTGTATCCTAACCATCCATGTGCCTTTGTTTTCCTATTTATGTTGCTTACTTAGATGCTCATATAAGTCTAAGCACTCTTCATAGCTATGGTTATTTCCATAGAAAGAACATGTAATATTCGAGGACATTCACGCCTATAGTGGTCAAGAGATCTGCATGTATAACATGTTCTATGAGGAAAATCACTTCTTCCACTACCACGGCCTCGTCCTCCGAATCCACCGTGGTATCCTTGACCTCTGCCATGACTGCCTTCAAAATGCCCTTCATTCCGATCATAGCATGCCTAATTGTGATCCCGGTCTAGATGCTCAATCTTTCCCTTAGAGTTATTTGAAACTCTTGTGCTGCCGACACCAATATCTATAGCATCATGGATCTATCCAATCAGTTGGAAGTCTTTCATGTCATGAGTCGTGGACCTACAAATTTTACAGTAGCTTGAAACATTCTTCCTTATCGCACATTGTAATAATGGGAAATGGATAGCATCATGGTTTAAGTGACATATTTCACAATCCATTAGCAACAAGTGTACTATTCTGCAAGGAAAACTATCCTTTGTGTGACCTTCTACTTCACAATCTATGCACCAAATCCCTATGTGCATCTCGTGTGTTGAATTTGCTGATAGTTTCTCCAACTGTTTTGCCATTGCTGCTATTTATGCTTCTAAAAATGGGCTCACCCTAGTATCTATGCTCTCAACTACCTCAATGTGTAAGGCTTATTCAAGTTCTTCATGTGGATCAATGTATGTCTTATGTGATAATGCCCTCCTAATAGGGGTAATCAAGCCCCTAAAAACCATTGTGCATGCTAGCTTGCATGTATGTCATAAGAAATCTTTGATAACAAACTTTTTAAACCGTGCATCATACTCCCTAACACTTTTAGTAGTGCCTTGCTTAATATCCTTGAGTGCACTTATACTCTTCTACTCAAACTCAAGGATATGAAACTCCTTAAAGAATGCATCCTTTAAAGTTGTATAATCTACACAAGTTTGATCAGGTTCAAACTTTCTATACCAATTATGTGCATGCCCTTGTAACGTAGTAGCAAATTAGCTTACCCTACACTCGAAGCCATGATTCCTATTGTGGCCCACAATATTTTAAACATATGCACATGTTTAGCAACATCTTCTATGCCCCTATACTCTGGAAGATGTAGAGACATTTCCATGTAAATATTCTGGGGTTGGTGTGGACCTTTCCCACCTAATCTAGAACCTCATGTGTTTCCCTTACCTCCAAAACCTCTAGATCCACCTGAACTAGAGCTACCTATGCCTCTTGATCCCAAACTTGTAGCTAGGGTTGGACCAGAAGATGTACTTCCCTATGTCCCAATAGTAGAACTAAACTATACCCCGACATTCTGCAAAGTGTTACTACTCCCATAAGTTAATCCAAAAATTGGCGCACTTGTATTCTATGCTGATGATACACCCTAAAAGGTACTCTGTATAACAATGAAGATGTTTGTGCTGCCATTGTTGTGCCTCTTATAAGACTCACTTCTATTGTCTCACTACTTGAACTAGCTTGTTAACTACTTGTTGTACTAGATGCTGAAAAATCAAATGCAAGGGAAAGGTTACCAAGTGGATTTAGATGCATGCCCGTGGCCCGAGGTAGTCTCTGTTTATGCGCTCACTTACTGTGAGGCTAAGGGGGATCCCTATTATGATTTCTAAGATGGGGGAGTTCCTGATGCTCTGGCTCCATGTCTTCTACGTGAGCTTCAAATCCTTCATGATCCATATCTCTCCTTAACGCCATACTTTTTTTTCAACGTTACCGCTTCTTTATCTCCCTTTGCGCGTGCCTTATCATACTTAAGTCACGTTTCCTCTCTCTATCTTTTTGCCGCTAGGTCTGCCATCTTTCACCAAACTTGTTCCTGCCCCCGTGCGTGGTGGGGTTTAGTTAGCCATTGGTTTACTCTCTAGATTCAAAGTTACCATCAGGATCTTGATCGCCAGAGGAATGCCTTGTAGGTAAGCTCCCCTTGGATATCGTAAAAACTAGAATTCAGCTACCTCTGGACACGAATAAGTGGAAATTGAGTATTCCAAGATATAACTATTCAAGACACCATGGAACCACATATCCACATCTTGAGTCCAAATCAGATCAGCATCATAAAGGGCCTAGAATTATTCATGTGTCTAGATAAGTGCGCGATACCTCTAATTCCTCTTAGATGCATAAGCAATCAGCCACTCATACAATTCTACTAGAAAGATAACAAAAAATCTCTCATATAAACTGTCATACAGATTCTATTCCACCCACATGCGTGCGTTAAACTTAGATCTAGTGCTGAATTGTCATGCATATTCTTCTTCCAGATCATGTATCCACTCCTCAATACTTTCTAGAGTTAACTAGTACATCTTCATCACAAACCATCCTAAAAACAAATGAAAAAGAGGTCCCGGAAATGGAACTAATGATGTAGCCTAAAATTCAGTGATACAAATCCAATAATACCCTAGACACACTGACACATCACTTAGCTTGGACTGATTGCTCACCTGAAGTACGTAAAGGTACCAGGTCCCTCTTTAGGGTTGTTGTTGCAAGATGTTAGTATGATGAAGACTTAACATATACAGTTCCATTATTAACACATCATTCTACAAAGCATACCAAATCTATCTTTAAGGGATAACAAAACTAATTATTAACCATGATGAGATCAAAGACACACTAGATTTAGATACGCATAAAACTAACACTTAGATTCATCCAATATCCTCCATTATATTAAAGATAACAATTATACATAAGCTTCATTACAGTAATAGTAGTATACGTGTAACCACATAATATCTCTTTGTATGCACTTATCTATCTATGTGTGTATTCACCATCATACTTTATTTTTGTCTACTAAGAAGTTCACTACATATATATAAGGGTGGGGACTTTCCCTTCACCACTTATCTATTCCCAAAATAGGTTGCATGCTATTATTATCCACGCACTATTACAAAACTAGCCACACATGCAAGTGCGCTAACAATAGACTACTGGTAGTTAACTGATAGTAGTAGATCTATTTCTGGCATGTGTCCATACAAAGTGCTTTGTATCAGGTCCTCCAAAAATATCCAATGTGTTACGCACATGTCTCTTACTCATTTGTGTGCTCTGCACGCCATCTCTAAAAATAGACCTTCATGAGCAAAAATGGCTAAGTCCCAAAAGTTGAACTTCTGCCCCATGCACATGTTCTCCCTATCCGTTCACACCTTTGAATATGACCTACTTTCCCACATGGAATTCTTGTGTGCTTTCTATCAATTGTTCTTTGAACAAAAAAATACTTTTACGATATTAAAATAAGTCACTTAAGTGAATAAGAAAAAATACAATGATGAGGCCCAACAAAAAATTAAAATAGAGAGAGAAATAATAAAGGGAAAGAGAGGAGGAGGGAAGGGATGAAGGGAAATCACTCCTTGTGATGAACTGTTTGAATGCCTTGATGCAATCATGAAATTTGAGAGAACATTTCTGACACTAGTGATCCTTCACGTTGATGAAGATTATTCCCTTGAATAACTTTGAATAATTTTCCCCATCTAGTGATGACCAAAAAATCTATGATGCACAGAACCCTTGGACCATTAGATAAGTGTTTATAAACATTGTTTGAGACTTGCCCAATTTGAATTCAAAATGATCCGCAAAACCTCACGATGATTTCTCGTGACACTCGCTATGTTCTACTTGCCTATGGAATGATATATATGCTTACATAAGTGATGAGTACATCATTGAGACCATGATGGATGTATTGTTCTGTAATATGAGATGATCATTCCAAACCATAAAAAACCACCCTCTATGATTGATCACACCTAAAAATATATACCAACTTGTGCACTTGTAATTCATGTTTCCTTGCCACTTACTATATTTGTCAAGGGCATCTTACTATCTTTGGTAAGTGTCAGTGTTTGCCTCTCTGGACTCCAAATGGTGATATTGACCTTAACTATTATCCCCCTACATCTCATTTTTCCAAAACTTCCCCTTGAATGTGACTTACAATTTTTAGCAAGTGCCTAGATGGGAGACTTACTATATTTAGTAAATGGTGATTTATGCCTTTCTAGATCATCTTGACGAGGTTAGCTTCTTTATTTAATCTTTTGTATATTTCCTTCACCTTGACCACTTCTTGGAATGACTTGCTATTTTTAGTAGGTACCCATATAGGGAGATTACTATTTTTAGTAAGTGGTAATTTTCACTATTTTCTGCTTTGAACGATCATCCTGACCTCATGATCATCTTCGCAATTGCACACCTTCGTCTTCGCCACCACTACTTCTTCTAATGAAGACTAACCAAAAATAGAAAACCTATGTAGGAAAGCTTATTATTTTTGGAATTTGGGTCTCTGGTGCTCTGTTTGCAATGGAACACATATTTTTAGATTCATCTCTTCATCTTGATCTTATCCCCTAATTTCACTTGATTTCGTCCACCGTAACGCTTGAAATAAAAATGAAATTTTCACTTGACAATGACTTTGGGCACAGAGTTACCATGGCAATCATTAATGGAGTTCAAAATTTGATGGTCTAGTTTTTGTCTCTGATCATGATGAAATCAACTTCATTGTGATATGTTTTCATTTGGAGTCCGTGTGCAAGTTTTTAGCTTGATCCGACTGTCAGATTGTTGAGAAATCCAACAAACGTGAGCTAGGGCATAAAATGGGATTTTTATGAAACAAATGATTTAGAGCACTATTTTACCTCATTTTTATTTCATCTTGATCATCTTAAAAAATGAGGAAGTCTTAAAAAGACAACATCTCGATCGACTTGTATTTTTCAAGATATGAAGATTTTTCGATTTGGAGACTTTGTAGTTATCTGGAAAAAATATTCATTTTCTCTTCGTTCTTCATCATTTTGATCCATTTATTCTATGATATCCCTTTGTTTTTAGTATGATGAAGCTTTTGTGGAGCTAGTTGAGTGCAGTAATGGAGATTGGAAGTCTGGAGAAAATTGGACAAAGTTCCGGCAGGGTGTGGAGCTATGGGGAGATGAAGTAGTGATGCAAAAATGGCTAAGTCTAGTTTGTATATATTCAAAAATCAAACACCAGGGGCTGGGATTTTTTTATTTTGTGATTTATTTTTATTTAAAGGGATGAAAGGGACATCAATTTACACATCGCGCTAGGTTGCGACACTTGGTCATCATTCATGCACCTTTGAGAGAGAGAGAGAGCTACAACTAGCTCCTAGGGGCTAAATTTTGCCTTTGCAAGAGGTCGTATTGATGACTTAGGGGCCACAAGGGGATGGGAACATTTTTTTGTCCCCTAAATCTCTTTAGATAAAGGGAAGAAAGGGACATCAATTTTCACATCGCGTCAGGTTGTGACACTTGGTGGTCATTCGTGCACTGTGAGGATAGGCTCTAACAAGCTCCTAGGGGCTAAATTGGCGATGCAAAGGGTCCTATGAGTGATCGGGATGATAAAAAGGGATGGATGAATTTTACTATCCTTTATATCCATTTTATAAAGGGATGAAAGGGACATCAAAATGTGCCAGGCTCCTGGAGCTGACATGTGTCCTCTTGAAAATTTGGCTAAGTGTTGAATGTGACCCTTGAGCCAACTTGTGGACAAATTTATAACTCAAGCTCCCAGATGAGTTAGGAGGAAAATGTTTATATGATACTAACTAAAAAATACTCAATGAATTGAATGGTGATGGTTTGGAGATATAATTCTGATTAAATAACCTAAAAATCCCCCTTTTTTTCTTGGGATCGCGGTTGTGTACCGAAAGAATAAGTTTCTAGGGAAGTGTCTGATGTTTCAAGAGGTATCATTTTTTCTACCATTTAGGGAATGGAAAATAAATTCCATAGGTACTTTTTAGGCTCTTTAATATTTACAAATATCCCATAATCCTTTCTTAAATCTCAGGTACTCCTTCACGGTGTATGCTCTTTTAGGCCCGAAAACCCACTTTTACTGAATCGACTCCAAAAAAAGGCTCTGCCGAATTGATCCCGATGCCTTCGAACCCTTTGGAAAATTTCAATCCTCCTTTTTTATGATGAATTTAACTTTTTATCCAATTTCTATTTTTAGTATGCCTCACCATGGACACATGCTATTTTTAGTAAGTGCACTTTGCAGTGTCGTTGCAACAAAATAAGTCTTGAAATTATGGGGTTCCACGCACCAAATTTTGGGTAATTTCTTCATTTGAACAAGTGGGAAAAAGATATTTTCATTGGAAGGGGCAGAATATTGATAAAAAACAAGGACTTCATGGCGCGAAAACTAGTTTACACGAAACTATATTTTTCAATGATCGTTCCCTCCAATTTTCATGTGATTTTACCCACTGGAACCTAGAGAAGTGAAGAGGTAGATAGCTGTATTTTCACACTTTTGTTCTCCATGTGAAATGGCAGAATGCTGATGAAAACTCATTCCTCCATATCCCTAAAAAATAGGGACTTCGTGGCGTGAAAACTAGTTCATGCAAAACTAGATTTTTCAATGATCATTCCCTCCAATTTTCACGTAATTTCACCCACTGGAACCTTGAGAAGTGAAGAGGTAGCTCACTGCATTTTTTTTTCTTCATGGAATCCATTAATGGATTCTTCAATCTTCATATATCACAGAGGTGGTGATGGAGGAGAATGAAGTTATTTGACAGTTGAGAATGAGAGGGAGGCTAGGAAAAAGCATTTAGGAGCTGAATTTTGGGTGCATGAGGAACCACAAGGCTCAAGTGGGCTCTATGTCCTTTGATAAAGGGATAAAAGGGACATTAAATTCCACCAAGATTATGGTGCTGACACGTGTCCACTTCAAGAATTGGCTAAGTATTGAACACTAACCTTGAGCTAACTTGTGACAATAATAACTTGAGCTTCGGATGAGTTTAAAGGTGAAATGTTATATTAAATTGACTGAAAAAGGCCTTATGAATACAATGATGTAGGTATCAGCTCTTGATTTCTCCATTTGTGCCCTAAAAAAATAATTTTTTTCTAGCTCCATGATTGAGCATGAGAAAAAATGGATATAAACATATTTTTGTAGGTTTTGTGAAAACTATTATTCCTTTATCTTGTAGATATCTAAATTACCTTTCTGAAAATTTCTTGTTTGACTCTTAACTCCTTCTAGAGCTCCCAAAATCACTTCCTAAGCTCGGTAGTTTTTGTGTTTGTGCACTGCGTAGGCACGAGAACCCATTTCGATGAACTGCTCCAAAACTTCAAAATCTTCCCTAATATTTAAAAATATATATCCTTGATGTTATTAGCACTTGATTTCACCTCCATTTTGAATTTTCCTCCTCTTTTATTCTCCAAGGGAGATGCATTAGTCTCGGGAAGGCTAGTGGTAGCCCTTCCCAAACTTGCTCAAAAATTGGCATTCTTCAAAAGCTCCTAAAAGCACCTAGGGGTATTGAATGGAAAACCACATGGGAATAATTTGAATGATAGGATAGGATTAGTGTTGAGGATGGATGGACCTATGGGTGTCTTGGAAAGGTATGAATTTCAAAGTTTTTTAAAATGTGGGTAAAGTTGTCCTGTTCTCAAGTGGATTTTTCCCATGAAAATTCTAAGGAAAACATACGGTAAGGCCCCGGAAGAGTTATACAAACCATGCCCCAAAGTTGATTTCTAGTTACAATCTCCAAAATTAAGCATCATCAAGTTTATATCTCCTTGTTCTAATAATGCATCCTCCTCAAACCTTCTAGAACCATCTCTAATAAAATAAGTGCACTCACTCCTTTGTGTTCTCAAGTTCATATCTTATTTAGTAGTTTAGTTACAAGTATAAAAGTGTTATTATGATTGTGATAATTAATTTTTGAATTTAATTCATCAAAATATTCACATGTTAACTCTTGCATCCTTTAGTGCACTATATCTCTAAAATCAAATGGTTTCATGTTAAATCATATTAGTGTGTAAATAGGCATATTAGAGGGTTGGATTATATTTACATTAAATTTTTCACTTACAATAGGATAACTAATAGATTTTCTCCCACTCAAGAATATGTAGTGAAGTTATTCGATTAGTTTATCATAGGTTGACCACTAGGTTTAGTATAACATTACCACACATGGCTTTCACATATCACTTTGTAATGTGTCTACGAAGTTATAGTACAAGAATCTAGTGTGTTTACCCCTTACAAGTAATTCCAGACATTTTTGTATAATTTATGATACCTAACACCGGATAACCGACACATCTATAGGTCACTAATTAGTGACTAAAGTTGTAGAGAACTACCCGTTATCGATCCAAAACCATACCATAATTACCAGATGATTTAAAGAAATTTAAATCTTTATTAGAGGACTAAGATCAAATGATATAACAATAATAAGCAAGATCTATCATGCAAAAAACAAACGAGTGTAAGAAAAAGGAGATAAGAATTACTTAAATTTTATCCGGAGATGCGGGATGATTCTGGGCTAGGAAACAAAATAAGAAGGTGGGATATGAACCATGTATGATTTTTCGAGAAATTATTATTTGGAACCTCTTCATATAGGACTCGCTTAGTGAGGACGGAGTTCACCGGGCATTGGTGTCTAAACTAGGTACCAATGTCCTGGGAAGCCACTCTACTTCGATCTTCTTAGGGTCTGAAATTTTCTCTTTCCTTTCACTCTTTGTCGCATCCACTTCGTTATAGGGTTCCTATTACTACCTAAACCTACAAAAAAAAAAACCCTCGTTACCTACACAAGGCTCAAGAAAACATTAATTTATCCAGCCCCTAATAATGGTGAGTAAGTCATGTATATATATGATTCCCTTGTTTAAATTTCTTCATCAACAACCAAAAACCCAACCAAAAGTGATAAATAGTAATTTAGAAAAGATAACAAACAATGTGGCATTTCTAACATGAAAAAGAGAAGGAAAAGGATAGAATCACCCAATGGAGATAATAGCACATGGGTGCTCATGTTCCTAATGGGCGGTACTTTCGGGATACTCAAAGGATATAATGGAAAATATAGAGTTATTTTATATGTTTTATAATTTCCAAAACTAAAGTGACCATTCAAGAAAAGTAAATGTCAAGATTACCAAAAGAGATAAAGCAATGTAAAAGTAAAATAAGTGTTGTTAATGTCTAGTTTTCTTACTTAGGAATCATACATATAATGACATACTTAGAGGTGTGATGTAAGTAGTAAGTGCATAATTTTGTGACTAAAATTTCCCCCAATTTATGCTTGTGAATAATTATTTGGTAGCATAAAGTAGATAAAAAGAGTGTACCTTGTAGATAGCCAAAGGAATTTGTAACCGATAGCGTGTTGAATGAAGATTTTGCTTGATATCATGTCGAATGGAGATTATAGAATGTATATCGTAGAACATAGAATAGGATAAGTATTCTAGGGGTGACCTCGTGTACATAATAAAAATTATGTATGTGTTTGTTCCTTGAATATTTCCTTTTCCATAGCGTCTCGTGCTTTGAGATTGTTCCTTATTCCATTTTTGTGTTACCATTTTTTCCGAGTAAGGTTGGACTTATAAAATAAAATAAGTGTAGTCAATGCTCATGATAAATTAAATTGAAATTTAACTTAGTAAATGTGAAAAGAGAAATGCATAATGAAAGAAAAGTGAATGAAGGATAGAATAAACCTAAATGTTGTGAGAGAAGAGTTAAAATGGTTCTTGTTGAGCATGGAAAATGACTAAGTCCCCGAGAACAAAGGTTAGCACACACAAGAGGCATTGAAAAATAAAATAGCATGAGGACACATGCACGAGGAGAACATGGTTAGAGCACTAAAGTCGATATGAATGCATGTATGGGAGATAAACCGAACACTTAGCCTAGTTTTGGGATGTAGATCTAAATATAGACTTGGAGTGGTGACAAGCAAGGTTTTGAAGATAAGGTTAAAACATGAAGACTTGCGGTTCAAGAAAGGTATATTTTGGGATAAGGAGAAGACCAAGCAACATGCATAGTTCTGAGATAATAATAGGATCTGAACTAAGAGTTAACTGTAGTAGATCTATTATTAGGAAAGCTTGCATGCTTTTGTAGTTAGCTTGTAGCGGCACATGGCTATTCTTAGCATGCAACCTATTTTTAGGATGCATGGGTAGTGAAGGGAAATTCCCCACCCTATATATATGTATGATCTACATATTTTAAGAGAATTTCTTCTGTAATAGAGTTATGTTGTTGGTTTGTGTACGCACATGACTGATGGTGACATTGTTAAGTATGTATGAAGATTTTGTGTTTTACAACAATTAATATAATGGATCTTTGTGGTTGGATATTGGTTGTTGACTTATCTGAGCATGGATCTTGTATGGTAAATTTGATTATGGTTCTTGTTTAATTACTCATGCATAATAGTTGAGATCTAGATCTAGTTTATGTTATGCAATATATTTGATTATCTGTTATGGATCTAGAATGTTTGTATGATCATGCTAACTTATTGAGCAAGATTCCATAAAAGAGGGACCTAGTACCCTTGTGCGCTTTGGGTGAGTGCTCAGGTTTTGCCTAGGTGATGTGCTAATGCGCCTTAGGCTATTGTGGATAAAATCATACTACATTTTGGTTCCATTTTTGGGACCTCTTTTTTAGTTGTTTGCTAAAATGTTGCATGATGAAGATGTACCGGTTGACTTTAGCCAACATTGAAGAGTGGTTAGACAATTTAGAGGAAGAGTATGCTCATAAATTTATCATTGGAACTGATTTTAATCCATGCACGTGGGTTGAACAGAACCTGTATCATGAGTTATATGATACGTTCTTCTGCATTTTCCCCATAGAGTTGTACGAGTGGCTGGTAACTTACGCATCAAAGAGAATTTGGAGGTTTAGAAAATTTGTTTGGACATAAGAAGAATTCCATACTTTATATGATGCTGATCTAACTTGGACACATGATGTAGATCATTAGTGGAGTGGTGTTATGAATAGCTATATTTTTGAGTATGCAATTTCTACTTATTCCTATCCATGGGTTGTTGATTTCTAGTTCTTGTGTTAACCAGAGGATCTTATTTGCATGGTATCCTTTTTGATTAAGAGCTTGATCATAAATATGGATTTGGAACAACATCATATGGCTAGCTAAACCCCACTACGCATAGGGGTAGGAGCAAGTGTCATAAAAGATGGTGGACTTGGAGGAAAAAAAGGTAGAAAGAAGAAAGGTGGCTTAAATTTAATGAGGTACATGAGAGGGATTTTTAGAATCAGTGAAAAGTTATAGAATGAATGGCATTATAGAGAGAGATGGCTCGTGAAGGATTTGGAGCTCACGCAAAGGACGTGGAGCGAGCATCATCCGGAACTCCCCCATATGGGTAAACATGGTAGATAACCATCTTCAACTTTAGATAAGAGTGCACCAATGTAGACTATAAGGATCATGGATGTGCATTTGATCCCTCCTAGTGACCTAGCCCTTACACTTGGTTTTCTAGTTTCTATGACATTATTAGTAAGGAAACTAGTTTGGGCAAGTACATTAGCGATAGAAATATTTAATTTGCAGTCAATTTTAGGATTTAATCAGGTAGATTATTCATATATGGTGGCATAATCATCATCTGTATTGTTTAGAGGACCAATTGGGTATATATTTTATGTTTATCAACACAAAACATGGGCACGACAGAACATTTTTATCACAATCGGGAGTAGTACAAATTTGCATACTATGGAATTTTAGTTTAGCACAACTATTGGAACACAAGGTAGTGTATCCTTTGGTCCATTTCCTGCTACAGGGGGAGGATCGGGGGAGGATTGGTTGGTTCGGGATCTAGTGGTTTGGAGGTAGAGGAAACACAGGAGGTAATACAGGTTTTGGATCGGTGGGCATGGTCTGCACCAACCCCAGAAAGTCTATTTAGAGATGTCTCTTCATCTCCCTAGAATACAGAGGAATTGAAGATGTAGCTGAGCATGTGCATATGTGTGAGATACTATGGTACGTGAAGGGGATTATAACTCCAGAGCATAAGGAAAGCTAATTTACAACTAATTTGCAAGGGCACACACATAGTTGGTATAGGAAATATGATCTCGAACCAAACTTGTGTAGACTATACCACACTTTGCATGATGCTTTCTTGGTAGAGTTCCACATACCTGAGTTTGAGAAGAAGAGCATCAACGTGTTGAAGGACATCAAGTAGGGCATGGCTGAGAGTGTAAGGGAGTATGATGCTCACTTTAAAAATTTATTATCAAAGTTTTCTTATGACATCCACCCAAGTCAACATGCTTAATGGTTCATTGAGGTTTGATCACACCTTTCAAAAGGGCACTCTCACATAAGACATTTATAGACCCACAAAAGAATTTTGGAGTTTCTCTACATGTCGAGGTAGTTGGGAGCATAAACACTGGAGTTATCCCATTTTTAGAAGCTTAGATTGCATCTATGGCTAAACAAGTTGGAGAAGTTTTCAGCTAATTCAACTCATGAGACGCGTAATGGAATTTGGTGCATGGATTATGAAGTAGAGGGACATACTAAGGATAGCTATCCTTGGAAATTGGTGTGCACCGTGTTGTTGGACTATGAGATCTATCACTTGGACCATGATTTAATTAGGTATCCCCTATTTGTAATGCACGATAAGGAAAAACGTGTCCTATTAATGTAATATTTGTAGGTCTACCACACATGATACTAAGAATTGTAGGTTGATTGATCAAATTCATGATGCCATTGATATTAGTGTATGTTAGACCAGTGTTACAAATAATTCTAAGGAACAAGGTGAGCATCATGATCACAATCACAACGAGGGGTTCTCTGATGGAGGACAAGGTAGAGGTAGAGGATACCGTGGAGGATTCAGAGGCCGAGGTTGTGGTAGTGGAAGAAGTGAATTTCCATGAGGAATATATTATACATTTGAATCCCTTGATCATTACCGGTGTGAATTCCCTTGGAATAATATTTTTTTTTTTAAAGAACCACAATTATGAAGAATGACGGACTTGTATGAATTCAGCTCATGAGACGCATAGTGGAATTTGGTGCATGGATTGTGAAGTAGAGAGACATACTAAGGATAGCTATCCTTAGAAATCGGTGTGCACCATCCATATGGACTATGAGATATATCACTTGGACCATGATTTAAGTAGGTCCTCCCCCTCGAAAGTAGAACGCATTATACGATAAGGAAGAACATGTCTTATTATGCAATATTTTTAGGTCTGCTACCACACATGATACTTATAATTTTAGGTTGATTGGTCAAATTCATGATGCCATTCATACTGGTGTATGTTAGACCATTGTAGTAAATAATTCTAAGGAACAAGGTGAGTATCATGATCACAATAACAACAAGGGTTCTCTAATGGAGATGAGGTAGAGGTAGAGGTAGAGGATATCATGCTATGAAGGATTCAGAGGCTGAGGTCATGGTGATGGAAGAAGTGAATTTCCATGAGAAATATATTATACATGTGGATCCCCTGATCATTACTGATGTGAATTCCCTTGGAATAATATTTGTTCTTTTTGTAGAAAGAACCACAATTATGAAGAATGCCCAGACTTGTATGAACATTTGAGCAAGAAGCACAAGCAAAGATAAGGGCATGGGAATGGTTAGAGTACAACGTATTATGGAAGACCAGTGGATGTCGAAGTTAACACCTAATCCTTAGTTGGTACTGTGATGTAGTTAGTCATTACACAACGCTAAGGTTTTGTGCACGTGAGGGAAGTTCCAAAGTAGAAGCCTATTATTACAAAGGAGGAGGTATTTCATGCAAAGTATCCAGACCCTACTCATTAGAAGGAAGTTTATCAAGAAACCATGGAAGTTATTATAAAACTTATAGGGTGAGATATAATGCTTGAAGGAGTAGTCATACGTAGATTTAGAGAGCAGCCAAATTAGTTGAGCTTCCTCATAAATATGTTGATGATTTGAAGGAGGTTTGTAAGATGTTGTGATAAGAGAACATCATTCCTTTATTAGGGGAATGTATAAGAGGTAAGATGTCATGTGTTGGAGTTGAGCGTAAGAGATATATTTTACATGATAACCTACCTCCTCATAGTCTGGATTATGACAAATAAATCACTCTAAATGCGTAGTTATTGATGGATGGATTTTGAGTAACATTTTGATTGATACAGGTGTAGAAGTGAATGTACTCACTTGGATGCGTGGAATCAGATGGGGAGGCTACCATTACAACCATATTCAAATGTTTTGTTTATGGAAAACATGAATAAATCCATGCCCATTGGCATCTTGAAATATGCTACTATTATTATACAAGAATCAAATTTTATTAGAGACTTTGAAGTCTTGGCACTTGCAGAGGAAAATAGTTTTCCAACATTACTTGGGTGCCCTTGGTGTTATGTGAATAATGTTGATTTATGTTTCAATAAAGGATACATCAGTTTTGAGAACAAGGAGGAGCGCATCATCATTCCTTTAATGGATGGAAATTTTGCACCACATGTAGAACCTTTGAGTGAAGATGATTTGAACAGAATTTAGGTGTGCACCATTAGAGATCCTGAGGTACTTGAGCCATTAAAGGAAGGAGTTATTTGGTGGGATGATGCATAGTCTATGAGTGATACTACAAGTGTTGCATGTGACAACTAGGCACATGGGACTTATGAAATGATTGGTTATGAGATAAAAAAGTGTATTACATGCATAAGTAAACCATGTTTTATTAGGCATTTGGGAAGTAACCAAGTACTAAGGTACACTAGCTGAAGGAATTCATAAGTATTTTTATGTGCTATGGAGTCCATGTGGACATATGAAGTGGAAAGAAGGAATATGTTGGTGTATACCCTGTGTGGCATAGAAGTGTGTTGGTGGATGGTACATAGAGATGGTCTTTTGGAGTGGTGAGAAGTGAGAATCACCTTATTTGCTAGATTTATTTGGAACAATACACCTACCAAGACATGTGAATTTCATGGGAAGGATGTTCAACACCATGTTTAGTAGTGTGAGAGACTCTGGATAGAGGGGCAAGAGGCCTTACCACCTTCATTATGGGTGTACAAGTTCTACTACACCTTGTGAGGTTATGCATGCATATGGTATGTTTATGCAAAATTGAATAGAGAAACAAGAAATTGGAAAGAACTGACATGTGTATGATTCAGACCTTTGACTATTTTTCCACTAAACCTCCAGTGAATGAGGCATTATAGGTTATGAAGTGCTTGACATGGGAGATAGTGCAAAGGCTAAGGAACTTATTTAGGAGTTACTAGGTGAGTTAGATCTAGAGGCATGCTTTGAAGAAGAAGAGACAAATGTAGAGTAGCTTGGGTGTGTCTTCCTAGAAAAATAAAAGGTAAGATGGTCTATGTAATTGATGATGAAGAAGTGGAGAATCTGGATCTAGAATATACCGAGGGTACGTGAGGTCTTAGATAGTAAAAATGAGGTGTGCATGTATCATGAGCCTATGAAAACAAAGAAGCTCAACATTGGGACATATGTTGAATGTAAGGAGGCCATCATTAGTGATTATTGGTATGATTATAAAGTTTCTAAAATAATTAAGTTACTACATGACTTCCAAGACTTATTTCCTAGAGGCTATCATGAATTAAAAGGGTACATCACTCATTGGGTGAGATGAAGATCAATCTAAAGGAAGGTGTGCCCGGTTAGGAAGAGGCCTTACATGATGAATCCTAATATGCATGTCAAGGTGAAGGAATAAATTGATAAGATGTTAAATTCTGGAATCATTGAGCCCATTGAGGAATCAGAGTGGGTTATCCCTATGGTGATAAGTATAAAGAAAGATGGAAGAATAATAATTTTGTGGATTATAGGGAGTTGAATGTTGTATGTGTGATATATTCCTTTCCCACACCTTTTATTGAAGAAATATTAGAAGGTGTTGCAAGGCACGAGATCTACTCCTTCACTGATGGATCTAGATATCATCAGGAAAGGATAGCTAAAGAGGATAAAGAGAAAACAACTTTCACCACTGAGTGGGGAAGTTTTACATACACTTTTATGCCCTCGGGTTAAAGAACACACCTGCAGTATTTTCACACATTATTGTGCAAGCATTCAGGACTTTATTCATAAGTTTTTACACGTGTACTTGGATGATTGGATAGTGTATGAACTAGTGAAAGATCATTGTGATAATTTAAGGCTTATATTTGAGAGGTGTCAGTAGTTGAGCATCTCCTTAAAGATTAAGACGTTAATTTTTGCTACACCCTTTGGGACTTTATAGGGACACATTATTTGTAAAGAAGTTTTACTAGTGGATCCTGCTAAGGTTGCTATTATTTTGGGCTTAGAGGAACCTAATAACTAGATTAAAGTATGCATATTCTTGGGGCACACAGGTATTACTAGAAATTTATCAAAGGTTAGGCTAAGATTGTTGCACCCTTGGAAGAGTTATTAAAGAGTAAAGGAAAGTTCCATTGGGGTGAAGCGTAACACCGCACGTGTTTGAGACATTGAAGGAAAGGCTTACTACAACACCTATTTTGCACTTTCCTTCATGGACCAAATGTTTTCATGTGCATGTTTATGCCTTTGGTATGGCTATTAGTGTGATATTATCCCAACATGGAGAAGGTATTGTTGATCATCCTATTTTTTTGCAAGCAGAAATTGACACCATCTTAATAGAGCTATACAACTACAGAGTGCAAGGCCTTATCCATGATCTATGCATTGCATAAATTTTGATAGTACTTACTAGATACCCCATTTATATTCTATACATATCACATGACACTTAAGTATTTAGTGAACAAGCCCATTTTTCAAGGGCGCATATGTCATTGGATTATGTTGTTTCAGGAATTTGACTTTACAGTGGTGGTTAAGCTAGGAAAGAGCAATTTTGGACTAGATCATTTATCAAGGATTAATTCAGGAGAGGACACACAGAGCATTGAGGATATAATGCCAAATGCACAACTATTTAGATTGAACCGTGCACCCTCTGACTTAGAATTATATTGTTGTCTTTTTTACCGGTGTGTGCACTAAAGGAATGAAGAGTATAGAGAAGAAGCAACTTTCTATATGTGTTGTGTGATATATGTTGATTAGTGGATACTTATAAAAACTAGGTCGGGATGAAGTTCTATGCCAGTGTGTGCTTGAGAATGAGTGATATTATGGAAGCTCATGGTATTAGGTGGAAATTATGTAGGAGATGCTACCATGCATAAGGTTTTAATGGTTGGTTTATGGTGGTAAACATTGTATAAAGATTGTAAAGAATATTGTAAGGCATGTGACCATTGTCATCATCTTGGAAATCCTGAGCATAGGGATGAAATGTCATTGAGGCATATTGCTAGTGAAAAACCTTTTGAAAAGTGGGAAATTGACTTTGTGGGTCTTATTTCCCCCCGCGTGCGGGATTGGATCACGCTACATCATAACTTATACATATTATCTTACAAAGTGGGTAGAAAGTGGTGCCTACAAAGGATTGTGATGCAAGCTAAAGAGTACAAGGTTTCTATGGGAAAACATTATCAGCAGGTATGGATTCCCATTTATTTTGACAAATGATAGGGGCACTCACATTCTTAATGAGACCATCAAGATATTATTGGTAGAATTTATGGTGGCACACCATAGAAAAATACCCTGTCACCCTTAGGTAAATAGAACTATTGAGGCTTTTAAAAGATACTGAACCATACATTGACTAATATTTTTGAACCACACAAGACAACTTATAAAATATTAAACAAAGCCACACCCTTTCAGTTGGTATTTTACATAGAGGGTGTTTTACCCGTGGAATTATCAAGTTACCTTCTATTCGTATTGCATTTGCATAGGAGGTTTGGATGATGAGAAGGAACTTGAAGAGTGTATTGAAAAATTGATGAAATTGGATGAAAGGCATGCCATTTCTAAATGGAGTCGAGAGAAGATAGAAAAGGCCCAAAAAGGCATGACATGATAGACATATTAAGGATAAGAAGATTGAAGTTGGATAGATGGTTCTTATTTATGACTCCAATTTTTGTGCCACCCTAGAAATTTTAAAGTGCATTGGTTGGGACCGTATGTTGTGACTTATATACTTGATTCAAGCACTTGTTAGTTAGAGGCACTAGATGGGACATAGTTTCCTAGTTATTTCAATGGGAGTAGGCTGAAGCCCTACTATAAATAAGTCTTCTTGGTGTTTGTAATAAGGCAATATTTCCATTAGATTATATTTCTTTAATGCATTTCCTTTCATCGTTGCTTTGCTTTGTCAATTTAGTTCGGGGTATTATGTAATAAGCACATTTACTTTTTACACATTAAGGTGATTACTTCATTTTTAGTTCATGTGCAGAGGACCACGCATACCTTTAGTGTGGGGTGGATTGAAGGAATAGAAAGAAAACAAGAGCACGTGATGGGAGTCCTAAGTACTAGAGGCACATGCGAAGTAGTGGTGATAATGGTTGTTGGAAGATGATAAGGTGTCATAAGGATGGTGATAATAAGGATGATGCCAAAGGAAAAATCCATGTATAGGAATGAACACATAGGGCAACGTGAGGTAGGTAGTGGTAGGGAGAACTACTTGAAAAAGAATGCATTGGTTAATGTATTTTGGCATGTTGGGAGTGCGCATAAGGAGTTATGTGGTCATTGTAGTTTTTCATGCCGGAGAAGGTTGTAGAGGTTACACACGAGTTGGACACATGGAGGAAACATGCTTGGGAAGGCAAGAAAATCTGAATTTATTGTGGTAGTATGGTGGTAGGTGGCATTATAATTAATGCAGTAAAAATTGAAAAACTATAAATAAGGGGTCGTGGTAAGTCATTTTTACCTTGTGAAAATTTGTGAAAGAGCTCTTGTGAACTAGGACATCCTTGAGAGTATTGGTGAAATATCAATTACAAAAGTAAAGATTTGTAAACCAAATTACGAGGAAGAACATGGGTGTGTGCAGAGAAAATTTGGAAAATAATTTTTGTGGTTTTGGACGGTGTAGTGTGAAGGAAAGAAGGTTTTTGGGCTAGGGTTTTGAAAACTAGGGCACTATTTATAGAGTTCATGTAGGAGAATTGTGGCTGAGGGTTTGAGGCATTAAGAAAAAAAAAAGAAGTTAGAATTATTAGGTACCTAACCAAGAATGATACTAAGGAGAGTAACCATTTCACCTAATAAAAAGGGTAAGGGAAAATATAAACCAAGTGCGGCAGAAAATTTCAATGAGGAATGGTATTCAGAGATGTAATACCCAGATGGGGTATTGATGGGGATGGAGTGGGTGTCCCATCTACAAAGAATGGTTATAAGTGATTATAACCATTGAATAGATCAAACTAAGAAGGACATGACTTTGGAATTGGTTCAACCTACAGGTGAGAGGATGATCGATGATAAACCAATGTATGATGACTTGGTGCAAAATACTTTGGAGAAGGTTGGATTACTACAACTGTATGAACTACCATTCTTTGGAAAACTTGAGAGATTGTACCAGTGGTTAATGTCGCACATACATGAAGATTATTTTTACTTCACTAGAAGGAGGATGTGCATAACCCCATAGTTAATCTCAAATTTCACTGGACTCATCTACACTGGGGAGTCATTTGATGATGACTTGGGTGATAATGAGGTTTTCAAGGAAACAACTAAGGAATATGGGTATAAGAAAGGCGTGGGCATGCCTTTGATATCTCAAATATCAATAACCCGGTGATAAATATGGCCACGTGCCTACTTACCAAATTGAGTGGACAGGAAATGTGGACCTAAGTTAACAAAAGGTGGTTAAATATATGTAAGAAGATAATAGAGGGGACCATCTACAACATTTCGGCCTTCATTATAAAATATATTATTGATGTTGTGTGAGATGGAGAGAATATAATGTATGGTAATATCTTGCTTTTGATTATATTCTCTAAGATTGGAGTACTTGATGGGCCGAATAACAACATATGGGAGTACCCTGATGAAGACCCCTCTCTGCTAAGAGGTTTGCAAACTTATACTTGTGATACAATGACACCGACGTACAAGGCGTACTTAGATAAATGGTAGAAATGGATGTGTGATGCGTTTAGCTGAGTGGAGCATCTCAAAAGAACTATCATCCCTGGTAAAAGATGAGGCTAAGTTTGTAGTTTACCAACAATTTTGCATTGGCAGGTTCACTCTAACTGATGGCACCAAGATCTTGTGGTGTAAGTTTTCATTTTCCTTCACCATGTAATACTTCCAAAGTGTAGTTAATAGGTTTAGAGAAGTAGAGAAGATGATATTTAATATAATTATTTTAGATCGGGAGCATCACGAGTTGTGTCGAACACTTGTCTACCCAAAGAAGTGTGCATATGTGGAAAGGTATGTCTCACATGACATACAGATGATCAAACCCATTACAATACCAATTGCAGGGGCCACTGTAATAAGGGTGTATATTCATCTGCACGGCCAAAGTTTGAATAGGCCGCATACTTAGAGGATGATGTAAGTATACTCGAGGACCCTCAAGGTGAAATATGGTGGGAACAAAGAGGATATATAAATAAGAGACTCCTAAAACAAGCCATGCACCAATTGTGCATAAAGGCGGACTACGGGGACATAGGAAACAAGTGTAGGTACAACTACTTATACATCATAGGAAGAGGTCCCTAGTAAAATACAAGTCTTTAGTGAAGAAGAAACGAAGGATAGTTTAGAGGATTGACTATAAAGAAATGGAGAGCTTAAAGAATGAAAAAGGGGGAAGAGGAAGAAAACACATCCTTAGATGAGAAATGCCTTCAAAGGAAGTTATATAACTCAAGTGGATGGAGAAGAAGAATTGGAACAAATGTGCATGCATGAATATGATGAGGATCATATGAAATATTGGCTAAGTGAAATGGGGTGCACTTAGCCATATTTGAGCATGAGACTAGTTTGGGGGAGGCACTTAAGAGGGAGGAAAACGTGACCCAGACTAGGCATGCCATATTGAGTGGATAAGGTACCCCTAGGAGACTTGGTGGTCAAGAAAAGGATATTCCATACAAGGAATATTCCTAGGAAGAAATCATTATAGAAGGTGGAGAGCTTAGAATAGATAAGCATTCACCAATGAAGGACCACATGGACACTTGACATGTGATCTACTCCTAAAGGAAGGAAGGCATGGTGGGGTATGGACCTATAAGAAAGAGATCTTAAGTAGAAGAAAATGGAGGAGGAAGACATATAGCATGGGGAAGGAGAAGCTCTATCAAAAAGTATTAAGGGGCCCTAGGGTTGGGTTTCTCCATTAGGGAGTTGCAAGAAGGTCATCATGTCTAAGGGATGGGTCTATAAAACTCATGTAATAAGGGGGCATAGCTAGGACTCCTGATATATGAGTTAGATATTTATTTTAACATATATTATATGGGATGGATCCTTGGCATTCATTATGTGTTTGACCTGACATGGTCTTTTGAATGTAATGTGGTTACTTAGCACTCTTGATCAATATATATATATATATATATATATATATATTATATATTATGAATATCTTGTTCATGGGTGTAAACCCTAGTGTCATTTATTCATATTATAAATCAGATATGTTCTTCATAATCCATGTTGTGTTTTTTCTCTCATTTTCATGCATGGGTATAAGGATATGGTAACTCATATTGTGATTTTACATGAATATCCACTTTTTTCTGCATTTAATCCTTTAACAATGGCAAGATCTTCTCACAATGCTCACATAAAGGAGGGGCTTGGGCACCTACACGCATGCCTCGGTGAGTGCCCAATGCCTGTTGGGTGATAGGTGCACATGGGATTAGAAAGTTGTACTAAGGGTACATGAAAAATGACTACATCTTGGTTCTTTGGGACCTCTTTTCAAAGTTGTTGTGAGAATGGTGTGTGATGATAGAGTGCTTGACCTTGGATAGTGTCAAAGCATGGTTTAAAAGCACATGGAGGATGATTTTTCTTAGAGATTTAGTATTGGACCTGAGTTTGATGCACATAAATGGGTAGAAGAACACATGTATCATGAGCTATATGAGACCTTCTTTTTGCTTTTTCCAAGTAGAGTTGTATGAATGGATTTTGCATATGCATCTAGATCAAGATGGTATTATAGATCTGTGTGTGGACCCAAGATGAATATCAGAGGTTGCAGGATGTTGATCTGACTTGGACACGTGTTGTTGATCATTGGTGGAGAAGAGTGTTGACTAGTTATACCCTGGAATATGTTATTTCTATGTATTCTTGTCTAGAGGTTGTTGAGTTTGAGTTCTTAAGGGATCCTAGAGGATCATTTTTTTGTGTGTTATTCCTTTAGCCATAAAGATCTTGATCATTACACTAAGTCTGGAAGCATTTCCTATGGCCGGCTAAAGATTTTTGAGCATTGGGTGAGGAAGCTAGGGTGGAGGAAGATGGAAAAATTACATGCTGAAAAGGAGAGAGAGGAGAGATGACTCAAGTATAGTGAATCTCGTGAAAGGGAGTTGGCTAGAAAATGAGGTTACAGGAGTGATGGATCTATGGAGGTAGATGTTATGGGAAGGAATTGAGGTTCACACGAGGATGGAGCCTAAGCAGTCTATGCTACCCCATCTCTTGGAAAACGTGAGAGAGAGACCCCTTCAGCTTCTGATGAGAGTTCATCACTTGGAGAAAGGAGAGTCATTCATGCACGCATCGAATCCCTGTGGTGACCAACCCTAGTGCTTAGTTTTCCAAATCAAGAGATAAGTATTGCTAACCTAGTTGGTATTGGTAGGAGTGACCGATCTGCACCTAGGAGATATAATTTCTCATTTGGTACATCTATGGCTACACAATCATTCCCTGTATTTGGAGGAATATTTATCTGGAATGAAATTTGGGAAAAGTATGGGTACACAAAGTTTGGGTATCACATCTAGAAGTGGCATGGGACACACATATGGTAGTGGTGCAATATCACAAACTATGGTGCACAGTTTAGTGGGACATTGGGGACACTAGGCATGACCACTTTAAGCCCATTACCAGCTACAAGAGGTGGATCTGGTGGTATAGGAGCTGGAGGACTGGTGGACCTGGTGGATCTAGAGGATCTGGTGGGTCAGAAGAGGGACAAGACCTAGTGGATCTAGTGGATCTGGTGGTGGAGGTAACACCGGAGGAAATCAAGGTTCTGGATCAAGTGGACAAGGACCTCAACCACCTCAAGCAAGTGTTTTTGAAATGTCTTTACATCTACCAGACTACAAAGGTGTTGAGGATGCTACAGAGCATGTACACAAGTGTGAGCTGCTATGGCGTGCAAAGGGGATCACTACCCCAGAGTGGAAGGCAAGTCAGTTTTACAATGACATTGCAAGGATGCATGCATAGTTGGTACCAAAAGTATGACCCCCATCAAATAGTGGTGGATTACACCACGTTGTGAAATGCCTTCCTGGCTGAATTTCATATCCCTGAGTTTGAACAAAAGAGCATTAGTGCACGTGTTAAAGGAGATTCAACAAGGTATGGAAGAGAGTGTGTGGGAGTATGACATGCATTTCAAGACTCTCTTATCAAAATTTTCTTATGATATTCATCCTTCTCAAGCATGCTCAAGTGGTTTTTGGAGGGTTGATAACACCTTTTAGGAGAGCACTTTCACACAAGACTTTCACAGACCCTGTGAGGCCTTGGAGGCTGCCCCATGTTGAGGCTATTGGAAGCATGGATACCGGTGTTAGCCCTTTTCTTGAGGCTAGATTTGTTGTAATACAATGGCCAAAGAAGTAGAAAAATCTATCTGTGAACTTGGTGCATGAGACTCAGTGGTCTATGGTGCATGGATTTTGAGGTAGAGGGGCATACAAAGGATAGTTTCCCATGGAGATCGGTATGTGCCATGACAATGGACTATGAGATCTTCCATGGAGATCATGATGCAAGTAGGTGCCCACTACTACAGTGTAGCAGTGATCCATAAAAATGTGTCTTTCTATTGCAAGATTTTCACCTCTACTACTCATGACACCAAGGATTGTAGATTGATTGACTAGATACATGATGCCATTGATATTGGTGTGTGATCAGACCAACCTCACAAATAATTCCAAGGATGATGGTCATCACTATGAAAGGCATGCACATGATGGATGGGGGGCATGTGGAAGAGGTTTTCGAGGAGGATTTCATGGTCATGGTAACCATGGAGGGAGAAGTGAGTTCCCTGCATGGAACCTATTACAATTGTGGGTCTATGGAGCACTATAAGCATGAATATCCTGATTGTTAATACAATCTCTTGTGGAAAAACATAAGTATGAGGAGTTCCTAGAGCTATTTGAACATATGAGCCAACAACACCAAAAGGAAAAAGGTTCAGAGTAAGTGTAAAGAAGGCCGATTCACAATGGATGCCAATCAAGGGTGGCACGTGAGTGGAACTAGAGCCTATACTAGTTACGACGTGAGTTGAGGCTGCACATGCAAGGGATATACCAAGGCAGAAACCACTGGTTATTAGAGAGGAGGTGGTGCATGGGAAGTATCAGACCCTACTCATAGAAAGAAGTGTATCAAGAGACCATGGATGTAATTCAAAGCCTACAAGGAGAGATCAATGCCTAAAAGAATAGTCAAGGAAGTTAGAGCAAAGGAAGAATGTTGAGGCTCCACAGAAGGATCTAGATGAGGTAAGGGAAGTATGTAAAATGTTAAGGCAAGAGAATATCATTCCTTTTTTAGGGAATGGTTATGGGAAAAGGTACCATGCACTGGAGAAGAGCACAAAGGTAGGTTCTACATGCTAACCTTCCTCCCCACAACCTTGACTATGATAAGGAGATTACCTTGAATGTTGTTGTGGATGGATGGCTTTTGAGAAATATTCTTGATTGACATGGGTGTGAAGTCAATGTCCTCACTCTAGATGCATGCATCAAATGGGAAGGCCCCCATTATAACCATCCTTGAATGTGTTGTATATGGCTAACAAGACAAAGGAAATGCCCATTGGTGTCTTGAAGGATGTTGTTATCACTATCCAAGGGGAAAATTTCACTAGAGACTTTGAAGTCTTGGCACTAGCCAAGGTAGACAAACTTTTTCAGCATTACTTGGGTGCCCCTAGTGTTATAAGAACAATGTTGACCTACGGTTCAATAAGGGATACATAAGTTTTGAGAACAAGGAAGAATGGGTTATCATCCCCTTAACCGATGGAATTCAACACCCTATATTGAGCCCTTGGGAGAAGAAGTTATTGACAGGATCTATGTGTGCTCTATCAGGGACCCTGAGGTGATTCACCCTATAAAGGAGTTATTAGTTTGAAGATGCTCATTCCATGAGTGATACAACTAGTGTGGCATGTGACAATTGGGCACATGAGACTTATGAGTTAATTGGGTGATAGTTAAGAGGCTCTATTACAAGAGTGAAAAGGCACACTCAGTCAAGCACCTGGGAGGAAGAAGTTACCAGAGTTATTCTAGAGGGGCCAACCCTGATGATTTCTTATGAGAAATGGAGGCTCAAGTGGAAAAATGAGATCGAAAGAAGAGGGATGCTCAGCTATAACTTGCTTGGGACCCACAATGGTTGGTGGGTGACACATCGTGATAGCCTTCTAGAGTGGCACAAAGTAAGAATCATGTTCTCTATTAGGTTTTCCCAAAGCAATGCACCCACTACAATATGAGACTACCATGGGAAGGAACCCACCTCATTTCACATCCAAGCATGTGAGAAAGCATGGATGGAAGGTGCAGAGGCCTTGCCACCTTCTTTATGGGTGCATAAGTTGTATTCCACCTTACAAGGTTATGTGCATGCATGGTATATTCACTCAGAGATGCCATCAGATAAGAAATTGGTAGGAGTTGACGGCTGACCTCCTTCAAGCTTTGAATATCGGAGTACTAAACCATCGGTGGATAGGGTGTTTGTAGGTTGTTAAGCACCTTAATGATGGGAGATAGTGCCATGGAAGAAGATAGAATATTGGATTTATTGGGTGAACCTAGTTTTAGAACCATGCACTTTGATGAAGAAGATTTAGAAGAGGTGTAGCTTGAGTGCATGCATGCATGGAGAAAGAAAAGGGAAAGATGGTCTATGTGATAGATGGTGAAGAGATGGAGAGTTTGGATGTTAACCATATTGAAGGTACACATGAAGTTATTGATAGTGTTGATGAGAAAGCACACGCCTACCATGAACCCCTCAAAACAAATAAGGTTAACATGGTTCAAAAATGGAACCTAAGGAGGCCACTATTGGAGACTATTGGTTAGAGAAGGAGGTTTCAAAGATCATTGATCTATTGTGTGAGTTTTAGGACTTATTTCCGCATGGATACCATGAGCTTAAAGGCATTCACCACTCCTTGGGAGAAATGAAAATCAAGTTAAAGGAAGGTGTGCACACCTGATTTGGAAGAGGCCTTATCGAATGAATTTGAATCTTCACGTCAAGGTCAAGGAGGAGATAGAAAAATGATCACTTTAGGCATCATTGAAGCTATGGAGGAATCAGAATGGGTAAGCCCCATGGTCATCAAGTATTAAAAAGGATGGAAGGATAAGGATCTGTGTTGACTATAGGGACTTAAATGTAGTATGTGTCATTGACCCTTTTCCAACCCCCTTCACTGAAGAAATCCTGGAAGGAGTAGTTAGGGTGAAATCTATTCCTTCATGGATGGATTCTCAGGATATCATCAAGTTAGAATTGCTAAAGAAGACCAAGAAAAGACAACTTTTTCCACTGAATGGGGAAGTTTTTCCTATATGGTCATGCCTTTTGGACTGAAGAATGCATGCCTTGTGTTTTCATGCATTGTTGTGCAGAGCATTTCAAGACTTCATCCATAAGTTTCTTCAAGTCTACCTTGATGATTGGATGGTGTATGGACTAGTGAAAGACCATTGTGACAATTTGTGGTTGATGTTTGAAAGATGTGGTAGTTGCAGTGCATATCCCTCAACATCAAGAAGTGTCTCTTACTACTCCATTTGGAACCTTTTTGGGGCACATCATATGTAAGGAAGGCTTGCTGGTGGATCCCACCAAATTTTTCCATTATTGTGGGATTGGGGGAGCCTACCAGCCAGAGCACAGTGTGTGGATTCCTTGGGCATATGGGATACTACCAAAAGTTTATCAAGGGGTATGCCAAAAGATCACCATGCCATTGGAGAAGTTACTAAAACACAAGAGTGCCTTTCACTAGGGAGAGAGGCAAGAGATGAAAGTTTGATACATCAAGGATAAGCTCATCACGTGCCCATATTACGCTTTTCCTTCTTGGGATAAACCTTTCCATGTGCATGTTGATGCCTTAGGACAACCATTGGAGAAGTGCTTAGCACAACCTGTGAGAAGGGATTTTGATCATCACCCTTTTTTTTGCTAAGTAGGAAGTTGACACCAGTAGAGAAGAACTATACTACTACGAGTGAAGCACTATCAATGATCTACACACTACATAAGTTTAGGAAGTATCTGTTGGCAACACCCTTCATATTTTACATGGATCACATGGCATTGAAGTACTTGGTGAACAAGCCCATTTTACAAGGGTGCATATGTTGGTGGGTCCTGTTGTTTCAAGAATTTGAGTTTATAGTTGTTGTGAAACTAGGAAAGAGTAACTTAGGGCTTGACCATTTATCAAGGATTGATTCAAGAGGAGGATGCACAAAGCATTGAAGGATGTTATGCCAGATGCACAACTATTTAGGTTGGCATGCATGCCCTCTGACTTAGAAGATATTTTTGTTTCTCAAAATGGGTGTGGCATCGAAAGGAATGAAGACTTTGGAAAGAAAAAATAGTTAGCCATACATGCCATGCCCTACATGCTAATTAGTGGAGACTTATACAAAACTAGGGTTCATGATGAGGTTTTTGTGATGTGTGTGTTGAGACACATGAGCATTGTGTTGCAATCATGGAAGAAGCACATGGTGGGATTGCAGGAGGGAACTATGTAGGGAATGCCACCACGTGGAAGATTCTACTGTAGGGATTTGGTGGGAAAGCATCTACCAGATTGCATTGAGTTTTGCAAGGCTTGTGACCATTTCCAGTGCCTTGAAAGCCAAGAAAAAGGATGAGATGCCCTTGAGACCTATAGCTAGTGCAAACCATTTGAAAAGTGGGCCATTGATTTTGTAGGACCAATTTCACCTGTCATGTGAAGGACTGGTTTGTGTTATATCATCACTTACATTGATTACTTAACAAGATGGGTAGAGGCAACACCTACAAGGGATTCAAAACAACAAAACTACTAGATTCTTATGGGAGAACATAATCAATAGGTATGGATGTCCTTTAAGCTTGACTAGTGATAGGGTACACATTTTTGAAAATATCAGTTAGGATTTTGTTGGTAGAGTTCATGGTGGCCCATCATAAGACCACCCCTTATCACCCACAAGCTAATGGAACTAGTTGAGGCATTTAACAAAATTTTGAGTCACACATTAACTAAAATTTGTGATGTGGGAAGACAAGATTGGGATGACAAGGTATCATCCATTCTATGGGCATACATGACAACCTATAAGAGATTGAACAAGGCCACACCATTTCAATTGGTGTTTTGTGCATGGAGGTTTTACCAGTTGAATTTATGCTACCATCCTTGTGTATTGCACATGCAGGAGGATTAATGATGAACAAGAACTACATAAGAGTGCATGGAGAAATTAATGCAGCTGGATGAAAGGTGATCACTTGCTAGGTGGAGTTAGAAGACTGAAAAGGCATGACAAAAAGCATGGCATGATCATCATATTAAAAAAAAACAATTTGAGGTTGGGAAGATGGTCTTGCTTTATGACTCCAAATTTTTGTGCCATCCTGGGAAACTGAAATTCCATTGGTTAGGGCCATATATCATCTCATACATCCTTGATTCAAGTGCATGCCAATTACAAGTGTTGGATGGAACATAGTTACTAGGCCATTTCAATGGGAGTAGGCTAAAGCCCTACTATAAATAAGTCTTCCTTGTGTTTATAAATAAGGCAAAAGTATTTCCATTTAGCTTAGGATTCCCCTTAATGCATTTATTTTCCTTGTGTTTCCCTTTCTTGTTTCTTGTTCCTTTTTTTTGTTGTTGTTTTTGTGCCTTGTGCACCAGTAGCCACTTATTATTTTCAAAAGGTTATGTATGTATAGAGGACCACACATCTATTTTTGTGTGGGGTGGAGTAATGCAAAGTAAAATGGAAGTTGGTAGTGGAAGTTGTGTTTGATGGCCTGGATTGAAGGATAAAAAAGTGTGTAGTGTGGAAGAGCACACGTAGAAAAGGTGGACATAAGGATTTTGGTGTTAGGATAACTTTACAAAGACCACATACAAAGGATGAGAAGCACATAGGAACAACATGAGGTAGGTGAGGGAAAAAATTAGGTTAAGGACAGAAGAAGTGCCTTTGGCACTACAAGCACATGCACGTGAGGATCTTTGGTCAAGTAAGGATTTTTACACGCCTAGAAGGTTGTAGAGATTTTTTTGCATAGGATAGGGGTGGGGTAAGAGTGCTTAAGGTTGGATTTAGTGGAAAAATCCACCTTTATTGCAAAAAGTACGTTGGTAGGTGGCATAGCATTTATCATGGGAGATGAAAAAAGCTATAAGTAGAAGGTCGGGCACATTATTGTTTACCTTGAAATTATGATATCGAAGAGCTCTTGTGAACTAGGGCATCCACAAAGAAGATTTTGTGAAGGAAAAATTGTGAAAATATGAGTGTGTGACTAGTGTGATTTGTGAACCAGAGTGGAAGAAGTACATGGGCATAGGGAAGAATATTTCAGAGAGTATGTCATCTTGTGGAAGGGTTTTCCAGGTTAGGGTTCTGTAGCTAGGGCATGGGAGTAAAGGGATTTTTGTGAAGGTAAGCCACATATTTGAGAAGAGAGAGGAAGAAGAGAAAGGAAGAGTTTTTTTTAGTAACCCGACAAGAAGATGGCACCAAAGAAGGAAACCATTTCACCAAAGAAGGGAAAGGGAAAAGGGAAACAAGTTGTTTCCACTAGTTTCAATGAGGAGTGGTATGCAGAGATGCAATACCCAGATGGTGTGTTTTCTCAGAAAAGAGTGGGTGTCTCACATGTAAGGAAAATGGTTGTAAGTGACTACAACCATCAAATGAGCACCACAGAGAAAGAAATGGCATTGAGAAATGGTGAGACCTATAGACAAGAGGACACTAGATGGAATGCCCATCTATGATGATGAAGTCAAGGTGAAAATGGAGAAGGCTGGATTATTGCAACTATATGAGTTTCCCTATTTTGGTAAACCCGAGTGGTTGTACCAATGGCTGATGTCACACGTACATGAAGACCATTTCTACTTCATGGGGTGAAGGATGAGGATAACTCCCCAACTGATCTCCAAATTTATTGGTCTTACCTATGAAGGAGATTCATTTGATGATGACTTGGAGGAAAAGGAGGCCATAAAGAAAATTGTGGAGGCCTATGACTATAAGAAGGGTCATGATACTTTGACATATCAACAATTTTTTGACCCTATGATGAGGATGGCCATGTGTGCTTAGTGACCAAGTTGAATGGACAGAGAGAGGTGGACACAGATCAACAAGTCCTGGTTAAAATGTTTCAAAAAAAATATCAGAAGGAACCATCTACAACCTATCACCTTCATAGCAAGAGAGAGATCATCATATCACATGCGTGAATGGGAGAAGATCATGTTTGGTAATTTCCTCCTTACCATCATGTTTTTAGAAATTGGAGTTCTCGATGGGCTAGAAAAATTTGTATGGGAGTACCTGGATGAGAACCCCTCCCCGACCAAGAGATTTGAGAAATATACTTGTGACACCATGATGACCACCCACAAGGTGCACCTGGAGAAATGGTACAAATTAATGCATGACACATTTGGGGATGAGTGGAGAATACCTAAACAATTTCTAGCACTAGTGTGCAAGGAGAAGCTGAGTTTTTTGTATACCAACATTTTTACATTGGTAGGTTCTCCTTGATAGATGGGACCAAGAGCCCATGGTGTAAATTACCTTCTCTTTCACCGCTCAATATTTCCAAGCAGGGGTCAATCACTTCAAGGAGGCCAAAAGACTAAGGTTTGACCTCAGCATGAGGTGGACCAAGACCACCACGAGCTACGTAAAAGCTAGTATACCCCAAGAAGCATGCACTTATGTGGAGAAGTATGTCTCCCATGAGGTGCATATGATAAAACCTGTGATGCTGCCAATTGCTGGAAGGACCACAACAAGGGTATACCTATGCATTAGGCCCAAGTATGAGAAAGGCACCTATGTGGAGAATGATGTCTCCATCCCTAGAAGACCCCACCATGAGGAAGAAGGCCACACCGAGGAAGAGGGAGAGAGAGGAGGCACCAGAGAGAAGGCACCAAGTGTACAAACAACACAATCTGTTGGCGTGTAAGAGTCAAGTGTGAAGCCGAGCACATATGCTCAAAGGAAGAAGTCCCCATTAAGGAAAAAGAAAAGACACCTGAGGAAGAGGTGCTAGAGCAAGAAGATCCCCCTACAAAAGAAGAATCACCAAGGAAGGAGTCACCTACTGAAGAAGATGAGAAGGAAGAATCCCTATACTAGAGTCACCAGTTAGGAAGAAGTGAAAGGTAGTGAGAGGAGATGGACTCAAGAAGAAACAGAGAGCCTGGAAGCCTACAGAGGAGGAGAAGGATGATGATGAGCATGAAGAGGCTCAGACCATCCTGTGTATGATGTACATGACTCAGAGGAGGAAGGGAATGAGGAAAAGGATGAGGAGGAAGGAGATGCTCATGGAAAGGGGGAAGTGAGGAGGTAAACACTAAGGATCAAAGGACCCCAAGCCTCACCAAGGAGAAAATAGAAGAGGCCATAAGGGAAGTAGTGGGCATAATAAAGGACTTGGTGGAGTAGGAGGTGGAGCACAATGCTAAAAATACTCAAAGAGATAGAGGAGGAGAGTGTAGGAAAGGAGTATGGGAGCATGGGTGGAGATCCCAATTTAGTGGTAAGCTTTCCAAAAGGTAGCGCACACATGAGAGGAAAGAGTGTGGTAGTAGCACAAGAGCAAGGAATGAGTTACATCAATGATCAAGTAAGGTACTACATGCATGTGCTTCCAAAGTACCATGCCTATAGACCAACTCCTTGCATGGTCTTCATTCAAAGAAGAAGGCGTGTACCCATGAATGAGGAAGATGTTATCTTGGGATTTTGAGTCCCATGTTGATGCCCAAGTTTGAGGTCAAAAAGGGGTGTTGATGAAGATACCAGAGACCAAGGGAGTGAACCCCCTGATAAATGCTCAACAATTATCCGATGAGAAAGTTTGCAATGCACTCAACAAAGGTATCGATGGAGGTTGAGGTGAGACTTTTGAGGAAGGAATGATAGGGTAAGGTTCCTGGAGGGAGAGCTGAGAGAAGAAGAATGAAGAGATCATTGAGAAGAGAAAGGATCTAAAGTAGGAGGAGTTGATCAAGCACAACTAAGGCATAAACTAAGGGAGGAAAAGGTGAAGGTGTGAGGTCTACAAAAAAGATATAGATGATTACAGATGCCATTATCTTGAAGCATCTAGACTGGCCCCACCTTGAGAAAAAATATGAGTCAACCTTGTAATGCTTGGAAGACTTAACCCACATCCTTACCATGGAAAGGTGACCACTCACACTAGAATTGGAATCAAGAAGAAGAGGCATTGGCATGCCAGAAGGAGGAAGAGAAGTAGAAGATTGGGGAGACAATCACTTGGTATTCAAGCTCCTTTCCACTATGAAGACCACCATGAATGGTTGAGGCTATATATGATAATAACTATGTTGATAGAGACAGGGTAACAAGTATACTAGTTTGCTACACATGAGGTGGATCTGAAATAATTCTAGAGAAAGAATAAAGGAAATAGGTAGAGTGGGATAAAATCCTAGCCAAAGTTGAGAAGAAAATGGAAGCAATCAAAACCTTGTGAGGTTGGTTAAAAATCAGCTTAAGGAACTATACCCCTAGGTCACTCAAGATGGATGCATTGGATGACCTTAGCAAAAGTCTGGAAGGGATTGTAGATACACTTGAATGCTAAGGGAAATGAATTGAGCTTTGAAGAGGTGAGCACTCTAGTGGGTGACCTACTCCCAGTAGCATAGGGTGAAGTGGATTCCTGGGAGAAGATTGAGGAAACAATGAGGAAGGAGTTCCCACTCCTCTTGCAGCAATAACATTTTTTTCCATTCTTCCATTCTTAATTCTTCCATTCTTCCATTCTTTCATTCTTCATTCAAATTTTTCAAGTCCCACCATTATTTATTCTTTGAAAAAAAGTAGGATGTTTCGAGGATGGAGAACAAGCTTAGTGTGGGGTGATGTTGGGCCTCAAAATATTGGCTAAGTACCAAAGGGCATGAGTGAGCACATGGGACCAATAAAGAAGAAGGGCACATGGGGAGAAGTGCAAGAGAAAGAGGTTTAAGAAGGGTTTAGGAGAAACCAAGGTGTGCATGCAAGACAAAGTACATCAGGATCTAAGGACTTAGCCATATTCGGCATTCTAGAGGCACTTGAGGAAAAACGTGACCCGACTAGGCATGCCGAGTGGATAAGGTGCCCCTGGAGACTTGGTGGTCAAGAAAAGGATATTCCATGCATGGAATATTCCTAGGAAGAAATCATTATAGAAAGTGGAGAGCTGAACAGGATAAGCATTCACCAATGAAGGACCACATGGACACTTGGCATGCGATCTACTCCTAAAGGAAGGCATGGTGGTGGGTATTGGACCTATAAGAAGAGATGCTCGGGTAGAAAAAAGAGAGGAAGACATATAGCATGGGGAAGGTGAAGCTCTGTAGAAAGTATTAAGGGCCCTAGGGTTGGGGTTTCTCCATTAGGGAGTTGTAAGAAGGTCATCATGTCTAAGGGATGGGTCTATAAAACTCATGTAATAAGGGGGCATAGCTAGGACTCCTGATATATGAGTTAGATCTTTGTTTTAACATATACTATATATGGGTCGGATCCTGGCATTCACTATGTTTGACCTGGCATGGTCTTTTGAATGTAATGTGGTTACTTAGCACTCTTGATCAATATATATATATATATATATATATATATATATAATATCTTGTTCATGGGTGTAAACCCTAGTGTCATTTCTTCATATTATAAATCAGATTTGTTCTTCATAATCCATGTTGACGTATTGTGTCTTATGATGTATATCCCAACAAGGTAATGTGTGCTCTTTACCATAGATACAATACCCAATAGACCAACTCTTCTATTGGTCATCATTTGATATGGAAAGTGTGTTCTTGCGCATGAGGAAGATGTTTTCCTAGATGTTTGAGGCCCATGTTGATGAGCTACGAGTTCGAAGTCAATGTAGGAGAATTAGTGGACACACATGCTTTACTTGAGCTCCAAGGAGGTGAATAAAATAGTGGATTCTCAATAGTTAACTGATGAATAGGCATGTAATGCACTAAATAAAGTATCGGTGGAAGTAGAGGCCATATTATTTGGGAGGAATAACATAATCAAAGCACTATGGAAAAGGAGTTAGAAGAAATAAAAAAAAATTAATGAAAGAGAGAATGAAATAAAGGGAAAAGAGAAAATGGTTGTGCAATTAAAGGTTGAGTTGAGGGAGGAAAAGGGAGAATTGTGTAAGGTATATAAAAAGGTATATTTGATCACGATTTGATAATACTAGCACACCTAAAATTGGCTCCTCCTTCACGAAGTATGAAGTAGCTCTACATTGTTTGGAGGATTTAACATGCATGATCATGATATAGAAGTAACCCCTATCTCTAGTGTACATGGAAGAAGTTATGGTGCAGCGAATAGGAGAAGGAAAGCATTGAAGCAACCATAAATCAATACACCTTTGAGCTTCTTACGTCAATAAATACTATGGTTCATATGGCTGAAGTTGTCTATGACAATTGTGAAGATAGGGATCGGGTGGCAAGCGTGTTGGTTTCCACTCATGAGGTGGACTTAAAGGAGTTCTAAGCCAAGAAAAAATACAATCAAGTGGAATGAGATAAGATCCTTACAGAGGTCAAAAAGAAGAGTGACACTATTGATATATTGAGGACCTCTATAAAGAATAAGCTCAAATAATTTTATCCCTAGGTAACACACAAAATGGACGCATTAATAGACATGGGAAAATAGTTAGAAAATTTGGTTGACACATTCAAGGCCAAGGGTGAAGATTTAACATTTGAAGAAGTCAGTGTAATGATGGGGGATCTGTTCAAGAAAGTGTAGAGTGAGGTGGAAGGATGGAATGCAATTGAAGCATCATTGAATAAGGATTTTCCCATTCTTCTTACACAGTGATAAAATTCTTTTATTTTTGGAAATGACATCTATTATTTTATTCCTTTTGATAGTAAGATTCTTATTCTTAGAGGGATAAGTTAGATTACCCATTACTGGGGGTAGAAATGAAGCAAGTGTGGGGTAATGTTGAGCATGGAAAATTACTAAGTCCCCAAGAACAAAGGTTAGTGTGTGCAAGAGGCATTGTAGAAGAAAGTTACATGAGTACGTGTGCGCAAGGAAAATAGGGATAACATGATGAATTTGGATATGAATGCACGTAGGAGACAAACCGAACACTTATCTAGTTTTTAGATGCAAATGTAAATATAGACTTGGAGTGGCAACCAAGCAAGGTTTTTGTGTGCATGATTTGCTAATTTAAGATAATGAAAATAAAGACAAACACCTAGTAGTCTTAATTAACAAAATTAAGCAAAATACAAAGAACCATAAAGATAAGAATTAAACAAGGTTAGTGTTATCCAAAATTCACCCCCCAGGGTTAATTTGATAACATGCATCAGAATTCTCAAGTCCCAGGCAGATAAATTGATTCAGGGAAAAAATCATGTTTCTAGGGTCCCTTCAGAAATTTTTCTAACTTCCCTGTCCAGGTCGAAAAGAACGAGCTCTGAGAAAATGTGGAAAAAGTTGCAGAAGGCATGTAGATTGAGCCAGGAAAAATCATAAAAAATGACTAAGTCCTAGTCCTTGCAACAGTAGGGACGTGTGGGACATCTAGGCGCGGATCGGCCGAAAAGCCTCCAGGCGGCCCGTGAAGCAAAGGGACATCTGGGACAGAAGTACGCGGCGGGTGCGAGAAGCCGATCCGGCCGAAAGAGGAAGAAAAATGACTAATTGGCCGAGCGGACGATTGGGACAAGAGTACGCTGAAAGCACGCGAACGGCCGGATCGCCAAAATGAGAACAAACAGTCCGGAAGCAATTGGGACATTTGGGCCGTGATGACGTGAATCGGCGTTTTCTGAATAGAGAAAGTTCGATCTTGGGAAATCGGGACGAAGGGACGCGCGGGAGGACGCAGATCACGAAAAAGGCACCGAAAGCCAATCAAACAACGCCACGTCATCGGCTAAATGAGGACGAGGAAGCCCATTTCAAGGTGGATCGGAAGTTTTGGCCCAAGAAGTTTGGGACATCCAGGATATAAAGATGCGAAGGGCGTGAAGGGGCCGAAAGGGCCGAGAACCAACCAAATCATGACACGTGTCACAAGGGAAAAGGTCAAAAGGTCAAAGGGCAAGATTTGAAGGGTCAGCCCGAACCAATGGGATAGTGCCACGTGTCCCAGCTAGGGCCCACAAGGAAATTTCGAAGGAGAGCCCACTGAGAGATGGAGGAGAGAGAGTTGCTCAATGAATTAGAACCTGCCACGTGTCATCCAGGTGGCAGAGCGCAGGAAGAAATTTAAAAATCCGTTTTCACCTGTTTTGTGCCCTAAATCTTCAGATCGACATATCTTTCGATCCAGAGCTCGGATTTGCATGTTCTTTATATCAACGAGAAAGCTTGTGAGATTCTCTACATGATTCCAGGGTCAATCTTGCATTTTGGTTTAGTATGGAGAGAGAAAATTGAGAAACGGATCTGACGCGTGGTAATGCTAGAAGCGACGTTTCAACAACCAGTTTTAATGCACATGGGTCGCATTCTTCTTCAGCATGGCCAGAAGTGATGTCTCAACCACCGATTTTAATGAAGAATGCATTTTGGTCAATGGTTGGGCTGCTTACACGTTTTCCTATGTTTTCTGTCTCCTGGGCTCGACCCATGCATTGTATAAAGCCAGATTTGGCTCATTTTAAAAGATATAACAAGTTGTTCATCTTTTCTGCTCTGCCCTCCCTTCTTTTCTTCTCTAGGGTTGAAAATGGAGTTCAAACCTCCTCCCTTGCTCTGTAATGGCATTTTTGCCTTTTACTATTGAAATGATGTTCTGTGCAAACTTAACGGAGCAACAAAACGTGTTTTGTGATGCATCTGTCCATCCTTGCTCATTTTTGCTTGTTTCTCTTCTTGCCTCTCTTCATTGTAGGTATTTGTGCATGTTTGAATGTTCATTGCAGGTTTGGAGCTGTGTTCATGGAGTTTTGGGACATTTTACGTGTGAAATCTATCCTTGGGCTCGTGATGCATCTGTCCATCCTTCCCATTGCTCACCTCTCTTTGTCCCATGGCGGTTTTGATAGATGTCCAACATTCTCCTTCTACGGTGTATCACCATTTTAGTGTAGGCTTTTGTTCTTTCTCCTCTTCTCTCTCTCTCTCTCTCTCTCTCCTTGGCATTGTTAGATTAAGATTAGATTAGCTTGCTGCCTCGCACCTGGAATAGCTTGTGGCGGGTAGTTTAGGAGCAGGAACCAGCCTTCTCTGGAGATTTCTCTCTCGGTTTCACAAGTCCCACGCTTGGAGAGAGGTTTCCATGTTGTGCAATCACACTTGGATGCCTGAGTGATCAACCCTGGAAGCGTGATCTCGCATCCAGGGTGCTTGTGATTTTGCACTAATAGTTAGACACTAACATTTATCATATTAAAAATTTGAAACTTAACATGCTACTTGTCTAAATCCTCTATTCTCTTAATTAACAACAAAATTAAATGGGTGAACCTATGTAGGCTCCATGGCAAATCAAAGTGTTTGTTCATTATATTCCAAGAACCTAGGAATGGGGGCTTATCAAAGTTGGGCTACAAGACCCTTTTGAAACCTCCCATATGACCTAAGCACTTTTGGCTAGAAAAGAGGCTTAACTTTCCAAGTGGTGAACTCTCAAGAAAACAAAGGAAAGATTTTAGTCTATTTTGCTATATGCTTTGTTTTTGTCTTCTCAAGAAGTTTAGGTGTAAGTGTAAAAGTAGAAGGAGGGATCCTTATATAGCCCAATGGATAAAGGAAACACTTCATCCCTTTCGTATGTGGGATAAAAGGTAAAACAATATTAGGAATGGATAAGGTTGCTTTATAAAAGGTAACCTTACTTTAGAAGGATTTAATTTATACTTAGCAAGTGATGGGAGTTGGGGGTGTTTTAATTCATCAAAGGTGATTAACTAATAGGTAGATGTAAGCTTATAGAAGCTAATTATAGGAATATTAGTATGATTTAGGCTATAAGGGGATTAAATCAATTAAATATTGATTTATTGGTTAAATGAAAAGGGAAAGCTAATTAATTAGTCTAGACAGAAGGGGTGAATTAATTAATGAAAGGTCGTTAATTAGGATATTTGTTGGATAGGTGATTTAATTAATTAGCATAGTGTAATTATTTAATGATGAGAGGAGAGAAGATGAGTGCCTTTGATGATATGTCACCAATTTAGGAAATGAGATAATTTTTGCATTTTAAGTATTTAAATTGCTTGGGCATAATTATGGGTGTCTACATTTTCCGTATTTGGGGGTAGTGTAAGTGACACCACTTCAAAAATAGTAAACGGATAAAATTTTGAAGGGGTAGAAGAAAAATTATTAGGAGGGAGAGATGTCCCTCGAGTGTCGATAGGTTGATGAAGGAAGATGATCGACGATCGAAAAAGGTGAGAAATAAATAGAAGAATGGGAGACGAGAATGCCCGGTGAGATGAAAGATTAGGGGTGAGAGAAAAGTGATGCAAAAGAAATATGGAGAAGTGGAGAGAAGAGCTTAGCCTCTAGCCTTTGTATTGGAACAATTTCAGTGTCATCATATTGCCAAAAGATCTACGTCATATGTACTTATGAAAAATATAAGCATACGACAAAAGTAGAATGACATGAAAAGTCATACTATGAACAATTGTCCATTGCTGAAAACACCAACTCCATGCAACATACAAAATGAAATGCAATAGGAGAAAGTGAAAGATGCCTAAATCCATGCAACATACAAAATGCAATGCAATAAGAAAGTAAACAATCTCATTAAATAGGGAAAACAAGTACAAACACACATATCTAACCCAATAATGGTTGAGATAGTTGTAAAAATGATTTGTTATCAAGCTGAAGAGATCCACATGTTTTGATTGACGACAAGGGTTAAAAATGATGCCCCGAGCAAGGATACATGCAAGGGGAAATGATGATGGATACGAGGTCCAAGTAGAAAGGGTTGTGCACCATGAAACAACTCCGTGTAACAAGATGTGCCCCATAGTAAGATGCGAAGCAAGCAACTAGCTTTGTGAATGGTTGTGAATATGACGATCCACGAGTCGTATTAATCAGGGAAGATGTGAAACAAACCGGTAGGATATGGAGAGGATACCATGTGAAAGACACAAGTTTTAGCCGCAATAAATACGTTACCTATTTTTGTAGATTTTTTTACTTTTTTGGATTTTATGAATAAAATTGTCCTATTTTTGGATTTTTGATGCGAGATATATATATATTTTTGTTTTTTTGTTTTGTTTTCCGAAATGCGGTGGATAGTAGAAGAAAATAGAAGAAATAAATGAAAGGGCCTAGGCACAACAAAATATGCCCTAGGTGGAAGAAAGAAGAAACAAGTGACAAATAATGTCCTTGTTTAGTGGAAAAATTAATAAAATAATTATTTTTAAAAATACTTATATTATGGGAGTGTATGTAAGAAGAAAAATCACCTAGGAACAATAAAAATTGTCCTAGTGAGAAGAAAGGGGTATTGGATGACAAAAATGCCCCAACACGGTGAAAAATAAGAGAAAAATAATTATTTAATAAAAATAATTATTCAATGGTGAACAGAGGAGAAAACGATGATCGAAACGAGCCTCCAGGCATTCACGGCGGTGAAAAAAGTTGATATACCCCACCCAAGGTGGGTAATAAACTTGTTTTACCCTGGGTAAAACAAATTGATATACAAAGCAACATCAAGATAAGAATAAAAAGGGTTAGACACTAACATTTATCATATTAAAACTTTGAAACTTAACATGCTAGTTGTCTAAATCCTCTATTCTCTTAATTAACAACAACATTAAATGGGTGAACCTATGTAGGCCCCATGAAAATCAAAGTGGTTGTTCTTTATATTCCAAGAACCTAGGAATGGGGCTTATCAAAGTTGGGCTACAAGACCCTTTTGACACCTCCCATATGACCTAAGCACTTTTGGCTAGAAAAGAGGCTTAACTCTCCAAGTGGTGAACTCTCAAGAAAATAAAGGAAAGATTTTAGTCTATTTTGCTTTATGCTTTGCTTTTGTCTTCTCAAGAAGTTTAGGTGTAAGTGTAAAAGTAGAGGGCTCCTTATATAGCCCTGATTGATAAAGGAAACACTTCATCCCTTTCGCATGTGGGATAAAAGGTAAAACAAGATTAGGAATGGATAAGGTTTCTTTACAAAAGGTAACCTTAGTTTAGAAGGATTTAATTTAAACTTAGTGAGTCATGGGAGTTGGGGGTGTTTTAATTCATCAAAGGTGATTAAATAATAGGTAGATGTAAGCTTATAGAAGCTAATTAGAGGAATATTAGTATGATTTAGGCTATAGAGGGGATTAAATCAATTAAATATTGATTTATTGGTTAAATGAAAGGGAAAGATAATTAGTTACTAATAATTAATTAGTCTAGATAGAATGGGTGAATTAATTAACGGAAGGTCATTAATTAGGATATTTTTGGATAGGTGATTTAATTAATTAGCATAGTGTAATTAATTAATGACGAAGAGAGAAAATCACCAATTTGTAGGAAAGGAGATAATTAGCACAATTTAAGTATTTAAATTGCTCAGGCGTAATTATGGGTGTCTACATTTGCACTCTTTGGGGTGGTGTAAGTGACACCACTTCAAAGATAGTAGACAGATGAAATTTTGAAGGGATAGAAGAAAAATTAGTAGGAAGGAGAGATGCCCCCTCGAGTGTCGATGGGGTGATGAAGGAAGACGATTGACGATTGAAAAAGGTGAGAAATAGATAGAAGAATGGACAGGCACATAAATGCCCGGTGAGACATAAGATTAGGGGTGAGAGAAAAGTGATGCAGAAGAAAATATGGAGAAGTGTAGAGAAGAGCTTAGCCTCTAGCCTTTGTATTGGAAAATTTAGTGTCATCATATTGCCAAAAGATCTACGTCATCGGTCCTTATGAAAAATATAAGCATATGAAAAAGTAGAATGACATGAAAAGCCATACTACTGAACAATTGTCCATTGCTGAAAACACCAATCCAACAACATAAAAATGCAATGCAATACGAGAAGTAAAAAGCTCATTAAATAGGAAAACAAGTATGAACACACATATCCAACCCAACAATGGTTGAGATAGTTGTACAAATGCTTTGTTATCAATCTAAAGAGATCCACATGTTTGTGATTGATGACAAGGTTAAAAATGATGCCCCGAGCAAGGATATATAAGGGGAAATGATGATGGACACACAAGGTCCAAGTAGAAAGCATTGTGTGCCACAAAATAGCACCAAGAAACAAGACATGCCCTAGATTACAGACGAAACAAGCAACTAGTCTTATGAATGGTTGTGAATATGGCGATCCATAAGTCATATTAATCGGGGAAGATGTGAAACAAACTAGTAGGATATGGAGAGGATACCATGCGCAAGACACAAGTTTCAGCCACAATAAGTACATTACCTATTTTTGTAGATTTTTTTACTTTTTTGGATTTTGTGAAAAAAATTGTCTTGTTTTTGGATTTTTGACGCGAGATATATATATTTTTGTTTTTTTGTTTTTTTTTCTAAAAGCAGTGGATAGTAGAAGAAAATAGAAGAAATAGAATGAAGGGCCTAGGCACAACAAAATATGCCCTAGGTGGAAGAAAGAAGAAACAAGTGACAAATAATGTCCTTGTTTAGTGGAAAAATTAATAAAATAATTATTTTAAAAATAATTATATTATGGGAGTGTGGATAAGAAGAAAAATCACCTAGGAACAATAAAAATTGTCCTAGTGAGAAGAAAGGGGTATTGGATGGAAAAAATGCCCCAACACGGTGAAAAATAAGAGAAAAATAATTATTTAATTAAAATAATTATTCAATGGGTGAACAGAGGAGAAAATGGTGATCAAAACGAGCCTCAGGCATTCACGGTGGTGAAAAACAAGTTGATATACCCCCCCATGGGGGTAAATCACCGCGACCAATTCACTTTTACCGACCACTATTGATATTTTACCGTGAGGCTCTGATAGCGATGAGGACAGATGGTGATCGCACGAGATCGATTGAGGTGGGCAGACACAGTTTGAGGGTACCCACGACACACATCGATGATGGCACCTTTGTGAGTACTCGAACCTTGCTTGTCAAATTTTGTAATTAATGCCCTAAAATTAGTAATTAGTGTTAGGGGTCACATCGACATGCATGCGCGGAGGCGTAGGTGTCACGTTAGGGGTGCAAAAGCGTCTTTTTGGGGGCGCAGGCATTCTAAATCATACGTGCGCACGCACACGCGTGGCACACACACACACACATGCACACACATACGCACACATGCACACACATGCACATATGTGCACATACCTCAACATGCACAGAACAAAGGGAAAGCATGCACGTAAATGATAAGCGCATGCATGCCGAATTAGTAGGCACACACAGTGAAGGGGCGCAAGTGCCGAAAAGAGTGGCACACACACTGAAAGGGCAAGTAGGCACCGAAAAGAGTGGCACACACCTTAGAAAGGTGCGCGCATGTGCACCAAAAAGTGGTGCACATGCCGAAAGGGCATGCGTAGCATCCTAAGCCTCGACGGAGGATATACCATAAAATGCCAAAAAGATGGCATTTTAGAAGAAAATTTAGGATTTTTGGGTTAACCCTAAAAGAAAAATGATAGATAGAATTTTTTAGAAGAAATGTTAGTAACTGACATGTGGTCATATTTTATAGAGATGATTACTAGTGCTTCAGATGTGTGAGCATCATTCTCGGATTACTGAGTTAGAGGGGAGCATGTGTCATTGAGACCGGCGAGCTATGGCCATACTTTTAGAGGTGGTGGGGCTAGGCCCGTAGCTCGTATGCCATCCATCATTTTGGACCATGGATTACTGACTGCACTAGCCGAGCGATGACACAACGAGAGTCAATGTTTTAGACTACCTACTAGGGAGATGACTGTGACCCTAGAGGATGTATGGAGAGATTCTCCACGTGCTGATCATGGGTTCTCTGATTGAGTACACCTCTGATATAGGGCAGATTAGAGTAGCTTGTAGTGACCTTTTTGATAGAGATGACATACCACATGATGGTATGACTATTGCATTGCACATGAGTGTATCTCTGACCCGACATTGCATCGGGGGCCCCTATACATCATGTCACTTATCAGTGGGTTTTTTCTCATTGATAAGACGGGGACATCTTTCCCGAGAGGGCTACTACCATTAGTACATGGCATTTTCAGTGGTGAGCGTTATTGCTGGGGGAGTGCATACTGGCGCACTTGTACTAGGATTTACATTTGATCACTTACCACTATCAGAAGACAGTGGGGCCAACCTCATTGCTATAGATTTGGTCATGGGACCACATTGCTATCGGATGCCCTATGGGCACTTTACATATTCGAGACCCAAAGGAGCCATCTTACATGGCATGGGTATCAGTAGGTGGTGATGTACGAGGCCACCTAGGTAACCTATATAGATACCGGTGAGAGTTTGATGAGTTACCGGAGAGAGACATCATATGGAGACCCTATAGGCACATTCAGTGGCTAGAGGATGCCATAGAGCTCAGTGTGTGCTTAGTAGAGCACTTTATCCTTGGCAGTCATAGCTACATCATAGAGTTGTACATAGTATTTAACAGTGCAATGATAGCTTGGTAAAGTACATGGGGTTTCATGACCCGACATATGGTATGCCCACCCGAGACTCGAGAGAGGCAAACTATGGGGCCCACACATACTGGTGACCCGAGCCAGGGTGAGTTTCTTTTAGGTGATCCCCAGGCATGGGACCTAGCATGATAGGTCAGGGATCTAGGTACTATAATGGATTATTGGACTGGTATGCCATTGTCTTACCCTAGCATGTCTGACTATCTTGGAGGAGGTCTGGATAGTAGGCACCTGACCACCTAGAGAGATCTGACATGGTGGAGCAGAGAGAGGGTGCATCAGGTCATGATCTAGAGGATCCATTTAACGGACTACCTCATGATGAGTAGGGTGCCCCATAGGTATAGGGACCGAGGCCATAGGTTCCAAGATAGGCACCTACATAGCCTTCTAGGCCTCAATTTTAGAGAGAGTAGAGGAAGTCCTCTAGAGTAGCCACACAGGACAAGCCCCGGTGGCTCAACCTATGGGCACACGAGATAGTTGTGTTCTAATAGAGATTCATAGTTAGCTTTGGTAGAGTGAGACCTGGTCACGACAGAGAGAGACCAAGCCGAGCTTATATTGTAGCACTACAGGTTGAGCGAGATCAAAGGAGTCGAGCCCATATTTTGAAGCTAGGAGGCGAGGAGGTGATAACATGTTGTGCACTTTCAGCGAGATAGTAGTCGGATGGCCATGTAGATGGCCCAGGTGATAGATCTATACCAGTAGACACAAGCCCAACTGCAGCCCGTGATACTTGAGCGAGATAGGGCGAGGCTTGAGAGCACGTAGTGGGCTAGCTTGAGCTAGCCCAAGCCTCAAGTGGAGATAGTGTCCTTCACCGACACACAAATGGTACAACGGTGACTTCACTGGACACATAGATATAGCACAACAGAGGGTAAAGCCTCATATTATAGGTTCCTTATATACTTTGAGGTGGTTTCTGCTGAGTGGTGAGCACCTTCCTATAGCTAGCGATGAGAGTAGAGGCACTAGATCCGAGAGGCCTCAAGCCTCAATGGAGCATCCACATCTTGGAGAGAGCAAATGCTCATGCCATACCACCTCCATGGGAGGACCAACTACCCCATCAAAGGACTCAAGTCAGCCCTGATGTTTTGTATTTTCACATATGCCTCTTGATGAAGGCTATGAGCAGATTGTGCTCATGTATTCTATTTCATATTTGTACAACAATTTTGACACATGCCTCTAATGAAGGCTTTTGTATTTAGTGATTCGATGTATCATTTTATTGTATGCCTCAGATGAAGGCATTTTTGATGTATAGTAGTTTTGATACATGCCTCTGATGAAGGATTTTATTCTTTTATAGATGTATCACCTTTATATGCCTCAGATGAAGGCATTTTTGATGTACTTCCATGATGTATATCCCTTTTTGATATAGATATACCACACATGTATTATATGGACATTTTTGACATGACATATGTGTTTATGAGATGGACATTTGTTTATTATTTCTCATGGATAGATAGATGTGTTTATGATGTTAGATGATTTGATTTGACATGTATATGTATCATGATCTTGTTGATGTATCGCATGTGTTTTGATTTCTAGATGATTGATCTTGTAGAATATATCAAATGTGTTTGTTTATGTGATGTGCCATACTTAGTGGACGGGATGATATGATGATATGGGTGTGGGGGGATAGATTTTGATATTTGTGATCCCTCTTGCCCCCATTTGATGATATGATATGTGATGATTAGCTTAGCATTCATGTATGATGTATACTTAGATTTTTCTTGATATATGATGTATAGATGATGTTAGATGTGATGATAATGATGGAAATGTGATGATGTGATAACAAAACAATGCACATGCACAATAAAACACAATCAAATGCTAACAAAGAACACAATGAATTAACATAATAATGCACCATGATTCACTAGCATGCAAAAACATACCTCAATATGCACAAGTAAGAATAAATCTAATCTAACCAAGAAAAGATGAATCCTAATAAAGTATGCCCAAGCAACAAACAACCTAAAAGCACAAACATGAAACAACTATACAAGCAAAAAGCAAAGCAAACAAGCAAGACAATGTAAAGATTTAAAAGCTATTATTTTGTGTTTTTGAAAATGTTTATTTTTTAAAGTTTTGAAACAATTTTCTAAACAAGACAATTTTTGCAAGTGAAAACATAAGTGAATTTTTTTAAATGTTTTTGAAATAATTTTCTATTATTTTTTTTTTGTTTTTGGATATTTTTGAATTTTGAAACAATTTTTATTTTTGTTTTTGAAACAATTTTTATTATTTAGGGTTTTTGAAAAAATTTCTATTTTGAAACAATTTTTTTTTGTGTCATTTTCTAATGAAACAATTTTCTATTGTTTTTGTGTTGTTTTCTAATAGTTTTAGGTAATAGGTAAGAAACCAAGAAAGCGTGGATGCCCCAGAGTGCTAGATGGGGAATATACAAGGACAGAGGCCACGTGCTTATGAACAAGAAGGTGAAGTCGTAGAATTTCCCCCAGCATAAGATGGGGAATAGAAAAAGACCATGCCCCTCACAGATGAATAAAAGAAGACAAAGCCGGATCAAGGCTTGACAGGATTGGGCTCACAGGGAATCTTGAAGGTAGAACTAGTGCTAGGCTAAGTAAAAGTACCCTCCAGATGCAAGATGCTTATGAACAACGAATCCTCCCAAGGTGTCGAAAACTAGTTTTCACCCAAGGACCTATCCAAAGTGCCAAAATTGTGTGGTTTTTTCACTTATGGATGACTTTTTTTATTTTTTCTTTTTTTTTTGTATTTTTGATCATTTTACCATGTTTTTTTTTGCTTTTTGATTATTTTACCATGTTTAAGCATAGAACCGCTTAAGATGCATGGCATTCATGGGCTCACGGACTCATCACCATTGGGTCATGATTTAAGCATGTGCCGTAAGACACTATAACATAAGGTCCTCAATGTGGTCTCAAAGAATCTTTCACCTTTCTTTTCTCAATTTTTATGTTGTATTGATTGATTCTCTTGACTAAATCACCAACCTCAAACTGATGAGGTATGATTCTCTTGTTGTAATTTTTGGAGACTCTATTCTGATACACTTTGAGGTGATTAAGGGTGCGAATGTGCTTCTCATCTAGGAGCTCTAATTCATCCAGTCTAGCCACCCGGTAATCTTCATCTTTATCCAGATAGTCCCTAAGAGAGATTCTTAGGGAAGGAAGTTCAATTTCTAGTGGGATGATAGATTTCATCCCAAATACTAGAGAATATGGCGTCGACACTTGTAGGAGTGTGAATGGAGGTCCTGTAAGCCCAAAGAGTTAGGTGGATTTGCAAGTGCCAATTATGATGACTTTTTTACTGACCATTTTCTCCATTATTCTCACCAAAGTCTTGTTTGTGGCTTCATCATGTCCATTACCTTGGGGATAATATGGTGTAGACCATTTTAACCTGATTTGGAACCACTGACAGAGACCCTTTATAGTTTTATTCTTAAATGACTTTCCATTATCCATAACAATGGTTGCAGGAATGCCATACCGACAAATGATATGATTCATGATAAATTTGGAAATCTGAGCTCCTTGTTACATAGGTTAAGGGGACAAATTCCACCCACTTTGTAAAGTATTTAGTAGCCGTGATGATGTGGGTATGACCATCAGATGAGGTAGGGGTAAGCTTCCCTATGAAGTCAAGTCCCCATTTAGAAAATGGCCATGGGGTAGTGATAGGTTGTAATGGAGCATGGATGAAGTTTCCATACTTCTGGCAAAGTACACACTTCTTGACATAATTGCAATAATCAGTTTTCATGGTAGGCCAATAGTAGCCTACTCTTAAAAATTTCTTGGTCAAAACCATTCCATTAGTATGTGCTCCACACACCCCTTCATGTACTTCTTTGATCGCTTGGATTGACTCCATCATATCGAGACAATGTAATAGATTCCCATCATAGCCATGATGATAAAGCATACCTCCTAAAAGGGTGTAATGGGCTATTTGGTGAATCAGACTTTATTTCTCAGAATGGGAAATGTTGGGAGGGAACGTGTTGTCCTTGAGATAGGTAAAGATGGGCTCATACCATGGGAATTGGGACCAACAACATCACAAGCTAGACAAGAATTTGGCATGTCATACGCAGGCTGGCGTAAATTTTCCACAAAGAATGGCATGTCATTATTTCCTGGTGGAATATGGAGCATAGAACCCACTATTTCCATAGCATCTGTAGATATGTTTTGTGCTCTTGGAATTTTTCAAATGTAATGCGCACAAAGTACTCTTTCAGAGTTTCTACCAACTTTTTGTAAGGTATAAGCTTTTCATCTTAACCTTGTATTCATCATTAACTTGCTTAATAATTAACTGAGAATCACCCACAACCTTGACATGGTGGATGTCCCATTTGATAGCGAGCTTCATCCCTATGATAAGTGCCTCATACTGTGATATTGTTTGTGCAAGGAAAACCCAAGTGAAAAAATCCTATGGTATAGGGTCACTAGAAGGAGTAATGAGGACCACCCCTGCACCTGAACCGTGAAAAGTAAAGGACCATCAAAATGTATCTACCACACGACAGATTCTTCAATGTATAGCAATGAGGAATGCGGAAGATCAGATTCAAAGGTTCGGTGCCTTCCAAAAGGTGCTTCGCTAATTGATTATGAGTACTTGTCCCTTAACCGACTTCTGATGTATAAATTCTATATCAAATTCACTTAGTAGAATGATCCAATTAGCCATTCTACCCATGAGGGCAGGTTTAGACAGCAAGTACTTGAGTGGGTCAACTTTGGATATAAGCTTGGTCTTGGTATTCAATAGATAATGGTGAAGTTTTTGGAAAGTAAAAACAACAACCAATTTTTTTTTCAATTTGGGGATAGTTGAGCTCATAAGTGATGAGAGTGTGTAGCGACACTAAAATTAGGTCACTTTACTCCCCTTGGACCAAGGTTAAATAATTAACACATCCACCTGACCATGGAAAATAGTTAATAGACTATAATATTAATTTAATTATTTAAATTAAACTAATTCATTGGCTAACCATATTTTTATTTAAATATCTTAATTGAGATAATGCCCACATGGTCCCCTCACCTAGACACCTCATCTAGCCACCTCATCCTAAGACCTATTCTTAGTAAAAAGTTGTCATAACTAACTTAAGACCTGCAAGCCGCAAAAATCAATGCCTACATTCCCTCTAACTACATAAGCCCAACAATTTTCCTATTTCATACTTTGCTAATGTTCAAGGGAGGAGGTTTCCATGATAATCCATGGAGCAAGCTCAAACGAGATCCCATAAAATCAAGGGGATCTACCCAATTTAGTAAACCTAGGAAATCTGTGTTTAACAAGGCAATTTGTAACCCTTAACCATCGTGGTTAAGCTAAAACCTTCTCTCCAAGTTATCATTTAACTCCCAAAATAACCTTATTTCAAGGTTGGCACATTTCGAGAGATAATCACATCTTAATGAGAACAAGTGACAAAACTCTAAAGCTTGCATACAAGTAGAACTAGCATAAAATACACACATCAAAGCATACACCATAACTAGGGTGATGAAGCAATCACACAACCATTTTCCTTACGGGAGCATCCAGGAAGTGCTAACACTACACCAAGTTCCTCCCATCGATCATTCACCATGGCATTCACAATCAATATTCAAGTCATGAAATAGTAAGTTTTGTTAACTGCTCGCATAATTGGTTCCTTATCTTTTTAGCAGAATCCTTTCACTTATTTATTAGTTTTGTTTTCATTTCCATTCCCCATCATTTTATCTCCATGCAAACTTAACCATATCTTTATCCACACCATTGAACTACCCATATTCACAAAGAATTCTCATCATTCTTTGCATACCTAGATCCATCCATAATCTTTCCATTACCCTTCTATCTTCATGTAATCTCAAATCTATCAAAATGGAAAGTTTTTATGAGTTTCCTAACCACCGTAAGCCAGGCATTAAGTGGAGTTAAAATAATCATCTATTAACCTAAAGGCTCCCGACATCAGTCTCTATGTTTTAGACCAAAAACCAAGAATAGAGCTTAAAATACTCCACCAAATACCCAAAATAGCCCAGAATGAAAACCCAGCCACGATTTTCTTAAAAGTGACCTTGACCTTCATATTCAATCATAATTTTGATTTTCGAGTATGAACAAATTTTTTATTGTGGATAAATAAGATACCTAAATCATTTTAAATATAGTAGGATTTCCGTTGGTATTAGCATTAAATATTTTAAAACTAGGATTGAATACCATTTCTCTTAAGGAAGTATCACACTCATAAAAATCTAGCAAATTAGTCCACTTCATATATTGTTTAACTTTTATTTGGTGGTCTTATTCGAAAGTTCCATTTTGTGTAGTTCCTCCAAGTAAAAAAGAAGTTCTCACGATTAGTTGTGGATTCGAAGCTTCATTTGGCCCGCGTGTATTCAACAACCTAATGACCAAATCTTTTGAAATTCCTAAAAATCAACTAGCCCTTTACCCTTATTTGTTTTGTTAACTTTCAAAGAAATGGTATAGAATGAGTGTGAAACAAGTGTGACCGAGATAATACACCACTTTTTCTTTGTGACCAAGGTTGTATTGGGTGAGTAGCAATTTTGCACCAATAGACAAATGCAACAAAGATATAAAGCAATAGTGGTTCACCTAGAGTTGGAGGCATGAGGACAGGTGGATTGGCCAGGTATTGTTTAAGAAAATAAAAGACTTGTTATTGCTTTGGTCCCTAGATGAAGGTGATTTCCTTCTTAAGTAGGTGGGTGAACGAATGGCACTTATCGGCAAGTTGGGAGATGAAGTGGCTAATAGCTTTATTTTTCCCTGACTTAGTTTTGCTTAATGTTCTTAGGGGGAGGCATTTTAGTAATGGCAGACACTTTAGTAGGGTCTACTTCAATTCCCCTTCTTGATACTATGAAACCTAGCAATTTTCCTGATAGCACGCCGAATACACACTTCTTGAATCCATAGGACCTTGTACTCTCGTAGGCACTCAAAGATGCCACCGTAAAATGACAGGGTGATCTTCTCTTGTCTTAGACTTTCTAAGGATGTCATCCACATAGTCCTCCATGATATCATGAATCATATCATGAAAAATTATTGTCATTGCCCACTGATAAGTAGCTCCTGCATTTTTAAGGCCAAATGGCATTACCTTAGTAACAAAAGGTACCCCAAGGAGTCGTGAAATCCATTTTGTGTTGATCTTCATAGCTAATCTTGATTTGGTTGTATCCTGAAAATCCATCCATAAGAGATAGCATCTCGTATCCTGTTGTTGAATCCACAATCATATCAATATTTGGCAGTGGAAAATCATCCTTAGGGAAAGCTTTATTAATGTCTCTAAAATCATGCAAATTCTGATACCGACAGGATTTTTTCTGGAAGGGACGATGTTAGATATCCATTCAGAGTAATCAATAGGCCAAATGAATCTGCCGCAAGCAATCTTTCTAGTTTCTCTTTAACTAGTAGGGCCACCCTTGGGTGCATCTTTCTGAGCTTTTGTTTAATAGGCTTAGCATGCATGTAAAACTAGGTTGTGCATGACCAAAGTTAGATCTAAGCTTGGCATGTCTTTGTAGGACCATGCGAACACATCTATAAACTCTCGTAGTAGCATGGTGAATGTTTTCTATTCTCTAGCGAGAGTGAAGCTCCCAATTTTACTATCTTTGGGTCCTCTTCTATACCAATATTCACATCAATAGTCTCCTCGACTAGTAATTTTGACAAGTCCTCCATATGCGTAGGATTGGGAGGAAGGTTGAGATCTTCATCTAAGGATGTCTCCATGAGATTTTCATCCTTGGCATGGTCACTTTTATTGTCCTTTGATTTTTGCACTTGTTTGTTGGCTAGTGCCTCAAAGAGGTTTTCACTATGCGACTTGGACTTTGATTTTTGTGAAGGCTTTGTCTTGGAACTTTTCCCTCGCTTTTTCTTAAGTTTTTCTAACCACAAAGCTCAACCTCCTCCCGAAATAGGTAGGTATCTAAGTCAATATAGAAGCCCTTTTTGTGGTCTCCAATGGGAATTGTATCCCGAATGCCCATGAATTCTGCAATAGCTTCATCATTCTCAAATAGATCTAGTGACATATGACGTTGTTGGTCCCATTCAACAAGGGAAGGGTAAACAAGGTCAAGGGTAGGTTTGTAGGGGTTATGGTTAGGATAGTGTTGTTCATGAATAGGTTTGTGGAGGCAAGATCCTCATATTGGCTATAATGGGAATCTATATCATTGTCTAGATAGTCAGATCTATCCTCACGTTCAGAACAAGTAGTGTCTTGATCATTGGGGTGTGCTCCATAAGGGTGAATTCCAATGCCGTATCTTTCTATTTTAAAATGTGGAAGAGGCACTAGTTCTCTCTATCCTTGTTCATTTCTTCCACATCCTAGGCCCTTGTAGCCCATGGAGTACATCATTTTACTTGGATTTCTCTATTCAGGGGTTTGATAATAGGTTGGTTGAGTATCCTCTGGGACCCAGTTGTAGGTGGATCTAATAATTTTTCTTCAGCCAACAAGCCTCCAGGTAAGAATGACCCAATAGTGTGTTCATTTCTAGGTCTTCTGAAGTGATAGTTGGGTCGACCTCTAGTCTTGGGTGATAATGAGAGGTCTGAAACCAAGAGGGCTTGTTGTACATTATATTCTCCATAACCATATTCAAGGATTTTCATCTCCCATGAATCAAAAGGAGAGGTTGATGTAGATGCACCATGGGGCACAAGAACTGAGAGAATCTAAATCTATTTGTGATTCTATGGCTTTAGATTGGAGAGGGACAACTATATCGGTGGAGGGACATGCATATGTGCCCTTACGTGCAAAACTATTGAGAGCTCTATAGTGAGCGAAGGGCTCTAAATCTCCTTGTATTGTAATGGTGTGTCCCTCATGCTTTAATTTAATGCACTGATGGAACGTCGATGGCACAACCTACATGGCATGAATCCATGGTTGGCCTAGAAGCATATTATATGGAAGTTCCAAGTCTAAGACATGAAACTTTGTTTGATGGCAAGTGGGACCCACCTCCATGGGAAACATGATTGTGCCCACTGACTCCCTTTCCATGTTGTCGTAAGCGGTGATAGTGATGATATTTGACTCAAGATCTGCCTCAGTATGTCCTAGTTATTTAACCAACTTTAGTGTGCATATGTTCAACCTTGATCCGTTGTCCACAAGCACTCGTTTGATCTTCCTATGGGTAACAACTACCTCAATATACAAAGGAAGATTATGCATTGGATTTTTAGTAGGGATCTCCCTATGATTGAAGGCAATGTGTTCATTTGGTACGATGTTTGCTCTTTGCGGCTTGAAGATGTGTAGGATCTACCTCTAATGGCACTCCTGACCCCTAAAGAGTTTGGTATAGAATGTATTTGTGTACATTGGATATCTTAAGAAGATCTAAGATTGAAATCTTAGCAGATGTCTTCTCAAGTTGCTCTAAGAGGTTGTATTTACTAGTTTGTGGGGTTGATGGAGAATATTATAGAATCACGAGGCGGCACGCCTTGTTACCATGGCACAATCCTTTCCCATGATTCGGATGGTGTTGACATGGTTAGTAGGAGAGTGAATACATCAATAAGTGAATCATAATGATTGTTGTCTTTCTTAGTGTATAAGTAATTCGTTGCTTTATAACCTTGGGATGACTCTCCCGATCCGGCTTTGAATTTTTGATTTATCATGTTTGGGGAATGGCTCTTTATATATCCCCATTTTTCGTTGGGTGTTTGGGTTTTTTCAGGGTTGTCCACCTCTATCTCCCCATTTTCGATGAGGTCTTGGATATAATGATGAAGTCACAGACATTTTTCTATCTTATGTCCCTTGACATGATGCATTTCACAATATTCATGCTCCTTATACCATGAAGGTTTTGGAGCATTGTCATCAAATGGTTGTGTCGTAGGATATGTCACCATGTGAGCCGCATCCAACTATTTTAATATAACTGACAAAGGTTCATTGAGGGGGTGAAAATCTTCATTTTGGTGGTGGTTGAATGGGTCCTTTGGTCAGTTTAAAAGGTTGACCAGTTTGAACCACTTGTACACATTTGGAATCAGTGATCCCGTCTCCTACCACGTTTTTGTTTTTGTTAAATATCTTTGGTTTCTCCGTGGGTTTAACATTTTGATTATCCCTAGATTGGGACTTGAGAGTTCCTTTAGTAATGAGAGATTTCTCTATTTGAACCCCTTTTTCAATGACCTCCTCAAAAGTGTGAACACAATGCATTTGGAGGTGGAAGGCTATGTCTCGGGTTTAGGTTGGGAACAAAAATACTTACCAACTTTTTTTAGGGAAAGCGCAAGGGAAGCGGCTAGCTATCCCTCTCCACCGTTGTAGGAAGCTAGTGAAAGTCTCATTAGGGTGTTGTTTGGTGCCACATAAATCTTCCATGGTGACATCACTCTCTATATTGTATGAGAAGTGACACACAAACCTTTCTACCAATTCTGGCCAAGTGAAAATTGATCCCCGAGGTAAACGTGTAAACCACTCCAAGGCTTGACCTCCTAGACTCTTGGGAAAAAGTCTTATGAGATAATTGTCACTATAGGACACCTCTTGACATGCCATATAGAAATCTTTGACATGATCCCATGGATCTCCCTTCCCTTTATATTTTCAAATTTTGGCATGTCAAATTTCTTAGGAAAGGTTGAAGGGTCATAGTCTTGTCAAAAGGATAGGGACATAATTCTTCATATTGATACTTTCTAATGCTCCCTATATTTCTCTCTTGAAGGCTTGTGAGTGTTGCTTTCATAGACTATACCTCTTGTGTGAGCAATTGTTCTTTAGTGGGAGAAGTGGGGATATATACTCGATGATAATTTGTATCATCTTCTCTTTGGTTTTCTCTATGGAGTTCATTGATTTTAACCTTAGGCCTTGACTTTTGAACATTTTTTCTTGCTTCCTTTTGTACATGAGAGGTTAACAAAGCTAATTGTTGGCTTAGGTTACTAATTTATTGTTGAATTGTGGTTTCTTCTTCTAAAGGTTCCTCCTCTTCCTCGTATTGTGGAGGTTCTTCACCATTCTCATGCCATGTCCTATTTTTACGTGGCACTTTGATAAAGGGTATTCTATGTCCCACTACTTTATCATTTCCTGTGTTGGAGGTAGAAGCATGTCCATGCATCAAAATATCCTCCATGTTGATAAGGGGTTGTTCTTCCTCATTAGCGTTATTCGTAGGTGGGATTGTTTCATTTTTAGTGGGCATTTTGGCCCCTAATTCTACGACCCATGCTAGCACTCTATCCTTATTTCTGAAAATAAACTCATCTAATAAAGTAGGGTCAAAGTCAAATTCTACATGTGTGGGGATTCCAATTCATCACCACTATGATCGACCATATCTTCTATCTCTTTTTCCATAGAAAACAGAGGCCCTAGATCATGTCCAATGAAAGGGTTTGACCCTTGTCTATTTGAGGCTTCTCAAGCTTGTGCTTGTTGTTCCTCGTATGTTTGTTTCTTGAGTCCTAATCATGTTTTGGGAGCCATGATTTGTGATAGTTTCACTAAGGTAAGTTGTAAATGTGTTTAAAAATTTGTGATTCACACCTAAGTGAAATGCAAGATGAATGCCAAGAATATGAATGAATAACAATGTGAGAATACCAATGTGATAGAGTGATAAATCAGCAGTGACACAAATGTTTGGTATCTACGCCAATCAAATAAATGAAGTACTTCCTAGACTATGTTCTAACAAAATAGTTTGGTGTCACAAGATAATTAACAAGATGTTCTCACTTATGCCAAGTTCAAAAGAATGAACAAGACGTAAGTAAATACAAGAAGTTAATGTGACCTCCTAACAAGGTATACTAAAAGTGAGCTCAAATTCGATTAAGACCTATATCCAAAAAGTGTCGATTACAATTTTTGAATGACACAACAATGTCACCAGATATTTTAACCAAAGTGGTGAGAAAGTAAGGTATTGATATCAAGATGATAGAATATTTAACACGCTAAGTGGGTGGTTAGCACTCTTCAAAATCAAGGTAATAAAAGTCGAATCTAAAAGCTCAAAGTATAACTAGGAATAGTTAAAATGGTGTGTATGTAACCTTACAATATAGATATTTACCCCCTTCAAGCACAATAGGAAACAGTGCGTAAATACAAAATTATCATTGTAGTGATCACCATACAAACAAGGTAACCTTTCTAAGGAAGTCAAGATGATGAACACACTGTTTAATCCTAAGGTTCCTCTTGTATCAAGATCATAAAGGCCTAGAACCAATGATATGAATGTTATGCACACAAGGCGTTTAACTTACCCAATTCATCCAAACATGGATTCTGTAAACCCAAAAAAGTGGCAAAAACAATGATTTTGTAACAATAGTATTCACCCTTCTTTTTATCAACAAAGTTCAAAAGGTGTGAAGGAACTAGAACAACAAATGGGGATGAAAATGTTGGCTTCACTTTGTAGTTTATCACCTCGCCTTAAGGCAAGTGAAAAACTAAGCAAAGTATAACCTAAACTCACACAGTGTGATTGATAAAATATGGTCACTACTCAACCCAAGTTTTAGGACTTCAAAGTTGGGCTTGAGATAGAAGAAAATTCTAGGTGGTTCTCTTGCTCCTAGGTGTTACAAATCTACTTAATGGGAGGATAAATGATTCTAATCTAAATTTCAAGGGACTAGGGGGAGAATCTAAAATGAAATTTACCCTTTAAAGCGGCAACTAGTGCGTCCACATGTGATACACCGAGAAAAGGAGGATGTGAGAGTAGTCTCCAAATGTAATGCTGAAATCTCACGAAGGAAGTGCACACTAGTCAAGAGGTGAGTGCGGTTCACTTCATAATCTTCATCCATTCAACAATAATTCCCTCTTGCATGATACTTTGGGGTCCCTACAAGAACACAATAATAGACACAATATTCTTATGCCAAAGGGGTTATGTTCGAGTTGAAGGGAGAGGAAGACCCTTGCAAGAAAACACTGGTATTGTTTTGAATATGGGAATATCTTGTTTAATTACGGTATTTTATTGAACACCTTTTGCAAGATTCGATCTATTACAAGATAGTAGTTTTTGACTTCCTTTTAGATCACTTTCTTTGACAAGCATGAGTGTTTTGGTCTGTGATGGTGATTTTAGTAGTTTTCCATCAAAAAGTAAACAATTTTCCACAGAGAGATTTACCTCACCCAAAAACTCTCTTTTCAATGAGCCCAACACTCCAATTTATTGAAAAAATGAGAAGGAGAAGAGAAGGAAAATGGAAATCCCTGAAATCTGTCCTTCAACCACCACCTGTAAGAGGCATTAAATTGAGTGAAATGGTTATACATTTTAGAAGTTTTAAAAAGGCTCCCATATTTGTCCCATGCTTGCTGCAGGAGAGAAAGAATCATGACCATGCCTCTTAATTGCACTCCCAACTACCAAATCGGGACTATTACGAACCTGGCCACGTTTCCTCAAAAATTTCAATCAATTTCTAATGGAAAAAATCCAAAATTTATTGATTTCTATGCATTGCACTTAGAACCATGATTCAACGGTACCGATTTTGTGTGATTGAAAGTTGAGAAATGTCAGAAGTTATGGCAGTTTCAAAAAAAGTGCGGGCAGCTATTTTTGGCGGATCGACAAGCGTTTTTCGTCATTTGGGACGGGAATGAGCATTATTTTTGACTAAAGCCGAACACGTTCCCTTAATTTAAATATATATACCCTCATTAAAAATAAGAAATCTAGTTCTGTGGCGTAGAGGATGTCGTGCTCATTCCAGAAAGTTCAATTTTATCAAAATCGGACCTCTGAGTCAAAAAAGTTATGGCCGTCAAGTTTTAGGGCACAAAAGCCATAACTTTTGACTCGAGCTCCGAAACAAAAAGTGGCATTTCGGAAAGATCTTTGGTAACAGCACTCTTGCCACGAAAACTAGATTTCTCATTTTTAATGGTAGATATATTTGATTGACTCGTGGGTAGATGCCTTTATTCGCCCTTCACATAAGAAACGCTCAAGACGTAAATGTCCCGCCATTTGGGACATAAACTCCGAAATCCACTTTCTTCAAAATCCAAGGGCTTCCTTGTTCCTCATTGTAGGTGACACACGCAATCACAAATTCACTCGGCCTCTTGATAGAAGTGTCCCGCACGTCCCTTTGTTTAACAAAACGCTTGGCGGGTTCCCTGTTTTTATTTGGTAGTTAGGAGTGCAATACTAAAGGCATGGTCATCATGTCCCTTTCTTCCGGACAATCACATGGGACATGGGGTCCCTTTTGTCAAGTGATATATAATCATTTTGTCCATTTAATCCCCTGAAAGTTCTCATTTGAAGCGATAATTTGGATTTCCATATTTCACCTTCTCTTCCCTTCTCATTTTGAAAAATGGTTGCCTTGACTCATTTTAGAATGGTCAGAAGTTCGCAAAGACTTTTGCCAAGATGTCACCCAGGTGAAGCCAATGTGTCTTAGGCAGATTTAGTCAATGGACTCCTTGCATGGTGATTTGGGCCCTTATTAGATTTCCGCATCCTGCAAGCATCCCTTTGTCCCAAATGTCCCAAATACTTGGGGTCACCATATGCATTCTTAATGCTTCGCCTAAAGGATATCCCTCATGTCCCAACTATTATTATGGTGGAGGACTCATTATCATTTTCATGATTTTTCTGCTTGGAGCTTGTTTTTTGCAGGGTTTTTTCACATTTTGGAGAACTTGCTCTCTTCTCCTTATGCCAAAGGGGAGTTAGAAAAATATGAGGGGACTCTCAGAAACATGACTTTTAGTGTAGGATTAATTTTAATTCTTGGGATCTTGTTGGAAATTTAGATGTAGGTTATCAAAATTTACCTTTGGCAACCTTGACATTTTGGATAACAGTAGTTTTTGACTTCATTTTGATTCCTCCTTCTTAGCAAGACAAGTGTGGTGTTTTGGTCATGTATGACAATTTTTAGTAGTTTTCCATCAAAAGAGTAAACATAATTTCTGATTCCCGGATCATCTAAGGACGCAAGAGAAGAGCATACATGATGTTTCCAAAATCCAAGAAGATATCAAATGAAAAAACACTTTAATTCAAACACAAGAGTTAACCAATTCCAATTCAAATATTCCTAACAACCTCAAAGCATCAAAAGGACCTAAGAATCATTTCTAATTCCCAAGATCACCCCAAGGGATGTGAGGGAAGAGCATACATGATCTTATTCCTATAAGTAATCATGCAAAGTTTATCTAATCAAGTAAAAGCATGTAAAAACACCCTGCAAAGACGAGTATTTAATTAGATAAAACCTTGAGAAAGTTAGCACCTCAACACATTAACCTCAAGAAAATAAAAAGAAACATGTGCCCCTATTTTGGTGTCTATGCATGGGTTAGGGCGAATGTACTATTCTATGTGTTTTCGGCTTACCATGTACCTGCACCATCCGAGAGGCGTGTGCGCCACTAGAAGGACATATGTGCTACTCTGTGTGTTTCTAGATTTTCATGTACATGTACACATGAGAGATTGTGTGTGCCACACGAAGGATGTATGGGCTAACTTGATAAAAATAGGCTTAGTTTTTCATAGAACACTTTATGCGCTTTACCAAAAAGTGTGTGCGCCACTAGGAAAGTGTGTGCGCTACCGGAAAAGTGTGTGCGCCACCACTTTGTAAAACAGTCTCGGATTCTAACAAAATGCTTGCACCACCAAAAATGTGTCTGCACCACCAAAATAGTGTATGCGCTTGGGTTAGGGTGTATACGCTGGTCATCGATAGGTTTTGCGTTGCGGTGAAAGGTACGAGGTGAAATAACACTGCGCCAGGTTAACGCATGCGCGTTTTGGTTAGGTAGTGTGCGGGGTTAGGTTGTATGTGCACGGGGTCAAGGTCAAATAATCAGAGGTTTACGAAAGTGTGTTTGTGCCACCCTAGAGGTTCATACACCACCATAAATGTACTTGTGCCCTAGTAGTGTGCTGTGCCACCCCGCAACAAAATATACAAAAAACATAAGAAATCTCACAATACTTCAAATTTTAGCAAGTTAGTTTTTAAAAAATGGCAATAACCCATTAAAATGATGGCTATGAACAAGAACTTACACATATAAAATTAGCAAAAATTCCAAAAAAATAGACATTAATTACTACATTTGCATATCAAAAGTTGGCCAAAATAATGAAATTTAAACTAAAATGTCAAGGGACTAGGTCCCACCGGGCGTGCCAAATGTGTGCATGATTTGCTAATTTAAGCTAATGAAAATAAAGACTAACACCTAGTAGTCTTAATTAACAAAATTAAGCAAAATACAAAGCACCATCAAGATAAGAATTAAACAAGGTTAGACACTAACATTTATCATATTAAAACTTTGAAACTTAACATGCTAGTTGTCTAAATCCTCTATTCTCTTAATTAACAACAAAATTAAATGGGTGAACCTATGTAGGCTCCATGGCAAATCAAAGTGGTTGTTCTTGATATTCCAAGAACCTAGGAATGGGGGCTTATCAAAGTTGGGCTACAAGACCCTTTTGACACCTCCCATATGACCTAAGCACTTTTGGCTAGAAAAGAGGCTTAACTCTCCAAGTGGTGAACTCTCAAGAAAACAAAGGAAAGCTTTTAGTCTATTTTGCTATATGCTTTGCTTTTGTCTTCTCAAGAAGTTTAGGTGTAAGTGTAAAAGGTAGAAGGAGGGCTCCTTATATAGCCCAATGGATAAAGGAAACACTTCATCCCTTTGCATGTGGGATAAAAGGTAAAACAAGATTAGGAATGGATAAGGTTGCTTTATAAAAGGTAACCTTACTTTAGAAGGATTTAATTTATACTTAGCAAGTCATGGGAGTTGGGGGTGTTTTAATTCATCAAAGGTGATTAAATAATAGGTAGATGTAAGCTTATAGAAGCTAATTAGAGGAATATTAGTATGATTTAGGCTATAGAAGGGGATTAAATCAATTAAATATTGATTTATTGGTTAAATGAAAGGAAAGCTAATTAATTACTAATAATTAATTAGCCTAGACAGAAGGGGTGAATTAATTAACGGAATTTTGTTAATTAGGATATTTGTTGGATAGGTGATTTAATTAATTAGCATAGTGTAATTAATTAATGACGATAGGAGAGAAGATGAGCGCCTTTGACGATATGTCACCAATTTGTGGGAAAGGAGATAATTAGTGAAATTTAAGTATTTAAATTGCTCGGGCGTAATTATGGGTGTCTACATTTTTAAAGATAAGGTTGAAACATGAAGACTTTTCAAGAAAGGTCTATTTTGGGATAAGGAGAAGACCAAGTGACATGCATAGTTTTGAGCTAATAATAGGATCTGAACTAAGAGTTAACTATAGTAGATCTATTATTAGGAAATATTGCATGCTTTTGTAGTTAGCTTGTAGTGGCACATGGATATTCTTAGCATGCAGCCTATTTTGAGGATGCATGGGTGGTGAAGGGCAAGTCCCCACCCCTATATATATGTATGATCTACATAGTTTAGGAGAACTGCTTTTGTAATAGAGTTATGTTGTTGGTTTGTGTACGCACATGACTCATGGTGACATTATTATGTATGTATGAAGCTTCTGTGTTTTACAAAAATTAATATAATGGATCTTTGTGGTTGGATATTGATTGTTGACTTAACTGAGCATGGATCTTGTATGGTAAATATGATTATGGTTCTTATTTAATTACCAATGCATAATAGTTGAGATCTAGATCTAGTTTATGTTATGAAATATAATTGATTATTTGTTATGAATCTGGAATATGTGTATGATCATACTAACTTCTTGAGAAAGTTGTGATAAAATAGGGACACAGTACCCTTGCGTGCTTTGGGTGAGTGCTCAAGTTTTTCCTGGGTGATGTGCTAGTGCACCTCGGGCTATTGTGGATAAAAAAACTAAAATTATTATATGTTTATTACCTTGGATATGGTTGGAAGAGTACTAAAAATTTAGGAATCATGTTGCCAAACTAAGGACTTGAGCGTCTTGTTATTAAAGCGAGGATTTGAGCGTCCTATCACCAAACTAAGGATTTTATTTTCCTATCACCAAGGGAATGGTGTTAGGAGAGTTGTAGGTTTTTCCCTCTAGCTATTGACTCTTCCCCATGGATAAGTTCCATTGTAGATGGTGAAACCTAATAGAAACTAGTCACATATGATCTGATAAAATGGAGTAATTAATTCCCTTACCCAAAGTATGTAACTTGCCCCTTATTTTTTTCCTATTGTTCTGATAATAACTTGAAAATGAGTATCTATTGTTTAGAAATTGGAAAATTTTGTCAATGGAAACATGTTGATCCTGTAATGTACCTTTTACTACCCCCATGACAAGAATGCCCGGGTGGGATACTAACGCCCACCGTTCATGTATGTTTTAGGTGCTTATATCCCTGCACCTTGATTTTGGCCCAACTATAATTCAGAACATGTTTCTTATCTCTTGTTCATTCTCATTTTTATATGTACCATTTTTTCTAGTATCTTAAGCTGCTAAGAGGGTGAAATAATCAGTCGATGATTTTCCCCACTCATTTGGGATGTGTGAGATGAACCAAAGTGAGTGTGGCCCAAATGGGGAAAGATGAAACTGATGTGTACATCTAAAATATAACTCCTATAGGGGAAAAAGAAATGGCTTGGTGACAACCATGGCGCATGCAAAATAATGGGAAATGCTAGCCAAAAGTGTTAGTCATAAACAAGTATGCATGATGTAATATAAAAAAGTCAAAACATACAAGTAAAATGGAAAAAGAAAATGAGTAGCTAGTTGAATACATGGGACACTACTCAATATGTCACAATATATTTGAATCCTTCAAGTATATAGAAGTAAAACACATAATCAAGCATAGGGCATAGCTCGTAAACAATGACAATCAATACATAAGCATAGATAAGATACAAGAAAATCAAATAACCATGGTTAGAAATAGGTTTGCAAGACAAATGCTACACATGAAGCACTCATTAGCATGTTAAAAAAATTGATAGTATGCCACAATGTATACAACTGAAAATAGGAATGAAATTAGTAGAAATTGCAATGATAGAACCTGAATATAGAGAAATAATAAAGGTAGATGCCCCAAGAGCCTTAGTGGTATTAATAGGGAACAGTGCAAGCATCATACACATGTAGAAACTTGCAAGTGATATTCATTCACCTTAAAAATTACCATGTGATATTGCATGTGTGTATTGAAAAATGTGCAACATACAATAGTATGAGAAAGCAAGGATACATCCAATCAAGATCTAGGATAATGTTTTTGAATTTTTACAAATATGTGAACATGAAATAGAATAACTATGAGAGGGGAGCAAATTTTCCCCTAGTGTATGTGTGCAAGGTGAGGTCCATATAGGTAAGTACACCCTCAATAGTTTTGTTTTAATCTATAACATTATTGCATCATTGGGTATTGAGGGGGAGTAATATTCCCCCAATGTGTCAATATTGTAGTGATCTACCCAATGAAACTAAGGGGAAAGTACCAGTATCTTCTTATAGTGTGATGGAGGTACACATGTGATCATGATCAAATAATTTATGGCCATGAGGGAGTACATGTGGAGAAAGAGACTTGAAGTGGGCCTATATGTGTCATGGGTAGTATTTGTCTTTGGTGGATACCTAAGCCTATGAGGTGGACTATGAGACCGATGAATTTGTTGTTAGAGAAGAAGAAGCCATAAGTGGAGAATATCTATGTGTATTTGTAAAAGTATCACTAGTAGTGGTATGTGTTAAAGCCATGAGGCCATAAGGAGGATATGTAGGAGTAGGTGCACTAGTGATATAAGTGACTAAAGGAGTAGTCATAATAGGATCCAATGATAAAGGATTCCATGGTGGGATGCCTCGAATAGTGATAATGTGATGCTCATGTAAAAAATTAAGGAACAAGTGAACTATGGATTGTATGACATTGGCATCCCTAAGACAAGGAGTCCTAATACCATGTCACAATGTGCAATTGTAGATCCAATAGTGAATGGCATAAAGATAGTGAGAGGCCCAATAGTGATAGGAAGAATGAAATTCCCATGAGAAGTGGATGACCTATGGGTCATCACGAGACAATAGAAAATCTATAGCTTGCAATATATATATATATATATATATATATATATATATATATATATATATATATATAACATGCATTACACTTTATGAGTAGGGTGCACCATAACATTTTTAATATCATGAGGACCAATAGAAGCATCAATGTGTAATCTATGTGATGAAAAAGATGCATGAAAATTAGCATTAGTAAAAGTAATGGATAGTGAAGGAAGATCAGTAGTACCAACAAGAAATCCAAGAGGATGATCTGAAGATGGAGGAGGAGGAACATCATGATAAGCATGATTCAAAGAGGATTTAGGAGCTGATTTTTCGTGCTTAGGTAAAGGGTCATTAAATATTTTAATATTTACATTATTAATAGTAGGTTTAGGAATAGAAATAGTAGATTCATGTAACTCAATGTCATGATTGTCAATCATATCTTGGATTAGATGTCTAAGCTTGAAACACATATCAGTAGAATGGACATTGCATCTATGGTAATCACAATGTGCATTTTCATCAAATTTATTTCCATGAGGCCTATTAGGATCGAACTCAAGAGGAGCCAAAAGAGAAATTAGATTGATTTTTAGGAGTTGAGGAAAAAACATATGTGGTGGATATGAAAATTTAGTAAAAATGTGATGTGTAGGTTGTAATTGGAGCTTTATAGGTTGAGATATAGCATTAACAATAGGATTAGGTTCATTAGGCTTTCCCTTGAAGGTAAATTTTCTTGGGAACTTGTTAGTAGATGGATTAGAAATATTAGCATTGTATTTAAGTTTTCCCAAATAAAGTAACTTGATTTCATGATTTTTCAGAGTATGACATAGATGATCAAAAGAGTGAAAATATTCAAAGAGCACACATTCTTGCAAAGGAGGTAATATTCTTTAGATAAAAAGATCTTATAATTCAGATTCAGCTAAGACATTGTTCATTTTAGAAAGATTAGTCTTATAATGCAAAACATAGTCACTAAGGTGTTCATTAGTTCCTTTTTTTTTTCCATTTGTGCATATGATATCTTCATTCCAATATTCATAGAAAAGTGAGTCAAAAACATATTTTCTAAAGGATTAAAAGATCGAATGGAGTGTAAAGGCAAGTCATAAAACCATCGCAAGGCATAGTCTTGTAAGATCCTAGGAAACAACTTGGTCAAAAGTGTGTCATCACAAGAATAATCCAAGCATGCAACATGAAATGATTGAAGGTTCTCTTAGGTATCTCCATGGGCACCAAATAGAGGAAACTTAATTGAGGAAAAATTAGGAGGGAGTGGATAAGAAGAAACCTCGGGTGCAAGAGGACTATGAAGAATAAGCAAAGAATCAAGAGATGGATAGAAAGAAGAAGAGACATATTTCAATGTGATGAATTTGAGATTTCAAATCATGATATAAAGACTCTAAGTAATGGGTTCCTAAAGAAGTGCTAGGTTGGATATGGGAAATAAGAGGAGAAGAAATATGAGTGTTAGGTGCGGAAACAAGGTCATGGCTAGTGGAATACCCCGTATTGGTGGGAGTGGACGAGAGTGGAATAGAAGATGTGGGGTCCATAGTGGGGATAACAGTGGTGTTTGGAGGAGTGGAGGTAGAGATCCATTGGGATTCTTCACGAGAGTAGAAAATAATAAGAGATGAAGGTTTTCAGAATGATCGGAAATGTATGTATTTAGGTCATTAATATTTTCTATGGTAAACTCATGAGAGGTACAAGACATGATATAAGAAAAGATATGATAAAGGGCGTGTAAGGATTAGGTTCACCAAATGATTTAAAGAAATTTAAATCTTTATTATAGGAATGATATCAAATGAATATAATAGTAATAAGAAAGATCTATCATGTAAAAAAACAAGCAAGTGTAAGCAATAGTGAGATAATAATGACTTAGCTTGTCATTAGAGATGTGGGTCGATTCATGGTTGGGAAACACGATTAAAATGTTATATCTCCGAACTATGTATTCTCTATTTAAGAAACTAGAATATAGAACCTCTTTGGATAGAACCTCCCAGATAAGGACAGGACTACCGGGTGTTTCTAAATTGGGAGCTAGTGTCTTGGCAGCCATTTTGCTTCTAATCTTTTTAGGGTCTGGACTTGTATCCTTCCTTTTGTTCTCTTTTGCATCAAATTTGTTGTAGGGTACATGTGTCGCACTGAACCTTAAAAAAACCCTAGCTACCCGCATAAGTCTCAAACAAACATTAGATGGAATAAATAATTCATGTGATTGAATTGTACTAACCTCGCCAATTAGCCCAATGCGATTGTTATTGGGCATTGCACTACATTTCATGCTCTATGTAGTTCTGTGTGTGTGTGTGTATTTGATTGACTTATGTCCCTTGAAGATAGGTTTCCCTTGTGTCATTCACACCAATATAGTGGGATACATCTAATTTTCCCCCAATATGAATGTGTGAAGTGGAATTCATAAATAGCCCCTCTTATGTAGTGAATAATGCATCCTAAATGCATTTCTTGAGTGTTTCTCTTTTCCCATGTAGTAGATAGTAAGTATTAGCCCCAAATTTTTCTAGCACCTAATAATGGTGAGTAATTAATGTATACATATGATTCCCTTGTTTGAATTTTGTCATTAACAACCAAAAATCCAACCCAACGTGATAAGTAGCAATTTAGAAAAGATAACAAATGATGTGTCATTTTGAACTTAAAAAAGAGAGGAGGGATATTGATAGAAACACCAAAAGGGGAAAATAACTCCTGATGCTCTTGTCCCTAATGGGTGGTATTGTCTAGGATGCTCGGAGGATATAATAGAAAATACAAAGATGGGTCATATGTTGTCCAATGTCCAAAAGTAAAGTGACCATTTGAGAAAAGCAAATGTTAAGAGTACCAAAAGGGATAAATTAATGTAAAATAAAAACAAATGTTGGTGATGTCTAATTTTCTTACTTAGGAATCATGCATATAATGACATACTTAGAGGCATGATGTAAGTAGTAAGTATGTGATTTTTTTATTACGCCATATCATAGTTTTATCATGTCCCAACTTTTATGGTCCTGCTTAGGTTTGCAAACTCCAATTTAAGTTCTTGATATGAAGTAATTTTAGATCTTATTTATTTTGCACATCTAGATGACTTCCTATACCATTGTATTAGCTAATTGTATCTCCTCTTATTATTTGAGAAATCATATCTTGTTGTTTTCATCATTTATTTCTTAGAGGTTTTTTTATTTGTATGTTAATGAGTAGTGAATAAATATTAATATACAACCTATTTCTAAACGTTAATAAATAAAAATAATAATTGAAGGAAATAATTTTTACTTAATTCTATTTTGTTTATATCATTTGGTGAGCCCATATTTTGACCCTACACAACTTTCCCTCATCCTAGGTCCCATATTTCTAAATCTTCTAGGTTTTGTAATTATATTTCATTCTAATTTCCATCATTTTTATGACATAATCTAATTAATGTGTTATTTTTATATTTTTATAAGACATTATTTTTGGGTCTACTCATCTTATTCAGTGTATGACTCTACTTCTAACTCGTATATGCCTTTTCATTTGTGTTATAATGGACCATGATCCTAATTCCAAAATCTCCTTTCTTGATTTTCTTCACTACTACCCTAATACAAAGATACCTTCTAAAAGATGTTGTGATAAAAATGCTTCATGTTGATGCAAAGTATTGATATGTGGCATCCTTCCTAATGTTAGGAAATCAATCTAGTGCTCACATTATATGAGCTAATAGTATTTATTGTGTTGTAAATAACACTTACTAGGTTTTTGTATTACCTAGGTAAGTGGTTAATTTGCTACACCTGTAAATGTGTTAAATCATGTATTTGTTATATTCTCTTACTATTTAATAGGAAGATATTTTTGTTGTTGTAATGGCTATATAATAGCAAAATGTTGTGTTTGTTAGTCATTAGAATATAATAGAGAGAACAATGAAGTTTTTGTGTGTTTTATATGTTGTTGTACCTTCACCTAAGGAATTTATCACTTTATGTAAATTATTCCTCATATCCCATTCTAGAAATTAGTTTAAATGACCCTTCTAATAAGGCTATCATAGAATCTATTCAAGAATTACAAAATAATCATCATATGAACCTTGATCTATGATTACTCGGACCATATCACTTAAGGATTAAATTGCATATTTAAGAAATATGTTGCACAACCATGTCAATTATGTCTCTAAGAATCATGATTAATAATATCTAAGGATAAAGACAAGCAATCTGAAATAAATTCTATACATGATACTTATTCTAATTCAAGTCAAGTGCAAGTCTTACATAGAGGAACCAATTTTCATGTTTAAAAGAATCAATCAAGAAAAACACCTATGTGATTCCAAAAATGATAGAACACATGATATTATTTAAATTATACTAGATAATATCTTCATAAATGTATTACCTAATCACTATTACACTTTTCATTGACATGCTCCAATAAAAGGAAAACCATTTTACATTTTTTGGTTGGATATTTTTTCAAAGGAAAAATATGAGGTTCAACCATAACATGCAAGACAAATTACCCCCTCAAAAATGGGAGGTTACCTAATTATTGATAAACTAAGAACAACAAAATAATATATAAAATATCCACCTAATCTAGCCTTGAGGGTGGGATCTCTTCCTTGTAGATTTAGTTATCTTTTGGAAAGAAATTTAAGAAAGCAAAAACATATTTTATGGGGTGAAAACTAGAATAATAGAATAGAAAGGATGAGGGGGAATACTCATGTTTTATTCTTAGAAAATGTAGACTTAATTTTACTCACAAAAGTGAGGTAGGATAACAATAAACCAAATTTATTTAAATAGGAGTGAAATCAAATAAAATGAATAATGCAATATATTGAACTTAAGATCAATAACATTAGCACTAAGAAAACATTCAACACAAGGTTTGAATTGCGTCTCTTTATTCCTTTGACAATAAAATGGAAATACAAAGTTTTTCTTCTTTACTCCATAATTTCAAGCAGTTATTCCACTCACAATATCTAAATCCCTTACTCCTATTCAACAAAAAATCTTTTTTGAATGCGTTTATCGTGTTACATTTATAGAGAAAAGGAAGAGAGAAAAAGGGAAGTGATGACACCATAATATATAAATAGTAAATACATATTAAAGCCTCTAAACCAGTTCTTATGTAAAATTACCAAGTCAACATGCTAATCCAAATGATGTCAAAAATTCCAAAAAATTACATGTTCGATGCAAAAATGGAAAAACACAACCAACTTCAACCAGAATTCTCTTTTTATGCTTCTTGATCAACTTCCTTGTCATGATATGTATGGAAATTTTGAATCATCTCTTGCACTTATTTATCATCTAGTCCACATGAATATTAATTCAATACATCACATGTGTCAAGTATGTTGATCAACTTCCTCGGGAGCTTCTAAAGTCGCTTGAGGACTTTTACCAAATTATCCAAAACGTTTTGATATACACTTTACTTATCAATTATTTGCAAATAAAATTATTGTTTCACTTTAAAATATTTCTCTACCAATTCCTTGAAATCAGAAAAGATGTCACTTGGTGGTAACATATTCATATTTTCATCTAGGACTTAGCAAGGTATCTTGGAAAATTCATCACCAATGTCATTGGTGGCAATGATTCCTTCCTCTTTGGCCTTCTACAAATTTTCTCGGCCTCCTGCAAAATTATAACCGAGAATTTAATGGCCATGTAAATCTCAAAGTGCTTTCCCTTCTCTCCAGTTATCCCCTCTTGCACCAGAGTATCAACATCTACCTTTTTGAGCTCCTTCAAGGCTTCCAAAATGAGTTCCCAATTATTGCATTAATCAATATCATCATTTATGTTTGCGATTTTCAATTTTTCTCTCTTGATTTCATTGTGGACATCAAAATATCCTTAATGATCTTATTTTCATGGCCAAGGATCCTATCAATCTAGTTGTTAATGGATCATCCTTGTTGCCAAATTTTCTTAGCAAGCGATATCGAGAAGACGCATCAAAATTAGTCATAGTGAGAGAAGAAATCAAAATTGGTTGAGTAATATTAATAAGCAAGGTCATAAATTGCTCAATATTATCTTTTAGTTCATCCTTGGTAGTCTTGGTCTTTTTGAGTTTTCCAAATAGATTTTCTAAGGCTACCTAAAAATCTTGTTGCACACCCTCGTAGTAGCTTTTCTAGTGCCTAGTTGCCACCTTAGTAATATCTTCCTTGATCTTGTCTATAATAGGAATGAAAATATTAGTAAACCTTTCTCTTGATTGATCAATGGTGATGTGAGAAATCATTTTGGGGTTTTTTTCTACATGAAAGGGAGTCAAATTCAACATGTTGAAATCAAAATCCTCAGGAAGCACTACTTTCTTCCTCTCTTTTTTGGTTTGGCTTATAAGCCAAGATGGAATAGAAGAAGGAACCAAGCTCAACTTGCTATTGTGTGTGTTATCATGTTAAATGTCTAACATGCAAATTTAAAATTTTGGTCATAATAACCTAACCCCACTTAAAAACCTTCTTTCCCGGTCATTATAAACCCTTCCTCTAGATAGCCTATCAACTGTGCCATCCTCCTTCTAGATGAGAGGAACGTGATAACATGGTTTTCAAGTGTGTTTCATGTGCAGGAAGTATATATAAATGGATTCATGAATCCATTCAACTCTAAGGTGGAATAGTTATTCCCGAGAGGCATAAAAGGGCTATTTTTAGCCATTTTGCAACAAAGGAATACCCTTCAGAGGATAATGGAAAGATATCAACCCATCTATATGTTGTTAATATGATTACTAAAGAGATATATGGATGTTTCAAATAATTATATGAATGCATGTGGTTTTAGGAGTGATTCAAGAAAAACCATATCATTGCGGATATAGGGAATGTGAGCTTCAATGGAGAAAGTGAACTTATTCTAGAGATTCTAGGAGTTTTGGTAGGGTTTGGAATATGAACAAATAATCAAAAAAGTATCTTGGAATCCAAAACATTTTAGATATATCATTTTTCTTCGTAGCACCCACTATTCTTTGTGATAGTATGGGTCACTCTCGTTGCTTCGTTGTGTTAAAAGGGTGACTAGGCATTAAAATCAAATTACACATTGAATAAGCTCTTGAAAATTATTTTAATTAAATAATTAGGTATCTTTGATTCAAAATCATATAAGTTTTTTCCTTCAAACTCCAATATTTCTCTCTGAGGCAAAAAAAAGCAATCTCCATGTTCTATTCTCACATTGGTAGGATGACATCATCATTCTTTGTAACATTCCCATTTTAAGACTTTAGAAACAAGGGAAATTCATTTTTTTACATAATGTTCTCTGTTATAGATAATCATAATTTAGAACACACATTCCATGCCAATCAATCTCATAACAGATAACCATATGCAGTTGTAAATGACTCGGTGAGCTACCGATCTCTCATGTTAACTTAAGTATTGAATACTATGGGTATACTATGTATACTTGGTTCTCTTACCTTGTTCTAGGTATTGAGTGTTCTATTTAAGAAATCTATCTAAATATTTGTTACCATATTCATTTGAAATCACATTTCTCAAACTAGGTGACATAGGACAACACAACCAGTAGCTTGCAATACTTTGGCCAAATATTTCCACATACTATTCATGTTACTATTCCTAGACAACATACTCATCTAATCGGAATACGTCCTTCACCCCACTCATCTGTTATCTAAAATGGTCTTTACTAACTTTTGTCAGTCCACTTGTCCAAGGTTTGACCCTAACCCAAGTTATTGATATAATTTGGTATAGGGAGCCACTCACGATGACCTAGGGTATATGGGCATACTCATTTGACCTAAGTCAATTGAATGTGCCAAGTTACCCTAAGTCATTGAGAGTCACTACCTATGATAAATCATATCCTTAGCTTGATCTAGAGAGAAACTAAGTTCAAGTCCAAGTTTGAGTAGATCTAGATGAACCAATGCTGAAGGGTGTTACAACATGTCAACTACAACATTATATCCTCGTGAAGACCCAAGTCTTCATGAAGGTACAGTTCTACAGTTGGCATGTGCCAACATCCATGCAGAACTAATTCATCATGATTTACACACCTCAGAGAGTCATACCCACTTAATTACCATTGAATTAAGATTCAAATCACAACAACCTTGCATAACCCTAATCCCAACAATCCTTAATTTTTCCATCCTTATTTGAGTTGATTAAATAATATGAAACCTCATTACCTATGATTGCTTTTATGTTCATTATTTTTCTTAACGTGTAATTAATTGAAAATAGAAACAACATCCATCATAAGATTTAAATAATGTGTCTCAACCATTCAAGGAATGTATAAGAACGAACATGTTCCGTTATGGTAGACTTCATAGGTATGAAGTCTAAATGGTTATCAAACTCATATACCATTCATTTATTTTGTATCCTTTTTAGAGGAGGAGAACCTTCCTCATTATGGTTAAGTATTAGGATTTATTATACCCATATCCAATTCTCACATCCTGATATTTTAACTATATGTTCATAACATCATAATAAACCATACATGATTGGATAAATAACATCAATACATGCAACTTAGTAATTTTCATTCAAGTAAGGTAAATTGTACTAATTCCCATTTATCCAACCTATTCGATAACAATAGAAATAAGGGTCCAATCAGATATGAATGACAACATCAAGACATGATTACAAATTGCCTTCATATTATGGACAAGAGAATTGACATAATCAATTTAAGTAACTTCAGTCTTTTCAATTCATCATGATAAATACACATTTTACAAGACTATGCATTATTGACATATTTTATGTCAACAACATCAAGATCATTAAATAATACAACTTTCCTTCCTTCAATACATCTCAATAATAAATCAGAATTCTCTATAAATGGTCTAGAATTTTAAGCAACCAATACATCATAAAATTTATTGCCTTCCTTTATCACTTACGAAGTCCATCTGCAAAAATTGCTAGCACAAGTCAGTTCATTGAACTGAGCATGATAAGCACTAAGCATTAAAATGATGTGCTTTCAACTAACTATTTCATTAAACCAACTCTACTTTTATGAAACAATGAGGTCAAGAAGACAAATAAATCATAAGTAGTATCAACCATAAAAGAAGAACAAATAATCATTCGATTAACATTTAAGGAAATATCATGATGAAATCAGCAATCTACAACATGATATCAGATAAATAATGTTCCAACCAAAACACTTATCTATATCAAATAAAAGTACCTTATAATTATTTCCTTCACAATTCATTTGAATTTGAAATACAAAAATTAACTTCACTATTTAACCCAAAATAGAGTTACTTTCAGAAGTAGGAATCTTCTAGCTCAGCTTACAGAGTTTCATAAAAAGACAACTACAGCCAAGTTCATTCCTGCTTCATAAAGGTTTTAGGATGAATCATCTAACAACATAATTAAATAAGAGTTTCACATTTCAGATGTGACATCCTAAATCCAAATCCAAGACATAGCCTAAGTTCTCAAGTTAGGCCAAACATTAACATGAGGTAAGTATACACTCAATGCACAACATCTCTCATTAATCTACTACCACAATATTAAAATCCTTTAATACAAATCAAGTGAATAAGCAAGTAGTAATGATGACTACACAAGGCATTAAGAAAGTAATGCAACTGAACCAATTAAATCTAAGACAAGATTTACCCAAAAGAAGAAGAACAACTGTGATAAAATAGTTTAGAACTTCCTTTACAATTCTGATAACCCGAATCCCCATTCACAACTAAGAAAAGAGAATACAACACAAATCTCTTACAGTTTCCAAAGGAGACAAGTGATGACTCATTACCTCAGGGAATAAAGAGAAAGGGTCAATTGACATGGTTAGAGAAGGATTCCAACATTCCTTTACAAGAAAGGCTGGTCATAAAAAGATTGGTACAGACCCAACCATAATATCCTTAGACTCTTTTAAACGTAAAAACCATGCACCAAAAACTGTTAAACTGAATCATACGACTACAAATGCAAGTCGAGTTTCAAAATGAGGTTCACCCAAACATGAAGCAAAGGCGTAGTAGTATTATTATTCTCATCAAGAAAGAGATGTAATAATTAGAATTACTAACAACTTGTAGGAAAATAACAACCTTCATCATTCATTCAAAAACATCAAAGTTTCAGTCAAAGGAACCAAAGACTATCCATTATGATTCGATTACAAAGAAGGTGCATTCCAAGATCGACATGACTAGCTATAGGCACACAAGCTATCAACAGAGATGAAAAAGAGTACTTTTCATTACATTACTAGGGACAATTCAACTGCACACCTCTACCAATCAACAAGGTAAATTATCCCTTCCAATCTTACCCAGAGAACAAGAAATGGAAGAGTCCAGAAAACCCCTTATTCAGAATCGATTTAGTTAGTTCTAAATCAAGAAATGACAACCACAAGTCCGAATAGCATCCTTAAAGTTTCATGATATCCCAATCAGGAAGGATTTAACAAGTTCACTCAAGCAAGATACTCAAGGGATTAACCCAGTTCAGGGACAGATATACAAAACCAACAACATCTACTTCAACAGGGAAGTAGACAGCATGAACAACATATAGAAATCTCAAACAAAGCTACAAGAATAACCCAAGTATCGACTCAGAAAAAGCCGACTCTCACAATGTCCCCAACCAACAGGACCTCATCTATTATCCTTTAGTTCAAGTACTCAAGAAATTAGAGAAAGACACAATAAATATAAGATCAGAAGAAATACTTCACACACAGGTATTCCCAATAAGATAACATCGAAATCCAAGGGTCCAAGAAACAACTATCTCATAGTTTCCATAAAAGAACTTAATTTGAGTGACTCAGTTTTTAACTGAAAATTTTAAAGGAATAATAAAACATTCACTCTTGTTTCCATACAAGATGAATCCACAAAAACATAGAATTCCAAACACCCAATATCATCCCAACTCCCATCAAATACCAAATCCAAAGAACTGATAGATTATACAAGTAAGTTCAAGAAGAAGGCACACATTTACTGTTTCTCTATACAAATTCGAGTTCACACAACTCTAAATCCAAGCATGCATAATCATATAGTTCCAACAGGAGTAACAAAACTTCAACTAAACAAAGAAGTGATAGCGAAGGGTATTCATTTACCTTCAATAACCCAAACTACAACTCAGTTCAAAACTTGAAGCCACATTTCATTTCCATAAACCCCTTTTGAATAGACAAGAAAGATTCAATGAACTTCATTACTCAAATCACCACAAGATTTAAGGTGGGATTCAACATCAAATAAACAAGAAAACAACCCATCTCCAACCTTATCAAGCAGAGATTCCTCAAAATAAAAATAGAGATTTATCAAGCAAGAAAGCATGGTAATCATAAAAAAATAAAAGACCCATATATTTCACGAGAGAAAATTTGTTTTAATGAAGACACTTAGAGAAAAGTAGAGCAGCTTAATGGATAGAGCCTATCATGCCTACTAAGGATTACGGACGATTCGAAGAATATTTCTAGTCGAGCCTTCACAACTCCTCCAAATGAAATCAACAACCAAAAACTTCCTTCTCAAATGCCTCATATACTTCCATTGGATCAAAAATAGTCCAAGGGAGTTAAAAATAGTAACAAACTGAAAATAGAACTGCTAGTTCAAAGAACTAGATAGCTCCATGCAGAGAAAAAATCAAAATGCATGAAAGACCAAACAACTCCCAAAAAATCCACTCACATGGTTTCCAAGGTGGTTTTCGTCAAAAATGATGACCATAAATGTCATTAATTTCTAATCTCCCACCTATATCTCCACGCCACCGCCATCTAAAATTGGCAAGTCCAAATTCAAAGAGAACATGCATTATTTAACTTTAGAGATGGTGCCAACTAGGATTCCTCTAGTTTCCATGCCTCTGTCAAACTGAGTACCACAATGTTTTAAATTCAAGATCAAATAAAATAAATGACTTAGAAACCATTGCCACCATCTCATATTTTCCATGTGACTCCCCTTAGGTCCCTTTCCATCCTTGCATTAGTTTAGGATAGATATCATTAGCTTAGGATCCGACCTTAGGTTAGTTTAGAAAGTATTTACCTTAGGTTTATAAACATTGCCTTAGGTAAATTTTCCATCTTAGGATAGACCATACCCCATACCAATTTAGCATTAGGTAATAGGTTAGAAATAAACTTATAGTTACCTTAGGTTATTTCCCCAAATCCCCATTTTGTAAACATACAACTTAGGTTAGGATGCAACAAGATTAGTGTAAACATAGACATAAGGTAGGTCTAGTTTACCTTAGGTTAGAATCTCATTAGGATAGATCTTAAAGATCTAGGACTTAGGTTATTACCCTCAATAGTCCTGAAGTAGACCTCCATCCTCTTTACGCCATTCAGCGTCTTGGAGAAATTAGCAAAAAGATCCAAGCACACTACTTACAGTAGAATGCAAAGTAAGAACTTCCAATAAGATAAAAGAAATTGTATAAATACAAGAGTTCAGTCCTTTATTTCCTTCAACCTCTGAATGTTAGTTTACCATATAGATTAGGTAAGAAGAATTAAAACATACCTTAGATCAATGAAATTGATCAAGGTTTCATTATTATAAAGAGATAATTTGCAAACAACATTACCTGTTTACAACCTTTCTTATCTCAATAGAATGGATTCCTTGCAAGCAACAACATTTCAGCAAAATGAATCCAAGAATAAAAATAAATTATCCATGGCAAGCATGATTTCTAATAATCAAAAGAATACACCTTCTTAGGACAAATCACATGTCAATGCTTGCAATGCAAAAGAGGAAAAGTTAACAGTTTTCCACAGGTGTTACATACTTCCCTCCTAAAAAGAATCATCATCCCAATGATTAACTTATTTAAACAATTTTCATCAAGGACAATCAATTTATTATCTTTCTTTCCATATGTTCAAAGTAGAACTAGATTTTTTTTTAAATTCCCAAAATCAGCATTTACGTAGCTGTTTATTTTAAACAAATAAAATATCTGCCCAAAACTGGCAAATTTATTGTCATAAAAAGAATAAAATCATAAATTTTATCAGTCAATAGAATCAATTCTATTCAAATAAATATGGAAAAGTAGTTTTCATATCTTCTATATTTTCCTAGGTTGCACTTTCCTCGTTAAACTGGTCCCACTGGACCTTACATTGACTTATTTCATGGTTTCTTAAGTACAATTTGGCAAGTCTCAAAACACTCGTATAGGTTTAACCATGATTATTCCTAGGTCTTGAGTTGCAAAGAATTCCAATTTAATACATATGATAAATCTGAAACGTATTTCTTAAGAAAAGAAATATGGAAAACATCATGCATTCATGAAAAAGTAGGAGGTAATGCTAAATGATAAGCTACAGGGTTGATTATTTCAACAATTTCAAAAGGTCCCACATAACGAGGTGATAACTTGGTAGCCTTGCCAAAAGTTATAGAACTCTTTTTCAGTTTAACTCAAGAAAGACCTTCTCACCAAGTTCAAATTTCCTATCAACCCGCTTCAAGTCAGCATAACTCTTTTTCCTATTTGCTACTTCTTTCAAGCGTTCACGAATCATTTTAACTTGTTGTTCCATTTCCGTAAGGATTTCAGGTCCAATTACCTCTCTATCCTTAATGTTGTCCCAACTAACTAACGGGGGTTTGCATTTCCTTTCATATAATGCTTTGAAAGGTTCCATCTTTAGAGAGGCATGATATGTGTTATTGTATGCAAACTCAACTAATGGAAGGTACTCTTCCCATTTATACTACTGATCCATACAATACATTCTTAACATATCCTCTAAAACTTGATTAAATATTTTAGTTTTTCCATATGTTTCCAAATGATACGCAGAAATGAAGTTCAACTTAGTTCCTAAAGTTGCGTTAAGTGTTTTCCAAAATCTTTAAGTCATTCTTAGATCTCTATCAGATATGATTAATTTAGGTACTCCATGTAATCTGAAAATCTCATGAACAAACCTTTTTGCTAAAATAGGTGAATCATCCTTAAGATTACCAGCAATAAAGTGTGTTACTTTTGTTAGTTTATCAACAACAACCAAAATAACATCATGTTTATTTCTTGACATAGGAAACCCTTGTACAAAATCCATGCTTATCACTTGTCATTTGTACTACAGTATGTTGTGAGGATACAATAAACCAGTTGGATGCATATGTTTAGCTTTAACACGTTGACATTCTAAGCAATGTGTCACAAACTCAATCACGTCATTTTTCATCCCTTTCCAGAAATATTGTTGTTTTATATCGAAAGCATCTTTGTAATACTAGGGTGTCAGAAAAAGGTGAATTATGAAATTCAACTAATAATTTCTTTCTTAAATCATTTAGCAAAGGTATGTATACCCTGTTTTCAAATCATAAGATTCCTTCATTATCAAAGTGAAAACCTTTATATCTCTCATCATTTGGATCTACAGTAAGTGTTGTTTTTACTTGTTGAAAATAAGAATCAAATTCCATAACACTCTTTACTTCATCCTTGAACTAAGTTCTCAACATTATAAGAGCAGAAATGTGCTTCCTATGACTTAGAGCATCAACTACCCTATTTTCCTTGCCTTTAATGTAACTTATGTCAAAATCATATTGAGATAAAAACTCTAACCATCTTTGTTGTCTTGCATTCAAATTTGGTTGAGTAAAAATATACTTCAACCCAAGATGATCAATTTTTAATTCAAAAGGTTTACCAAGCAGGTAATGCCTCCAAAATTGAAGTGCATGAACAATGGCGGAAAGCTCTAGATCATGTGGAGCATAATTCAGCTCATGTAACTTAAGTTTTCTACTTTTGTATGCTATGACATGATCATTTTGTAACAAAATACCTCCAAGACCTTCCCCGGACGCATCCGTTACAACAGTAAAGTCTCCATTAGGGTCAGGTACAGCCAAAATAGGTGCTGAAGTTAATTGATCCTTTAAATTTTTAAATGCAGATTCACATTTCTCATTCCACACAAATTTCTTATCCTTTTTCTGCAATGAAGTTATTGGTGCAACAACTTTGGAGAAATCTTTAACAAATTTCCTATAGTAACTAGCAAGACCCATGAAGCTTCTAACTTCATGTACATTCTTTGGTGCAAGCCACTCAGTTATAGCTACAATTTTAGAAGGATCTACAGCTATTCCATCTTTGCTTATAACATGACCCAAATAGTGCACTTCTATGTCATAGAAAGAACATTTAGACAACTTACCAAATAACCATCTTTTTCTCAAGATTTCTAAGACTATCTTCAAATGCTCATGGTGTTCTTCCATAATTTTAGAATATATGAGAATGTTGTCTAAGAATACAAGCACAAATTTGTCCAAGTATTCTTGAAAAATATTATTCATCAAATTCATAAAAGTTGCAAGTGCATTTGTTAATCCAAAAGGTAAAACTGTGAATTCATAATGTCCATACCTTGTTCTAAAAGTTGTTTTATGAATGTCCTCATCCTTAATTCATAACTGATGATATCCAAATCATAGATCTATCTTAGAATATACCGATGCTCCACACATCTGATCAAACAGATCATCAATTCTAGGAAGTGGATATCTATTCTTAATCGTTTCCTTGTTCAACATTTTATAATCAATACACAATCTAAGTGTTCCATCTTTATTTTTCACAAAAATTACCGGTGCTCCCAAGAGGATGCAGATTATAAATTGATAGTGAGCGCGATTCATCGACAAAGAACTCAACATTTCCTTCAAGAACAAAACACATTCATTTGAGGTATCACTTCATACGACATGTGTTGGAGGATGGGAAACTAAAGTTAGAGAAAATCCATATAGATGAGAACCCCAATGGATATGCTAATAATGCCATTAGTAAGGGAGAAGTTGAAGCTTCACTCTACTTCGTTGGTCTTGAGTTTGAGACTTGAAGAGGAAGAAATGAGCCAAGGAAAAGGAACCAAGGATGGTGATGCACATTACAAAGGCAACAATTGATTTCCAAGTGAGAGATTGTTGAGTGTGGAGCTTAATTGCTTCACAGGAAGCTTTTTTTTACATGTTGCTAGTTTTGAAAGTGACCAACATCATTCAGGAGGAAACCAACATTGGTTAAGAAGTGACCATCATCGGTCAGGCATGAACCGACATCGGTCACCTTTGCGACAGTGCTTTGTTCTTTAAACAAGAATTAGAATAAATATCTTGCTTTAAAGATGATTTATTGATTGTAAAAGCATAGTTAGTTTCCCATAATAGATATATATGTATGTATGCATTGTATGAGGGTATGAGAGAAGAAAATAGCAATTGTTTACATGTGAGTTTTCTTGGTGAGTAAGAAGGAGTAAATGAGTGAGGAAAAGCATTGAACATATTGTGATGTGTTGGAACACAACAGATCTTCATTTTATTTCCTTTGTGTTGTCTCCTGAAAACCACTTTTCATTTTCCAAGTTAAATTCAAAATTTTGAGCTCTTGCCCTCCTAAAGTATTTAAGCCAAGTTGAAAGTTGAAGAAATAGAAAAATCCATGCCCTAGTGCTGTTTAAATCTCTATTTTGCTCGTTTTGAGAAATTCTCCATCTCCCGGTCTATGCACATAATATCCTCTTTACAATCTCCTTTTTTTATCAAAATTGTTCACTTGTTCTATGGCCTGGGTTATCAAATCATTTTTTTACCTCCATGCCTCTCGGCTCACAAAGGAAATTCAAAAAATGGACTTAAAATCATGAAGTTCTTTTCCTCTGTGTATTTTTTCCCACATTCGGGAACGATGGGAGTTTTCTTCCCTGTCAAATTTTGGTCCCATCATCTATGGACATGTGGACATACCTAATTGGAAGCGTGTCAGTGGATAATTTTTTTATTTGGAGCCTTTTTGTAAAAAAGGTGAAAAGTTAAAAAGTGACCCTCAGCCCCGATCAAGCTATAAAGGTAAAAGTCAAATTTTGAGCCTGCAGGGAAAAAGTCAAAGGTGAATCCCGCTATTGAAAAGTCAAAGAAGATGAGCGGGCCATCGAGGAACTTTTGGAAATTTAACCAAATTCCCAAAAGTGAAGTAAAATTTCTAGAATGCTCTGTGGCTCCACCAAGGTGTCGGGTCTGTCATTGAAAATTCAAAACATGTAACATTCCCATTTTAATACTTTAGAACAAGAATATTTTTTTCTTTCTTTACATGATTAATGTTCTCTGTTCTAAATACATAATTTAGAACACACATATCATAACAATCATTCTTATAACAGATAACCATATGCAGTTGTAATGACTTGGTATACCACCGATCTATTCATTCCATGACTCGATGAACTACCGATCTATTCATGCGTAACTTTGAGATTGAAGTTTTCAACTGAACACTTCATTCTTGTGGTTCTCTTCCTATGCAGGTTCGAGTTTTTTCCAAGGAACCTATCTGAATAATTATTACCACTATTCATCGGCATCACGATCCTTAGACTAGGTGACATAGGACAACGCAATCAGCAGCTTGCGATACTTTGGCCAAAGGTTTAAACATACTATTCGTATTACTTATCCCTTGATAGCATACTCATCAATCCAGAATACATCCTTCACCCCACTCTAATGTTATATAGAACGTCTCTATACTGACCTCTGTCAGTCCCCTTGTCCCAAGTTTTCACTCTAGATCGGGTTAATATCATAATTCACGTTATAAAGATGCTCTTGAAGACTAGGGGTAAGTTGACATACTGGGTCAACCGATGTTAACCCCGTGTGTCAAGATACCTTGAGTCTCAAAGGGCTGCCTCATAACCTGTCTATGATCCTAACCAGTCCCGAGAGGGAAATCTTGATCAAGTCTCGGTGTGTAAATCTTAACGATCAATGCGAAGGGTGTTGCCATATGTCATCTGCATTGTTGTATCCTCGAGAAGATCCTAATCTTCTCAAAGGTACAACCTTGTAGTTGACATGTGTCAACATCCTACGGAACAACCTCGAAAAGATGTACATACCTCCAAGAATTTACTTATGTTAAGTTATATTTGGATTACAGGCCCACCTTATTAGGTAGCCTTCCCTAACCCTGAGTCCAACACTCCTTGAGTTACCTTTTGTAATTAGGTTCAGTTTCACAAAAGGGTTTTAATTAGATTTAAGATTGTTTCTAAGTTTTTGGTTGGTGCCGAACAACCTTGTATCCACAAAATAGGACAATAACCATTTAAGTTCTCCCTATTAGGAAAATAACTAATCCAGCAAGGGTATGTAACAACCTTAAAGACCAGAAACATATCAGACTTAATACCATTAAGTCATGGTGATTTATAACCATATATATTTCTTTTGAATTAGTGCATTACGAGAGGTCAAAATTCTCTCCCAGTTATAGTTACATTTTAGGGCATAGCTCAACCTCAACGTTCCCTAAAAATGCAGTGGTCTTATTTACAATTTTAGCCACAATCATAAGATATAAAGAATTACTAACCAGAAAAATGTAGTATCCAGCCATATAATTAGCTAAGGCTTACTTAGGAAATCCATCTAGACTCCATTGAATAGAACAATAAGAATGCACACTCATTCATACAGATAATAAGAAGATCAATTCAACAAATAAGGAGCACAAACCACATAAGTAATATCTCTCCATTTCCTTCATTTCCAAACCTATACAATTACAACCTATGCACTTCGGCATATTTTAAGACAATAGCCTTCAGCAAAAGAGTAACTTTCTTCCATAGTACAATTAGAAAAATCAAGTCAGAATTCTTCATAAGAACCAGATTAAATAGTCATTGCATCATATCGGATCTGCCTGCCTTTACCACTTAAGATGACCATCTGCAAAAATTGCTAGCACGGGTCAGTTCAGTGAACTGAGCATGATAAGCACTAATCCTTAAAACAATTGCATTCCACTAATTGTTTTCATTAAACAATCCTGTTTAAATGACATCAATTTCTTCAATTCCCAATTCATTGATACACTCTAGGTTTTCCTTTTTACCAATGACTTTATATCGTAACTCAAATCACAGGCATAATTTCAACTTAGTCTATTTCAGATGATTTGTTTTATACAAGAAAAGAAGAAAGGACATTCTGTATCTTAAGTACCTAACCATCCGCAAAACCGAGAATAGTGTCAATCATGTTTTAATCACTCCTATTAAAAGAATGAAACCTTTTTAAGGTATGCATCCAACAGGTTCGTATAAAAGCAATTTGAGCAAAGAATAGATTACTGCCTCATGCAAGTTCATCTAGCAAACTGCCATTAACTCTATTATATCAAATTTTTAATCATTGATAAGTATGCAAAACATTAACTACAAGGCTACCTTTATACAAGAAGATAACAAACTGAGTTCTAAATCAGGATAATAATACTGCTAATAAAGGAAAGGAGTCTTCTAAGTTAAGATCTCACCACTTACCATTTCTTTCCACTTAATTTTAACAGTCCTGTCATCTCATAACCATACTGTAGAGTTCCTTATAGAATTCTATAGAAGAGCTCACTATTATTCCAAAAGAGAGTATAAATACCTTCGTATTTTGAAATCCTATAACAAATTTCCTTCATAACTTAGAGGAAAGAATAGAGAAAATCATAACTCTATTTTAATCAAGTTTGGAACTATACTAACTTCCAAGAAGTAATATACATTCTCTAGTCCAATCAGGGAAGAAGAAGACAAGTAGTACAACACTTAAGTTTAACCAATAGCTCAGGTCAGGTAGAGCCACCTTAAGAGTTTGCCAATGGATCCCTACGGTTTTACAACTATACATTAAACAAAATTCAATAACATTTTCTTTACATAAAACATTATAAACGATCAAATCTCAGACCACAATCCTACTCTAAAGTAAATAGTCTACATTTCATCCATTACTCGAACCATTTTAGTCTAAGAGTTAGTGTAACTTTCCCATTACCGTCAATTACCAATGGATCGAAACTAAATTATTCCAACCGTTGCACGGTTAGGTTGTTATATTGTTCCAAGATACCAAACCAAAAACGCATGTACAGAGTTAATAATCAAATTCTAAATATAGATTCAGCAATTCCCCAGAGTCACCCTATTCATACCATAGTAGTGAATAATGCTCTATCTGTCAAAATAAATAGATCATTCAGTTGTGTTGAAAGCATTTCAACCCTAATTTCACCTCTGGGTAACATCAAACATAGTCCTATCTTAACCAAACATTAAACATAATTTCCATTCATGCAGATCCAGGATCTACCACGAATTTGCTAGGAAATAGAGTTCATCCAAGTACATTTCCTCCTGAGCATATCCGTGTTCCTAATATCCATGTTTAATCACAAAAACAACAGTTAAACTATATACTTCCTTACTCACAGAACCTGCAATCATAAGAACATTCAAACCCCTTTGAAATAAAAAGTACAGGCTTAACTTCATACAACATTTCCAACTCACACAACTAAAACAGTCGAGTTTCACTGAATAAACTAACATTCCAACCACAAAATCAATTACCTACTTCCTTGAACATGGACCGGTAATAGTTAGAGTTCTTACGGTGAAGCAAACAACCCGTTGTTCCAATCACAAATGAAACAGTAAAGAATTACCATGGTGTTTCCAAACACGTAAACTTTTAATATGTTTCTTTCCATGGAGCTAGTTCTAGTTTAATACTTTTTCATATAAGAACATACAAGTACTTCCAAATGGATAGCAAAACTCCAAGTTTGATTCACAACAAAGGAACAGGAATAATGAAGCAGGTTTCATCCAGGACCCAAAATTTCATGTTCAACCCAGAACCCCAAATTAATATTAAACCCAAATCATTGTTACCAGCCAAGCCAAAATGCACATACATTATCTGAACAGAGTTGTTCTAATGAAAACATTTAAAGGAAAGCAATATTTTAATAGTTAGGGCCTATCATGCCTGAAAGTGTCACTAAAAATTCGAAGAAGACCTCTGGATGCACTCGCCCCTTCTCTTCTTCTTCCATGAAAGATTAAACAACAAAATATTGTTACCTCCATGCCTTATATACTCCCCATGACAGAGAAGTAAATTTGAAACTTTCAAAATTTCCATGCAACGAAGAGTAGATGGCTGGTTCGAAGTACCAGTGCTCATGCAGAGTGAAAAATGGAATGCATGAAAAACAAGACAACCAAGAAAAATTCCACTTGCATGCCTTCCCAAGCAATCCACGCTCGAGGCCCTATGCAAATTAATTGCATTAAATTTCATTCTCCCACCTATTTTCCATTGCCACCGACTGCCAAAGTTGGTGAATGCTAAAACAAAATAAACAAAAGTTCCCATTCTTAGAGATGCTGCCACGTAAGACCCTTTCTTAACAAATTTAACCTCCGCTAACCCTGGCAGCACTCCCTATCCTTCATCCTTATCCTTTCCTTAAATTCCATGGAAACCACCGCCAAGACTTGCGACCCTCCTTAGGCCTCCCTTCATAGCATTAGTTTAGGATAGGTTAGTGACTTAGGTTAGATCATAGGTAGACTTAGTCTTAATGCCATAGGATATAACATTAGTCACCCTCCTTAGTGTTAGGTTTAGTTAACCCTTAGGAGTATCAAGCACATAGTTTAGGACTAGGTTAGATTAACTAACCTTACAACATTAGGTTATAGCTTAGGTTAAAACTAATAACCTTACTGATTCTAGTCTAGGTCCCCTAGATAGGATTAATTAGTAAATAGAATTCAAACAGAATAAAACATTCCTGGATCATATTCCGATTTGCATCAAGTAATTAAGATTTAAATAGAAAACTTACACATCTTACCTGGCTTAAGGTCCAGGTCCTTTCTGATGCTATGATGACTGAAACTAGATTTTGATTACAATGATTAGCCAGAGTTAACCTCCGAGAATCCAACAAAACTATCCTCTACGGACATACATATATATATATATATATATATAAGGAGTTTTAAAAGAACTTGAACATTCAAAGTTCAGTCAGACTTAGTAACTCACGAAATGTTAATACAAATTGTTCATCCTGAATAAAATTAAAACATTCCTTGGATCAATGCAACTGATCCAAGGTTGAGTCATAACGGTGGATAAATCCACAATCTTCTAGAAATCATATTGTACTCATATACGAAGGACGAAAGAAACAAAAGAGTCCAAGCATATTCCGGTTCAATCAAAGATCTTAAGAGTAGAAAAGACATAATCCAAATCAAGCATGACTTCCCAAAACCAAAGGAACATATCCTCATATGGGAAAATAAATCACATATCAACACTTGAATTGCTGGGAGAAAGTAACAGCGAGTTCGGGGTGTTACAAAGTGGGAGAAGCGAGAATGACAGAGAGAACTTTGATTTTTTGAGCCTTTTTCCAAAAAAGGTTAAAATGTTGAGAAAGGGCCATGACCCTATTTCCAATCGAGAGGATGCCACGTGTCAATATTTCAATTGGAGCATGGGTTGGTGGAGGAATTTGAATTTTTGATCCTTTTTGAAAAAAGGTTAAAATGTTGAGAAAAGGGTTGCGGCCCCATTTCCAATGAAAACGTGCCACGTGCCTAAGTTGAAAAGTTGAAGTGAGGGTATGGGCCAATTTGTTCCAAATTACCAAATCTCTAAAAAATCACAAAATGCAAAGGGATTTCCCCTGTACCCGCTCCAATCTTCCTACCATGTGGACAACCCAATTTCAAAGTTATAAGAGAAAATCAAATGGTCTGTATTCAAACTAGCAAATCAAATGTAACGTTCACATTGCAAGATCTAGTTTTTAACCCGCCATGAGAATTTTCTTTGCAATGGAGGAATTTGAAGAGGTGTAAATGATTTGTGAAGTTATAACCATTTTTGCATGAGATATAATGGCTCTCTCAGAGCCATTCCAAGGGCTAACAATTGATTTCAAAAAAATACCGAGTTCTATGACACAGGGAAAGACAAAAACGTCATACTTCTTATATTTTCCCTTCTCCTTAGAATTTCCTCTATTCTCAAAGCTTGTACAAACTCTACTTTATCTTTAATAATAAAATAAGTAATTTTCAACTTTTTGATTAAGGGATTAATTTGGTACCTTGTGACTAATGAATTTTATTCAGTCTTGTAGCTTCTCAAACAGATTTTTTTCTTCTAACTATAAATGCATGTAAATGAAATTTCTAATTAATGTGTGTGGGCATCTGATATTCTACTCACAACATTAGTTTTCTCCTACCTCCATTTCCACTCCACTTCCCCTTTCCAAGACAAAGTTTCTTCTCTAGTGAGACATTGCTAGCTTTGCCATAGGGTCAGTGGAGTGCCTGTTGGATCTCTAGTCGAAAGGCCACCATTGAAATCACATTTTATGCATGCACCTATGGAAGCTGCACCATTCAAGTAGAGGGACTTAGATTCCCATATCGTTGGCTTGAAACCCACCAATTTTTCCACAAGACAAATTTTCTCACCAATAGTTTTTGGCACCCACCGTGGGGTAGATTTTGCAACATCTGCACCTAAAAATGACCTCGGGGTCATAAAATACAAAAAAATATTCTAGAAGAAATGTTTCGGAGATTGAATAATCACACAAACTACATGGATGTAAATCATGGCTATTCTAGGAAATCCTCTTGTTGAGAGACCTGATTTACTCTTTCACATCTAAGAAGACATTGCTTTTGATCTGAGAGAAGCTATTTGGCATAATAGAAAAGTTTTAATCAATACTTCATTTCCATAAGGTGGGATTATGGATTTCTTGGTGATAAAAGAAGAGGAAATGACAAATTGATCCCACATTTGAAATTGGAAAGGAAAGAGAAAAATTCCAACACTCCAAATTGAAGAGAAGAACATAAAATTTCAAGATTGTAGGCTAGAAACATGAATAGAATGGAGAAGATACACATACAAAGGCGAGGCAAGGAGGAAAATTGATCCCACATTTGAAGAGCTTGAAAGAGAGGAAAGATCGAAGAGGAGATAAGGGCTCAACTTGAAGAAATAGAAAGACTCCAAATTGAAGCAGAAGAAAGAGCAACAATAGAAGCAGCCTTAGCAAGATTGGAGGCTAGAAACAGGAATAGAATGGGTGATCATGAGCATGAAGTATGCAGGCCTAACATACCATGGGGAAGAAATACTGGTCCACTTGATCTTCCACAACCACTTCATGAGATCCCAAGAGGCTCAAGAAAGAACTTCCCAAAATTCAAAGGGGATGGTTCTCAGCTCCCCAAAGAACATGTAGCAGCATTCATCACTACTTGTGGAGTGTTGGGAGTTGAAAATGAAGATGTTTCAGTTAGGATCTTTGTGGAGTCACTCCAAGAAAGAGTTTTTGAATGGTTTTACATGTTGCCCACAAGATCTCATCACATGTCGGGAAGATATAAGAAGTGCATTTAAACATAGGTTCAAGAGAAACAAAATATTTTCAGGATCTACTAGTCCAATTGGTTTAGGTGAAGAAGGAGACCCTCGAATCAATGAGTTTTTAGAAAGGTATGATAGATTTACAAGAAGGATCCCTAGAAGATGTGGTACCCCTTGAAAACAACTTGAAAAGGTTCTTTATTGGTGATTTTCCATCAGAAGTTGGTTTCTTCCTCAAAAGAGCCCAACCAAGAACATTAAGGGAAGCTCAAGACTTTACAATTGAGACCGATGATGATATAATTTTCTAGCAAAAAGTGAAAGGACCAAATGGGAAGAAAAAGGTCGAGTTCAAATTCGGTCACCACCGATCCAATGTTCAAAAAATGGCAAATGACCCTAGTTGCTCTAAAGAAGCTAGTTGTCACAAATCACAATGAGGAATTCTCCAAGGAGATCAAATCCTCCTGATAGACCAAGAATTGCTCCACCTCCTCGTAGGATTTCTCTTGAAGCACCACCAGTCAATGCCATCTATGACACTAGGGAATTAGAAGAAGGAGCAGACATTGAGGAAACTAAAGAAGAAAGTATGGATGACTATGAAAACTATCTTGACATTGAAGAGGTTGGCATGCAAAATGGCCTCGATTGAATAAATTACTAATGAAGAGGAAGGTGATGAAGAAGCTCCAAGAATTTTCATGTGTTGTTTTCACTCATGCACAATCCAAGAATGGTTTTTCAGCTTCAAATCATCAGAATCGAGAGTATGAAGAACAAAGAAGATAGCTCTCCAAAGCCTCCACTAAACAAGATCATTGAGGATCACCATTACCACCTTCCATGGAATCAACTAGAGAGAAATAAGATTCACCGGTTTGCTCAAGGATCACACTGATAAAGCTTGTGCCAAGTAAGTTATCCGATTCTTCTCCCAACTCAAAAGTTGTTAAGATAATTTCTCTTCTAAATGTTGGTTCTACAAGAACATCTAAATTTCAATCAAAGGCTACACCCCCATCTCCTTCCAAGCCAATTTCTACATTTGAAAAGGAGAACCCAACACCAAAAGTAACGATGCATCTTCCATTTAAGTCCTCATCCACTGCTGGAACCTCTTCCTCATCTACCATAAATTCATTTGACTTTGTAGAGAATGCTTAGCAAAACTAAAGTTCAGCTCTCTAAAATTGAATACCTACAAACACATCCTGCCCAATTTGACAGATTCATCAAGGTAGTCCGGGGTGGTAACTCTACATCCCCAATCTCTAATTCTAAAGGCTTACTTCCCACACCATCCATACCATCTTCTCAAAACATGCTAACCCTCAGTGCCTCCACCACCACCATTAGAGTTGAGCCTTTTTACCTATCACTTCTCATCAAAGGTTTCCAGTTGAACAATTGCATTATAGATTCTAGAGCTCAGATAATGTGATGCCAACAAAATTTTCAAATTCTCTTGGGCTCACTTTGACCTGGGTAAATGGCACATGCTACTCAATGGAATCCAAAGAAGTTCCATTGGTAGGAAGGATTAAGGATGCTTAGGTTGCACTAGCTGATTACCCTGACAAGAAGATACTCCTAACCATTTTGGTGGCAGACATCCCAACATCTTTTGGTATGCTTTTGAGTAGAAGTTTTTGTAGAGATCTAGTTGAAGAAATAAAAATGGATTGGTCATCTCCAACTATCCAGTAGAGAAGGATAAATGAAGAAGTTGTTTCCAGTCAGAAAAATGAAGTTCATAGTAAGGAAGTATGATGATCCAAGAGTTGATATCCTTTTTTAAGATTGTGGGCTTGGAAATTACCTCCTTACATCACAGAAGGAAGAGTACTTGCCACTTCTCATGGCAGAAGAAGAAGACCAAATCTAGATAATGGATTTTTATGGTAGTAGCTCTAGAGCAGGTTGGGGAGATGGTGTAGTATTATACTCTCCCTCCAATGAGGTATATCCTTTTGCCTAAAAGTTTCAATTTGACAATACAAACAATATACAGAGTATGAAGCATTACGCTTAGGCATGAATGCATCAGAGGACATGGGAATCAAGAATTTGAGATGCAAAGGTGATGTAGAGGTTGTGGTAAAGTAGGTATACCAACAATATCAGGTGAAAAACCCCAGACTCAGGCACTATAGAAATAGAGTGTGGGACTGAATTGAATCCTTTGATGCATTCTCCATTAAAGCTATCCCTAGGGAGAAGAATGAAAATTTTGATTCTCTAACAGTGTTAGCTTTCTTAGTGACACCTTATCCTTCTTTTGGCAAGGATAAAGTGACCATTGAGATGGTGTTCAGACCAAAGTGTACCAGACAATACAAATCCTATTGGCAAGTCTTCAATGATGATAATCAGATCCTATCCTTCTTATAATAAAGGGATAACTTCAATAATATTTTCTTTAAAGGAAGTGAAAACTCACACCATGAATTAGTCCCCAAAGAAGAGAAGGAAGGAATTGAGGGAATTAATGAAGAGGGAGTAATCAAACTGAAAGGAAATAAAATCCCCAAAGGCCTAGTTTCTTTGGAATACCTCTTTGACAAGCATGACAGGTTCATCTAAGAGAAAGAAAAATAATCTTCTCAGTGTCCATCTGATTTTGATCAAGAAAACATTAGCACTTTAGAGAATCCAAGGATGGTTAACATTGGTAAATGTTTCTCACCAGAAGAGAAGAGAAAGTTTGTTGCTCTACTAAAAAAGTACTCAGATGTCTTGGCCTATTCCTATGATGAACTCAAATCTTTTCAGCCAAAGGAAATGCATCACTCATTCCTTTGAAGCATGGAGATAATCCCTTCGGAAAGAACAAAGGCCCCACAATCCAAAGATTTCCGATGTTATCAAAGAAGAGGTGAAAAAGATGCTCAATGCTAGAATCATCTTCCCCATCCACCATTCAACATAAGTGGCTAAACATTGTGCCATGAAGGAAGAAGAATGGGTAAATAAGGATTTTTGTAGACTTCAAAATATGAATCAAGCATCTCTCAAGGACAACTACCCTCTTCCAATCATGGATCATATTTTGCAAGTAATCTTTGGATCTGAAATCTCTCTTTGCTTGATGGATTCTTAGTGGTACAACCAAATCAAGGTGATAGAAGAGGATTGCAGAAAAACATCCTTCACAACACCTTGGGGCACTTTTTCCTACAACAGAATGCCTTTTGGCTTGATCAATACTGGAGCCACTTTCCAGAGAGTAATGGACTTGGCCTTCAAAATTTGAAACATTGCATTGTCATTTACCTTGATGACCTCAAGGTTTTTTCAAAGAGGAGGGGATATCATATCTATCATTTGGAGCAAGTCCTTGCAAGGTGTAGGAAACATGGAATTTTTCTAAATCCAAAGAAGTGCATTTTTGGAGTCATAGAAGGTAAGTTGTTGGGATACATTGTGAAAAACATGGAGCACACATTGATCTTGAGAGGATCGAGTTATCCAAGCACAAGCCTTACCAACTAAAGCAAGAAGGGAGTTCACTCATTCTTTGGAAAGGTAAAATTCCTTCATCATTTTGTGCCCTGATTTTCTGAATCGACTAAGCATATAACTTCCATGATGAAGCCTCAAGTAGGTTTCAAGTGGAATAAGGAAGGAAAAAATCAACATTTGAGGAGATCAAGAAACCCATTTCAAAACTCCAAGTCTTGCATCTCCATGTTTCAACAAGGAGTTCATCATGTATTGCTATGCATTGAAACATACACTCTTTGTTGTCCTTGTTTAGAAAAATGATGAAGTTTTGGAAGCACAAATTGCTTTTATGAGCTACCTTTTGAAAAATCATGATGTAAAGTACAACCAATTTGACAAACATTCCTATGCAAAGTGGTCAAAGATGTTAAAAGTTTTAGATTCTAAATTCTCAATTCCCATATAGTGGATGGATGGTCCTGGAAGTGTAATCATGTCCATTTTGACTCAACAAGATCCTAGGGCTAAGAGAGGAAGTTGGATTGCAAAGACCCAAGAGTATGACTTGGAGATTATACCCTCTAATCTGGTAAGAGGAAATGGTTTGTGCAAGCTGATTGCTGAAGATGAAGCTCTCAAGGCTCAACAGGGAGAAAAAGATGGTGTTTTCTCAACCTATTTAGGAGACAGTCCACATGTGCTCTTTGTCACCACTACTGATGAGTGGTATGCTAACATTGCTTACTACCTCACTTATGGAGAATGCCCTCCTCATCTTGATTAAAAACAAATAAGGACACTCAAGCTAAAGGAATCCAAGTTTATGATTTAGAATCATGCACTTTATAAGAGAGGCCTAGATGGTTGTTTCCTCAGGTGTGTAGATAAGGAGAAGCAAGAAAATTCTCTTAGGGCATATCATGATCAAGCTTGTGGTGGACATTTCTCAGCAATGGTCATCACACATAAGATCCTTAGAGGGAGATATTATTGGCCCTCCATCTTTGCGGACACTTAGGATTGGGTTTCCAAATGCAAAGCATGCCATAATTTGTTAGAAATCCACAACTAGTTGCATTGCCACTCAGGCTTGTGGTGATTGAAGAACCATTTCAGCAATGGGGGCTAGATTTTATTGGTGTTCTGAATCCTAATTCTAGTGCAAGGCATAGTTATGTACTCAATGCAACTGATTACTTCACTAAATGGGTGGAAGCAATCCCAACCAAGCAAGCCAGCTCTGAAATAGTATGTAACTTCATCAAGGAGAATATCATTGTTTATTTTGGAATACCACAGAAAATTTTTGCGAGATAATTCCACCTATTTCTCTTCCAATAATCTCACAAAGTTTTGTAATCACTTTGAAATCTCCCTATCTCACTCTTCTGACTACTACCCAAGGAAATGGGCAAGATTATTCAAGCAATAAGAACATTGTGACCATTGTTCACAAGTTGGTAGATGAGAATCAAAGGAATTGGCACAAGAAGTTATATGATGCATTATGGGCCGATAGGATCACTCCTAAGAAGGAAATAGGTATGTCACCTTTCCAAATGTTGTATGGAGTTGAGGCAGATATTCCCCTCACAATTGAGATGCCAACTCTCAAGTTGCTGCAAGAAATAGAAGATGGTCAATACAAAGACTCCATTGACAAGAGGATCCTCTTCCTAGAGAAGCTGGAGGAAAGCAGATGCCAAGTGGTGGATAGAATTAAAGAACACCAATTAAAAGTGAAGAAGATATTTGAAAAGAGGGAAAAGGCAAGAGAATTCAAGGTTAGAGATTTTTTCTTGCTATGGGACAAGAGAAGAGAACCAAAGGGCAGCCATGGAAAGTTTGATTCATTATGGCTCGGCCCATTCCAAATTCATGGAGCTTGTGGTGAGAATGTTTTTATCCTCTCATACTTGGATGGAATGCCATTGGAATTACCTCAAAGCAGGAAATACTTGAAACTATATCATCAGTGAAAGTGGGTTGTCCCTGCCTTGTACCATAGGTGATTTATTGTGTGTTTTCCTTTTCGTTGTGTGGTTTTGTTTCCCCTTCTTTGTGTGTCGTGTGTTTCCTTCCTTTTGTGAGATTGTGTTTTTCCTTCTTCCATTATTTCTCAGAATTGTACATGACTCTACAAGGCCCAATGGATAAGGCACTGGTCAACATTATATGGTTTAAAAATTGAGATTCTAGATCCTCATACCATGTCTTCGTCATGCTCAGTCCATGTCATGTCCCCAAGCTAGAGCCAGTTGTTGTCTCCCAAAACCACTTTTCGTTTTCCAAGTTAAATTTGAAATTTTGAGCTCTCACCCTCCTAAAGTATTTAAGCCAAGTTGAAAGTTCGAAGAAATAGCAAAATCCATGCCCTAGTGTTGTTTAAATCTTTGTTTTGCTCGTTTTGAGAAATTCTCCATCTCTCGAGTCTATGCACGTAATATCCTCTTTATAATATCTTTTTTTATCAAAATTGTTTGCTTGTTCTATGGCTTTGAGTCGTCAAATCATTGTTTTGCCTCCATGCCTTTGGCTCGTAAAGGAAATTCAAAAATTGGACTCAAAATGATGAAGTTCTCTTCCTCTGTGTATTTTTTTCCCATAGTCGGGAATGATGGGCATTTTCTTCCCTGTCAAATTTTGGCCCCATCATCCACATGGGTATGTGGACATACTTAATTAGTGGAAGTGGTTCGGTGGAGAAATTTGTGTTTTTGAACATCTTTGTAAAAAATGTGAAAAGTTTAAAAAGTGACCTGCAGCCCCGATCAAACTATAAAGGTAAAAGTCAAATTTTGAGCCTGCAGGGAAAAATTCAAAGGTGAAGCCCACTATTGAAAAGTCAAAGCGGACGAGTGGGCCATCGGGGAACTTTTGGAAATTTAACCAAATTCCCAAAACTGAAGTAAAATTTATAGAATGCTTCACGGCTCTACCAAGGTCTCGAGCCTACCGTTGAAAAATCAAAGCGGGAGAGTGGAACAAATGGAGAACTTTTAGTTTTTAAGTCTTTTTCTAAAAATGTTAATATGTTGAGAAAAGGTCCACGACCTCATTTCCAATCAGAGGATGCCATGTGTCAAGATTTAAATCAGAGTAGTGGTTCGGTAGAGGAATTTGAGTTTTTGAGCCTTTTTCCAAAAAAGGTTAAAATGTTGAGAAAAGGGCTGCACCCCATTTCTAATGAAAACGTGCCACGTGCCTAAGTTGAAAAGTCGAAGCAAGGGTGCGGGCCAATTTGTTCCAAATTTCCAAATCTCTAAAAAATTGCAAAACGTAAAGGGATTTCCCCCATACCCACTCCAATCTCTTCCTACCATGTGGATGACCCGATTTCAAAGTTATAAGAGAAAATCAAACGGTCTGTATTCAAATTAGAAAATCAAATGTAACATTCACATTGCAAGATCTGGTTTTAACCCGCCATGAGCGTTTTCTTCACAATGGAGGAATTTGAAGAGGCATAAATGATTTGTAAAGTTGTAACCATTTTGGCATGAGATATAATGGCTCCTCAAAGCCATTCTAGGGGTTGGCGATTGATTTCAAAAATACCAGAGTGCTTTGTACCTGGAAAAGACAAAAATGCCATACTTCTTCTATTTTCCCTTCTCCTTAGAATTTCCTCTATTCTCAAAGCTCTGTACAAACTCTACTTTAGCTTCAATAATAAAAGAAGGAATTTTTTCCTTTTTTATTGAGGGATTGATTGGTACCTTGTGACCAATGAATTTTTTTGGTCTTGTAGCTTCTCTTGCATGGATTTGTTTTTCTTCTAACTATAAATGCATGTAAATGAAATTTCTAATTAATGTGTGTGGGAATTTGATATTATACCCACAACATTAGTTTTCTCATACCTCCATTTCCACTCCCTTTCCCCTTTCCAAGAAAAATTTTCTTCTCTAGTGAGACATTGTAGCTTTGCCACGGGGTCGATAGAGTGCCCCTGTTGGATCTCGGTCAAAAGGCCACAATTTAAATCCACCTTTTATACATACACCTCACGAAGCTGCACCTTTCAAGTAGAGGCACTTAGATTCCCATAGTGTTGGCTTGAAACCCACCAATTTGTCTACAAGACAAATTTTCTCACCAACACTCTGTAAAAGCACTGAATAATAATATTTGCCATTTCTTGGTGGATATAGCCCACACTGGGTGAACCACATTAAATTTGGTGTTATATTTCTCTTGTTTTATTTCATCTTCTACTTATTTCCACATTCATTTTTTGTATGCTTTATCTAATAATAGATATGTGCAACATTGTTATATGGTTTAACCCCAACATTCCTTACTAAAAAAATATCTTGTGATGTGTTATATTCATCCGAGTCCTTTGTTGTGTGTAATACCAACAGAGGTGTATGGGTTAGAGCTCCTTTTGGGATTGGTGTCTCACTAAATTTTTTTTATAATATGTGTTATATTCCTAGGAGTCCTTTCTTTGTGTAATATAAGCAACGGTTTCAGTGGATTTTGTCCCGAAAGGGGTTCCCACATTATATCTGGTCTCCTCATGTGAATGTGTGTGTATGCTTCTTATTCCTATAGTCTCTTGATTAATATTACATGCTTATAACAATAAATAATAGTTAACAACAATAGATACAAGAAAGAAAGAGGAAATTGATTGTAAGTTTTATTAGCATTGATTCACCCCCTCTCAGTGCCTGAAATCTCTAAAAATTGGTATCAGAGCGGTGGTTCTCGTGTGTAAAGCTTAATAACTTGGAGTTGATCCTAGAGAAAGATAAGCATGGAAAAATGTATTCATTTTTATGTACCCTTAGTACAACTTTATAACCCCATGCGTGCTGGCCTATCACCCAGCGGGTGTTGGGCGCTCACCCAAGGAACGCGCAGCGCCGAGCCCCTCCTTTATGTGAGAATTGTGAGAAGGTTCTTCCATTGATGGGGGATGGTTTGTAGAATGAGAATACATTTACTTAGTTAAAATAAAAGTGGAAGGGAAACTTACAGATCCACATATTAACATATTAAATGAACTAAGCATCATTTGTAATAAGCATGATGAATCAGATATGAGTCATGATAGTCACACAACAAGAGGGTTTACACCCTTAAACATGATATACAAAACAAACCCTTATATATATATATATATATATATATATATATATATATATACAATCAATATATATATATATATATATAAAAATACTAGGACTCATCTCTCACAGATCTTCCCTGGTATGATATTCTAACTATGCCTTCCCAGTTCATCCCTTATTATAGACTCTAATGCCATACAAAGGCTTATTACATCCTTCAGAACCCTTAGCACTCTGTAACAATCGCTTCTCTCGCATCTTACTCTTTATGCATCCTCTGCTCTGCTCCCATCTATCACTCGATGTATTTCTTTGCTTCGAGCATCTCTCTTTATAGGTTCATCATCCACCACCATGCCTTCTCTCCTAAATAGATCGCATGTCAAGTGTCAATGTGGTCCTCCAATGGTGAATGCTTATCCCCTTGTGAACCCTCCACTCTTTGTAATGATGTATTTTGGGAATATTTCCTGCGCATAATATTCTTTTCTTGACCTCCAAGGTTCCAGGCTAGCACCTTATCCACTCAGCACGCCTAGTTGGGTCACATTTTTCCTCAAGTACCTTCAAAATGTCGAATATAGATAAGTCCTATGAACCCAATGTTTTTCCTTCCATGTGTGCCTGATTTCTCAAAACCCTTCTTAAACCTCTGTCCTATGCGCTTCTCCCCACGTGAACTTCTCTTTATTGGTCCCACGCGTGCACATGCCTTTTGGTACTTAGCCAATATTCAAGGCCCAACATCACCCCACACTAAGCTTGTTCTCTATCCTCAAAAACATCCCACTTCTTCAAAGAATAAATAATGGTGGGACCCAGAAAAATTGAATGAAGAATGGAAGAATGGAATAATCTATTACTGTTGTAAGAGGAGTGGGAACTCCTTCTTTACTATTACCTCAATCTTCTCCCAGGCATCTACTTCACCTCGCCTATTGAAGTAGGTCACCCACTAGAGTGCTTACCTCTTCAAAACTTAATTCATCACCCTTAGCATTCAAGTATATCTACAATTCCTTCCAATTGCTTGCTAAGGTCATCCTACGGCTGATATGGGGATACAACTCCTTAATCTAGTTCTTGATCAAACCTTGCAAGGCTTCAATTACTTCCATCTTCTTCTCAACCTCGGCTAGGATTTTATCCTACTCTGCCCTATTTCCTTATTCTTCTCATGGAATTTTTTAGATCCGCCTCATGTATAGCAACTAGTATGCTTGCTACCCTATCTCTATTAGTGCAGTTATCATACATGGCCTCATCCATTCACGTGGTGGTCTAGATAGTAGAAAGGAGCTCGAGAATACCATGTAATTGTCTCCCGATCTTTTGATTATCTTCCTCCTTCTAGCGTGCCAATACGAGTGGCTGCCTCTCCATGGTAAGGATATGAGTTAAGTTTTCCAAGAATTAAAAGGTTGACTCATATTTCCACTCGGGTGGGGCTAGGTGCAGGTGTTTCAAGATTATAGCATCTGTGATCATCTCTATATTTTTGTACACCTCATATACCTTTTCCTTTTCCTCCCTTAATTTATGCCTTAGTTATGTGCTAATCAGCTCCTCCTACTTCAAATCCTTGCTTTTCTCAATGATTTATTTGTTCTTCTTCTCCATCTCTTCCTCTAGGACCCTTACTCTATCATTCCTCCCAAAGAGTCTCGCCTCAACCTCTATTGACACCTTGTTGAGTGTGTTACAAAATTTCTCATCTAATAGCTACTGAGCATTCACCAGAGGGTTTACTCCCTTAGACTTTGGTATTTTCATCAACGCCCCTTGGTTGACCTCAAATTCTATCTCATCAACATGGGACTCAAAATCCCAAGATAACATCTTTCTCGTACGTGGGTATGCACCTTATTCTTCGAATGAATACCATGCAAGGAGTTGGTTAGAGGGCACAATACTTTGGAAACATGCGCACGATACCTTAGTAGGATCATTGATATAACTCATTCCGTTTTAGCGCTATTACCACACCCTTTCCTCCCATGCGCACCACCTTAGGAAATCTTACCACTAGGCTGGGATCTCTACCCATGCTTCCATATTCCTTCTTGATGTTTTTGCTCTCTATTTCCTTGAGCACTTCATCGGTGTTGCGCTCTACCTCCTACTCCACCAAGTCCTTTATTATGCTCACTACCTCCCTTTTTGTGGCATCCTCTATTTTCTCCTTGGTGAGGCTTGGGGTCCTTTGATCCTTGGTGTTTACCTCCTCACTCTCCCCCTTGCCTTGAGCACCTTCTTATTCCCCATCCTTCTCCTCATTCCCTTCCTTTGAGTCATGTACATCATACATGGGATAGTCCTGAGCCTCTTTGCACTCGTCATCATCCTTATCGCCCATGTAAGCCTCCATGCTCTGTGTTTCTTCTGAGTCTACATTTTCTACTTCCTTCTACTTCTTCCTAACCGGTGATTCCAGTCTAGGAGATTCTTCTTTCTCTTCTTATATAGGAAACTCCTTCCTTCTTGGTAGCTCTTCTTTTGCATTCGCGCACCTCTTGCTTTGGCACATACTCTTCAGGTGTCTTTTCCTTTTCTTCTATAGGGGACTTCTTCCTCCATGCATATGTGCTTGGCCTCACACCTAACTCCTGCACACCTACAAATTGTGTTGTTTGTGCACTTGGTGCCTTTTTCTCAGGTGCCTCCTCTCTCTCCCTCTTCCTTGGTGTGGCCTTCTTCCTTAAGGTAGGGTCTTTTGGGATTGATACTTTTTTTTCCACATAGGCACCCTTCTCATATTTTTCCTTATGTGTAGATATACTCTTGTTACGGTTCTTCCAACAACAGGAAAGGTTACTGGTTTTATCATATGCACGTCATGGGAGACATACTTCTCCACATAGGCGCACTTCTTTGGGTATATCAGAGTCCTTCGCAGCTCACAATAATCTTGGTCCACCACTCTAAGATCGAACCTCAGCCTCTTTGCCTCCTTCAAGAGGTTGACCCGGCCAAGAATTATTGTTTAGTGAAGGAGAATGGCAATTTGTACCATGACCTCTTCGTATTATCGCCAAAGTGAACTGTTAATACATAAATGTTTTTACACCGTAAACTCGATTTATCCTTGCACTAGAGATGGAAATTGATTGGATATTCTCCACTTAGCCCCAAATGTTTCACGCATTTTCTTGTACCAATTATCCAAGTGTGCCTTATGGCCAGCCATCATGGTGTCACAATTATATATATCAAATCTCTTGATCGAGGAGGGGTTCTCATCCTGGGCATTCCCATGAAAAATTTCTTGGTCCATTGAGCACACAAATTTTTGAAAACATGATGGTAAGGAGGACATTACCAAACATTATCTTCTCCCCTTCATGTGTGAAACTGATAATCTCCTTTTCTATGAATACTAATAGGTTGTAGATGACCCCCTCTACGAGATCTTTTGGTAAATGTTTAACCATGCCTTGTTGATACGGTTCTATATTTCTAAACATTTAGTTTTGTGACCAAGCACTTGACCATCCTCATTACAGGTCTGAAATCATAGAAATGTTGAAGTATTGAGACCCCTTATTGTAGTCATAGGTGTCCATAGTTTTCTATATGGCCTCCTTTTCATCCAAGTCATCATCAAATGAATCCCCCTCGCAGGTAAGACTAGTATATTTGGAGATCAGCTAGAGGGTTATCCTCATCCTTTGTCCTATAAATTAAAAATGATCTTCATATACGCATGACATTAACCATTGGTACAACCACTCGGGTTTACCAAAATAGGGAAACTCATAAAGTTGTAACAACTTGGCCTTCTCCATCTTCACCTTTACTTTGTCATCATGGATGGAAATTCATTTAGTGTCCTATTATCGTAGGTCTAACTATCTCCAATTCCATCTCTTTCTTTGTGGTTCTTGTTTGATGGTTTTAGTCACTTACAACCATCTTTCTCACGTGAGACACCCATTCTTTTCCTAGCAATATGCCATCTGGGTATTGCATTTCTGCGTACCATTCCTCATTGAAGCTAGTGGAAACAATTTGTTTCCCTTTTCCCTTTCCCTTCTTTGGTGAAACGGTGGTTACTTTCCTTGGTGCCATTGTCGGGTTGTTTAAAAATTCTTTTCTTCCTTTTGATCCTAAATTTGCTTAACTCTATAGCTCTACTCTTACGTGAAGATCCCTTCAATCATGTGCCCTAGCTCTAGAACCCTAACCTATAAAAACCCTTCCTTCCACAAGATGACGTATTCACTTACGAGTTTGAAAAATACAATCAACCCTTTCTCTCACGCCCATGTATTGTTTTTCCACCCTAGTTAATTAATCAAACTCGTTATTCACTCAGATCTTTATAACCTTCTTTTGCGCAACTTTTCTCAAGGATGCCCTAGTTTGCAAGAGCTCTTCAATATCACAAATGCAAGGTAATAAAAATGTATCGACCTTCTACTTATAGCTTTTTCTTCTTTTCCGCAATAAATGCAATGCCACCTACCATCATACCTTCATAATAAAGGCATATTTTTCTCGCTAAAACTAGCCTTAAGATATTTTACCCCCATGCCCAACCCTATACAAAAAACCCTTACAACCTTGGCATGCAAAAATCCTTAATTAACCGAAGATCCTCACATGTGTACATGCATTGCCAAAGGTACTCCTTCCAACCTTACTTTGATTTTTTCCCTCGTCGTGTTGTTCTTACACTTATCATCCTTATACGTGGTCTTTGTAAAGTTATCGACACCAAACTCCTAATGTCCACCTTTCTCCACACGTGCTCTTCCAAACTTTGCAATTTTATTCTTCAATCTAGCCCATGAAAAAAGAGCTTCCACTATCACTTCTATTATTTGTCGCATTACTCCACCCCACACTAAAATGGATGTGTAGTCCTTTGCGCATAGATTTTTTAAAAAAATAATAAGTGGCTACCAGCGAATAATGTGCACAAAAAAAAAATAAAGGGAACAAGCAACGAGAAGGGGAAACACATAGAAAGGAAAATGCACTAAAGGAAACCCTAGGATAAATGGAAATATTTCCTTATTTATGAATACATAGAAAACTTATTTATAGTAGGGCTTCAGCCTACTCCCATTTAAATGGCCTAGTAATCTCATCCCATCCAGTGTTTATAACTGGCATGTGCCTGAATCAAGGATGTTTGAGATGATATATGGCCCTAACCAATGGACTTTCAGTTTCCTAGGATGGCACAAAAATTTGGAGTCATAAAGAAGACCATCTGCCCAACCTCGAATTTTTTTTTTTTAATATGGTGATCATGCCATGCTTTTTTCATGCCTTTTAGCCTTCTAAATCCACCTAGCAAGTGATCACCTTTCATCCAATTGCATTAATTTCTCCATGCACTCCTGTAGTGCTTATTCATTAGATAATCCTCCTACGTGCGCAATACATGGGGATGGTAGCATGAATTCTACTGGTAACACAAATTTTGTGCCAAACACCAATTGGAATGGTGTGGCCTTGTTCAATTTCTTGTAGGTAGTCCTATATGCCCATAGTACAGCTGAAATTTTTCATCCCAATCCTGTCTTCCCACATCACAATTTTTTATCAGCGTGTGACTTATAATTTTGTTAAATGCCTCAGCAGTTCCATTAGCTTGTGGGTGATATGGGGTAGTCTTATGGTGGGCTACCATGAATTCTTCCAACAAGATTCTAACAGTCTCATTCAAGAAATGAGTATCCCTATCAATCGTTAAGCTCAAGCGGACATCCATATCCACTTATAATATTTTCCCACAAGAACCTAATTGTTGTTGTTGTTGTGCACTGCACCCTTGTAGCACCGCTCTGCCCATTTTGTTAAGTAGTCAAGATCAGGTAATGATATCATGTGAACCAGTCCATCGTGCAATAGGTGAAATAGGTCCTATAAAATCAATCACCCATTTATTAAATGGTTATGCGCTAGCTATCGGTCTTAAGGGTATCTCATCCCTCCTTCCGGGTTTTTCAAGGTGCTTGACAATGGTCACAGGACTTGTAAAACTCAATATAATCTGGGTATATACTTTCCCACCAAATCCCCGCTAGTAGGATTTTTGCGTGGTGGAATTTCATGCATAGTGTCCTTCTACAATCCCATCGTGTGTTTCCTCCATGATTGTAACACACTCATGCTCCAACACACACTTTGGCGTAAAACCTCATCGCATCTCGGCTTGTATAAGTCACCACTAATTAGCATGTAGGGGGGCGACGCGTATGGCTAATCGCTTTGTTCTCGAAGATAAGAAGATGAGATGGGTATATAGAGTCAAGGAAGCAAAACTAGAAGTCAAATAAGGACAAGAAATCATCATGAGTAGATGAGGTATAAATTCATACATCTAGCACATATCAAGTAGCAATGAATGATTTCAAAGGAAAAAGAAGGAAGATAAGCCAAGCATAAGGAGTGAGGAGTTTCTTCCTTAAGCTATGATAGAGAAAATGTAGTATATATGTCTCATAGGAATACAATCAGGAAATGAGGACTCAAGTAATGATTCGGTGATACAAAAGAATACATCTAGAGAGACTGACAAGAAAACAAGGACCAGGAAAGATAAAACTAAGTCATCATGTTGTTTTGATGACTTCTTGTTGTTCTAACCACGTCTAAGGAGAACATGATATACCTTCTCTAAGATTCTATAAGGTATACCAAATCTAAAGGAAGCATAGTTCAGAATTCATCATAATGAATTTGAACAAGAAAGTAAAGAATGTTGGTCAGTGCCTGTAGTAGCTATGTAATGTCTCGAGCAAGATGTCAAGGTATGTCATATGTGATTTTCTCCATGATGTATAGTGTTGTATGTATAGAAGTCCTTGTGTATCCACATGAGCCAACATGGAAAAATAATGATGTCAATTGATTCATGATCATGTAGTTTCCTCAACATTTCAATGGTATAGTCAAGTGAGAAGTGTTTCCATGAGAAAATATTGTATCAATGAACAAGATGATTGTATAGTAAAATCTAAATCAAACCAGTTTTGATATTTGATGAGAGTGTTCATGCCATGGTTAATTCATTTAGTGGTTGGTTGTTAGTAGCATTGTGTGGTCATAATTTAATATGAGTCATGTGTTCATAAAACCCTCATGTTTTGAGTCTTGAAAGAAAATTCCATCCCTGTCAAAGTTTATTATGACCAAGTGAAATCAAGTAGTGTCAAATCTGACTTTAGCATGTTTTGGTCACATATGAAACTTGATGCATGAAAAGTATTGGTCCTAAGTGTCATATATCAAGTATGTTGTCATGATCCTTCAAATGTAATATGAGTGAAGCAATGCAAGATCTTCATAGTCCACAGTGTGAGAAAAAGGTGACAGGATGTGTATAAGTAATCTGTAATGAGAAAGTAATTACAAACTATAGGTATGGAAGAGGGCGTCATTGTCAAATGCATAGGTTAAGCTCCCAAAGATGTTGGTGAAAATTTCTGTTGATCTAAGTATTGTAACAACTGAAAAATTCCTTTTGATTTAAGTAGTGTAACAATTGGTATCTCCAAACTATGTAAACCACATGCTCAGAAGTTTGTTGTTGAGAAGATTCAAGTGAGTTAATGACTATCTATGGATGAGATTAGAGAAATTGGATAGATTAAAAGACTGAGTAGATTAATACACGCCACAAGTGAAAACAAGACACCAAATAATGGATAAGTGTCAAGAAGGTGGAGATCAATGATGCAACCTAGAATTTACCAGATAACACCCTAGTCGCATTGGCACATCACTTAGCCTAGACTGAGTGCTCACCAAAGTGCGCAAAGGTACTAGGTCCCTCTTTAGGGTTGTTGTAACAGGATGTTAGCATGATGAAGGAATAAACATATAGATCCATAACTAATCCATCATTCTACAATGCATACCATATTCAGATTTATGAAAGAAAAAGTTTAAACAATAATCATGATTGAATCAAGAACATGCACTACTTGATCACACACTAGGAATGACACTTAGATTCAACCAATAAATTCCATCTATTAATAAACACAGAAGCTCCTTACAATAATGGCATTCTATACCAATGTGCATATGGATCTGATATAGTAATCTCATCGTATACCTCTCTATATCTCTCTATCTATGTGATTCACATCATATATATAGGGTGGGGACTTTCCCTTCACCGTTTCTCTATTCAAAAAATAGGCCGCATGATATTAATAGCCACATGTCACTTACATGCATAGCCACACATGCAAGTGTGCTATCTATAGACCTCTTGATTAATCAAGTGACAATCATATTCTTAGCTTGTCTCTATGTAAAATGCTATGATCGATCCTTTAAAGATAGACAATGTGTGGCATGCACCTCCCTACATCATTTGTGTGTTTCACATGCTATCTTCTAAAAATAGGTATTTATGCTCAAAATAGGATAACTTCCAAATGTTGAACTTTCTCTCCACATGCGTGCTCTTCATGTCCATTTGTGCCCTTAAACCTACTTTGATTTCCCACATGGACTTCTTGTGTGAGTTTTGTCAAGTGTTCTCTAATCAACATTACCCCACACTAATCGCATTGTCGCCCCAACAATGGGTATCTTCAAAAATTGTAGTAAAGAATATTGAATGGAAAGAATAAGAAAGAATGTAGATGAATAAAGAATGTTTTAAGAGGAAGCATCCTCTATATTATTTTGAAGGAGAAACTTTGGATACTCGTCTTTTATTTCGGCCTCCAAGGTTTGTCATTCAATGAGTGGTTGTTATTATTTCTGGAATGTCCATAGCAATGGATTCCAACTCATCCCTTGTAATCTCTCCTTTTTCATTCTGTAGAACCAACACAATGTTGGACATTGATGTCATTCTTCCTTCTAGAAGATCCATATTTTGCACAATGAGCTTCCCAAGCTCTTCCAGTTGAGTCTTATGTGGCTCTTGTGATGTTGTTAGGGCCTTGCGCTTCTACTTAACCATTGACAATATTTCTATGCGGCCCAATGTTTTGTCCTTCATTGCTCTCTAGACCTCATTGCTTTCTTCCAGGGTCTTCATGTTGATAAGTGCCTCTAGAGCTTGTGAGATGTTTAAATCTGGTCTGCTTTCTTCAATACTTCTTGTAGTGCTTGCAGCAGCCCTTCATATGATGCAATCTTTCACATCACTGACGCTTTCTCTCGCCCTGCCTCTTGTTCTGAATTCCTTGGCATTGGTATGCGTAGAGGTTCATCTTCAAGTACCAAGTCCACCAACTTTCCTACATAGTGTATCGCTGAAGGAAACGTCTGTGGTACCTTGGCCTCCAAGTGTGGCCTAGCTCTTATGACATTGTCCCCAATCTCCTCTACGATGCTGATAAATACTTCATTCTTTTTCCGTGCTAAGTCCCTCTCTTGTGTGATGTGCGCTATCTCTACATCCTTTGTCTTTAGCTCTTCACGTAACGCTCTTATCATTGTAGATTTGTCCATGTTTCTCCTTGCAACTTCAGTAGAAACCTTCACCAATGCGTTGTTGACCTACTCATCTGACATGACAGTAGGATTTACTGTCATATGTCTAGATTGTGGTGCCTTCTTCAGCCATCTCAAAACGCATGACTCTTCACATATATCAAAGTCAGGCTCATCCATATGGGTGTGCATTGACCATGATAGTTTCTTTCAAGTGCGCATAGTTACCATATCCTCATCCATTAGCTCCCAGCTAAATAAATCCTTTTGTGCTATCGTGCTTTAGAAGTGGGTGTGGAAAATTTTACCTGCATCCTCCGCATACCCCATGGCTAGTGGAATGTGCTCTCCACTTGTTCTTCTAGACCATTGTTGCTTAGGGAATTTAGCTTCCAAATTTGGGACTTGTGTCTCCATATCCTAAACATTCTCTACAACTATCTCCTCTGGTCCCTTCTCATCCTCTCCTCTTTCCTTTGATTCCTCACCATGTTCTTCTATGTTCTCTAGAAGTGTAGGAGAATTAGGCGTGCTTTCCTTTTACTCTTCCACCTCCTCATTTAACTTCAGTTTCCTCCTTTGCATAGTTGCCTCCTTCTGTGGAGAGATTCTAGGTGATCTGCACCGTGGTTGGAGTAGCACCTTGGGTCCTTGTTCTCCTAAACACCCTCTTAAATTTATGCTCCCCTTGGACTGCATTCATGTCCTCATCATCCCCCTCTTGTGGCTAAGGTGGTGTAGTGGCGTGCTCAGCTTCACCCTTATTTGTAGGATGTCTCCTACCTCTATGCTCCAAACCACCACTATCTTCACGCTCCTCCTCCTCATCCTCCACTTCAATTGGCTCTATGGGCTTAGGCACTGGGATGTTCTCCATTATATGCTTTCCCTTTGGTGGTGCTGGAAGTGTGAACTCACCTTCCACATACTTGTTATTCTCCATCTTTGGCTTCAGTTGGAGATACACCAGTGCTGCTCCAATATCTCCCACCACAAAACTTATTGGTTTAATTCTCAAAACATCATAAATGAGTCTTTCAACATATGCACCCCACCCTGGATACACATATTTCTTCCTTAGTGTGTGGTAGTTACAATCTACCTTATGCGTGTTGAACATTAGTCACCACACATCTGTAAACCTATGTACTGATGCTGGAAGTACCTTGTTATGAATTCATATGGCAACTTGCACCAAGGACTCCATGCCCCATCTTTCATTGCAAACCATGCTATACAGAAATGTTGGTATACAACAAATTGAACTTCCTTTCCAACCACTAAAGGCAAGTCCTTGGGGATGCACCATTCTTCCTCAAAATCCACACGAAGCCTATCATACCACTTCTCGTCCCATTGCTTAACCTGATCTATCATGGATCCCTCACATAGGTACTTCTTGAAGCATTCTACAGGAAATTTTTGTTCCATCGGATACTCCCATACCTTCTCCTTCGGTCCATCAAGCACTCCAATCTCCATGAACACTAGTGATAATAGAACAGCTCCAAAGCTAATATTTCCTCCTACACATGCTTCTTCAACAATTGTATTTGTGATATACCATGAAATGTTGTAGACTACTCCTTCAAACATATTTTTGGAAATGTGCAACCATATGGAGTTCACTTGTGACCACCTTTCCTAGTCATTGAAGCTTTATAATGAGATGTGCGGTCGTTTGTACAATTGGATACTTCTTTAGTTTGTCGATTTCCATACTACACGGACCCTTTGTATATCCCAACTCCTTCTTGGTCTCTAATATTACGGTTTTATCTATCAGATCATCTCGTAAATCATCTCCCGTGCCTTTCAACCCTGTCACTGTGGAGATGAGCATGGATAAAATTCTGACTCTGCACCCTATAAAGTAGAAAAAATCATCATGCACTCTACTCATAAGCCATTGGTATAATGACTCATAATTCTTGAAATAAGGGAGCTCATAAATTTGTTAAACCCCTATCCTCTGCAAGATATTCTCACCAGCATCATTATACATTGACATATCTTCCATCATATGTTTATTTGTCTTTGTGTTCAACAACGTGTCAAGATCCTTCTTGTTCTCAATGGTATGGTGATTGTACTCAATCACTTTGTTTTTCCTTATGTGAGAATCCCACTCCTGGCCAAAAATAACCCCCTCTGGATATTACATCTCTAAAAAATTGCTTTCTGGAGCCATTTCTTCCTCCTCGACGACCACCTTCTTCTTTCCTTTTACTCTTGTTGCAGTTGCCTTCTTAGGTGCCATTTTTACCTTGTAATCCTTTGTAGATCCTTTCCGTTCAAATTCTGTAATGTGCAAAGCAAACCCTAGTTCAATTCAGCGTGCCCTAGGTGAAATTATGTGCCCCTAACTTGTCTCTGTCACCTTTCTTTACTCAAACCCTTCACCCTGGGCACAAAAGCTTCTTACGTGTATAAATCTCTTCATCACGACTGGTTACACACCTCTCACACCTTAAAACGATCACTCGGATCTTCGCACTTGGCTTCTTTCAAATACTCTTAATCACAACAGTAAAAATGAATTTGCATCCCATCCTTATATAGATTTTTCAAATTTTGATGCATTTATTACTCCTTCACCTACAAAATATCCCCTCATTCATTGACCAAATTCATTCATTCCGCATGGTACATCTTCGCACCTTAGTTATAACCTTCTTGCACTCCTCTCTACCCTCTAGTCACAGAATTCTCTTTTGCACGTGCCCTTGCACCTGAGTACCTCATCATTGTACCTTACCTGGTAGTTATCATGGCCTCCACTTGCCTCGCATTATACTATTCCTTCTTTCATCTCCATCCTTGGTCACTTTTGAGAAGAAATATTCTTTTGAATTAAAGCACACCCATAATAGCTTATTCCTTTATCCTTTCAATTCCCACTATCTTATACCTAGATATAAACAACCACCCCACACTAAAAGTGTGTGCAATTCTCTGCACATAAACATTCTTCACATAGTAATTAGCTTCATATGCACAAGCATGCTTATTACACAAGAACAACAACTAAATTGACAAAGCATAATGACAATGAAGGAAATACATAATTGAAAACATAATATAAATGGAAATATTTTCTTATTAAAAACACCAAGAAGACTTATTTATAGTAGGGATTTAGTCTACTCCCATTGAAGTAACCGAGTAGCCATGTTCCATCAAGTGCTTCTAAGCGGCAAGCACTGTTTCAAGTATGTGAGTGATGACATAGAGCCCCAAAAATGTACTTTTAGCTTTCTGGATGGCACAAGAACTTAGATTCATAAATAAGTACCATTTTTCCAATCTCAAACTTCTTATCCCTTATGTTTCTATCATGTTATACTTTCTACCTGGCCTTTTCCTACTTCTGACTCCATCGTGTTATGGCTCGTCACTCATCCAGTTGAATCATATTCTCAATACACTCTTCTAAATTCTACTCATCAACTAGACCTCTAGAGCCCATAATGCACAAAGAAGGTAACAAAAATTCTCTAGGGATAATGGATTTTGCACCAAACACCAATTGAAATGGTGTGGATTTGTTCAATCTCTTATAAGTTTTTATATATCCCCAAAGAACAGGTGACACTTTATCATCCCAATCCTTTTTCCCAACATCACAAATTTTCATCAAAGTTTGGCTCAAAATCTTGTTGAAAGCCTCAAAAGTTCCATTAGTCTGAGGATGATAGGGTGTAGTTTTATGGTGTGTAACCATAAACTCATCTAATAGGATCCTGATTGTCTCATTCAAAAAGTGTGTACCCCTATCACTTGTCAAGCTTAAAGAACATACATGTCTTGTAAGAACATTCTCCTAGAGAAACCTAGTAGTTGTAGCCACTATACAGTCCTTTGTAGGTGTTGCTTCTGCCCATAATGTGAGATAATCTATGCAAGTAATGATATAGCGTGATCCATTCCTAAGCGCAGCTAGTGAAATAGGTTCTACAAAGCCAATGGCCCATTTCTCAAATGGTTCAGCACTAGTAATCGGTCTCAAAGATATCTCATCTCTTTTCCCTATTTTTCTAGGCACTGACAATGGTCACACGCATTGAAATACACCTTACAATCTTTATACAATGTCTCCCACCATAATCCAAGTGAGTAGGATCTTTTGGGCAGTCACATCACCTGCATAGTGGCCACCTGCAATACCACCATGGGATTCTTCCATAATATCCTTGTGCTCATGCTCTAATACACAACGATGTAATAATTCATCTCTTCCTAACTTGTAAAGGTCACCATTGATTAACATAAATGGTGCCGCACGTATAGCAAGTTGTTTCTTTTCTAATGCCTTCATTCCTTCTGGTGCCATACTAGTTTGTAGAAAGATAAAAATGTCTTCTAATTCCATGGGTGTGCATTGTAACCTATATAACTATGCATCTGGCATGGTTTCTTTAATTTTATGTGCTTCTTCTCCTGAGTGAATTCTAGACAAGTGGTCTGGTCTAGAATTACTTTTCCCTAGCTTCACCACAACTGTGAAGTCAAACTCTTGAAATAGGAGTACCCATCTGCATATGCACCCTTGCAAGACCAGTTTTTCACCAAATACTTTAATGCCATGTGATCTATATAAAACAAAAATGGTGTTGCTAATAAGTACTGTCAAAACTTGTGCAATGCATAGATCATTGACAAAGCTTTGCACTCTATAGTTGTATAATTCCTTTCAGCAGGAGTCAGCTTCCTACTAGCAAAACAAATTGGATGATCTATAATACCTTCACTAGGTTGAGCTAACACAATGCTAATGGCCATGCAGAAGCGTCCACATGCACATGAAATGGTTTATCCCATGAGGGAAAATGTAGAATGGGCATAGTAGTAAGTTTCTCTTTTAATATATAAAATGTGCACTCTTTGTAGTTCTCCCCAATAAAATGCACCTTTCCCTTTTAGTAATTCTTCTAAGGGTACAACAATTTTGGCATACCCTTTGATGAACTTTCAATAGTAACCTGTATGACCCAAAAATCCACACACCTCACTTTGACGGGTAGGCACTTCCAGGACCTAGAATGACCGCAACCTTAGCTAGATCAACCAAGCAACCCTTCCTTGCAGATTATATGCCCTAACAAAATTCTAAAAGGTGTAGCAAATATGCACTTCTTAATGTTTAAAGAGATACTCAATTTTTGCATTGTTCAAGCACTAAGCGTAGATTATCACAATGATCTTTCACAAGCCCATATACTATCCAATCATCTAGATAAACCTACAAAAAGTTAGGAATAAAATATTTGAATGCCTAAACAACTATATGTGAGAATATAACAAGCATGTTTTTCATTCCAAAAGGCATCACAATATAGGAAAATCTTCCCCATTCAGTAGTAAATGTAGTCTTTTCCTAGTCCTCCTGAGAAATCCTAACCTGATGATACCTAGAAAACCCATCTGTGAAGGAATATATCTTGCACCTTACAACTCCCTCTAGTATTTCCTCCGTAAATGGTGTAGGGAATGGGTCTATTACATAGGAAGCATTTAGCTCCCTGTAGTCCACACATATTCTAATTCGTCCATCCTTCTTGATATTGATCACCATTAGACTAACCCATTCTGACTCATCAAGGGGCTTGATAATTCTAGATTTCAACATTTTATCAATTTCTTCTTTTACCTTTTCACGCAAATTAGGATTCATTCTATAAGGTCTCTTTCTCACGGGGTGTGCACCTTCCTTAAGATTTATCTTCATTTCCCCAAGTGATTCATGCACGCCTTTAAGTTCATGATACCCTTGAGGGAATAAGTCTTGATAATCCCGAGTAAATGATATTTTCCACCTTTGAGTTTGACCAGTAGTCTCCAATTATGACCTCATTAGGCTCACCTCGATCATATATTTACCTTTTTGGTCTTCATTGGTTCATGGTATTTGTGTTTATCCTTATCTGCACTATCCAAGACCTCGCGTGCCCCCCTGAATGGTCAATATCTAAATTTTCAACTTCCTCATCATCCATGATGTACACCATCTTACCTTTTTCTTTCTTAAGACAAGCACAATCAAGCAATATGGATTCTTCTCCTTCTTCTTCAAAATGCATGCCTGATTCTGTCTCACCCATTAATTCTTGTATGAGTTCCTCACCTTTGCACTATCTCCCATGGTTAACCACTTGACAAATTTTAATGCCTCTTCTATTGGAGGTTGGGAAGAAAAATAGTCAAAGGTCTGGATCATTCCTGTAGTCAAATTTTTCCAATTCCCAGTCTCTCTATGTAGTTCTGCATATACATACCAGGCACATGTGCATCCTTGTAGAGTAGAATATAGTCTATACACCCAGAGTGAAGGTGGTAATGCTTCCTATCCTGCTTTCCGAGTCTCTCACACTACTGAATGTGATGTTGAGTAGGTTGATCACCATTATAAGTGTAGATCTGTGTAGGTGCATTGCTTCTTAAAACTTGTAGATAGATAGGACACTTCATAAGATCTCTCCTTCCATGGCTTCCAAAATATAGGAAGATCTTTTTGCTGCCTCCGTATATGCCTCCATGGCTTCAAAAATATAGGAAGATCTTTTGCGTATACCTATCCGTCAAATAGTCAAAAGAATGAAGTCCCTTCTTGTGTGTAACCACATTTTTTACCTCAAGCCCTACTATTTCATATGTACCATGAGCCCAATTGTCACAAGCAATACTCATAGTATCACTAATAGAATGAGAATCCTCCCACTTTGTAGGATGTATTCCTTTGATGGCTCATTAACCTCGGATCTGAAAAAATGCAAACATAGATTCTGTTTAAGTCCTCCTCACTTGGAGGCTCAACATATGGTGTAGAATTCCCATCTATCAAAGGTATCGAGAACCCTTTCCTCCTTGTCCTCAAAGCTGATATACCCCTTATTGAATCTCAAGTCAACGTTATTCACATAACACCAAGGGCATCCAAGAAAGGTTGGAAAACTATATGCTTCGCAAGTGCTAATACCTCAAAATATCTAATGAATTTGTCCCCTTGTATAGTTATAGATGCATCCTTAAAAATCCTATGGGGCTGGACTTAGTTCGGTTCACCATAAACAACACATTAGATGAAGGTTGTAATGGGGTCTCCCATTTTTACCCATGCATATAATGAAAGAACACTTACTTCCACACCTATATCTATCGGAATATTGCTCAACAGTCATCCATCCATAACAACATTTAGAGTAATTTCTTTTTCATAGTCAATGCTATCAAGGGGAAGATTTGCATGCAGGATCTGTCATCACATCTCAATACTTATGTGTGGAGTGTTCCATTTTAACCAACTTCCTAATAGTGGGATGATTTTCTCCTGGCGCAACATTTGCATACATCTCTCGGATCATCGATATCGGGTTTGAACTATCTCTCGATGCTTTCTTCTACTCCTTTAAGTACTATATTCCACCCTAAAGATTCCTTGGAACTTCCATGGTAGCTCGACAAACCTCCTTCTAATGAGATGGATCTAGGTACTATTATCTCTATTTTGTCCCCGAAAAAATTGATCAAACATGACCCCGTGCAGGAAGAAATTCAAGAAACGGCTCCGTCACATGAATCCACACTTCAAATCCAATGAGTAGGTTACAGGAAGGTTCTAAAATGGAGGAGTATGGTTAGGGAAGGAAGAAATCAAAGGCTCTAAGGAAAAGAAATGGAGAAAAATCAAAGTCTTCGAGCTCTACAAATGACTCAGAATGAGCCCCAAAATTGGCTAAGTATAGAGAGTCATTGGAAGTTGCCAAGTGTCCAAGTGGCGCATCTCCAAAGATTAAATTCAAAGGGAAGACTTGAATAAGCGTCAAGCTTCCGCATGTCCTAGAGTCAAAAAGGTGAATTTTAGGCCCAAAATAATTAAGTATAGTGGACCAGTGGAAGCCTCCATGTGTTCAAATGGTGCACCTTCAAGGGGCAAAGAAAAGGTGTTTCCCAAATGAGCGTGGAGCTTCTACGTGCCTCGGGGATGAAAAAAGTAAGAGTTTCCATTGAAAATTATGAATAGTTGAAAGACGCCACATGTCAACTTAACACTCCTTCAAAGTTAAAATCCTGAGTGGGTTTCCAAATGAGCATAGACCTTCCACATGTCCCAGGCCACGAAAAGGGGACAACGTCGAGGTTGAATAGTTAAAGCAGAGACAGGCCAGTGGAGGAAGCCAAGTGTTGGCATGGTGCTACTTAAAGAGTAAACTTTGGGGAGGTTTCCAAACAAGTGCCAAGCCTCCACGTGTCCCTGGTCGATGTATGGCCCCACCGAGTAAAAGGACTTAGTCAAAACATGAGGAAACTAAGAAAGGCTGTGGAAGATGCCACATGTCAACTCATTGCAACTTTAAAAGAAAAATCCAAAAGTGGTTCCCAAACACACAATAGCCCTCCACGTGTCCATTTTCAAAAGACCTATTTTGATAACTGGTTCCCGCCATTTTGTACAAGCCTGACTCAAATTTTCAAATGGGCATATCTTTTGATTCAGTGCTTGAAATCTAACAAATTTGGCACCATTGGAAAGATCTCGACCTCATCCATGCCATGGAGATCTAAAAATTTAATTTTGAAGAAGTTAAGTGGGTGAAAAATGAAAAAACGTCTTTGTGCCATTAATACAAGATCTATTTGCTCCAACAACCAAATCAGATTTGATCTGATCCGTCATTCTTCCTCCTTCAATGTGCTGAATAGGAAATCAATGTAGACATGATAGATTTGGGGTAGATTTGTAGGAGCATTAATGGCCGGTAGCTGAGCTTTGAATTAATTTTCCCACTTCTCTCTCCTTCTTCTCTCTATGTTGAATCTATAAAGGAAGGGTCGGGGCTCATTGTAAAGGGTTGGACATTTCTGTTTTGTGCCCTCCTTCTTCTTTTGCTCACAAGAGGATTTGTGGAGCTTTCCTAACCTCTCATTCAGGTTGTAATGTAAGTTTTTCTTCTTGGTCACTATAATATATTGTATCGACTCTGAGAAATAATATATATGTCTGTGGATGATTCTTGACCCTCTCATGTATTCATTTTTGTCTCGATCTATTATTATAGTTTGGTCATCTGTGCATGGTGTTTGTATTGCATTCATGTGGTCTTTGTTAAATTACAAAACAAGTGTCTAACATTCCTTTGGTGCATCACCTCATTAGCTTAGTTTATTTTCTTGCATCTCCTCAACCCTGTATCCTTGGTAGAATAAAGTAGATTAGAATATATCCTTTGAAATTTATTTGTATGCACTGAAAAGAGGAATAAGAACCGACCTCAATCCAGAGATCTCTCTCAACTTGCAAGGTCCAACACTTTGAGAGATGCTCCATGTTGTGTAATCACACCGAGAGTCTCAACCTAATAGGTTGCAGGTATTCAAGGGTGTTGTGATTCTCCACTAACAGTTTTGGCATGCCCGGTAAGAGCAAGAGGTATTCATTTTTTATTGTAGCAAGATTGATGTGCACTTGTTACAAGTTTTAGCTTTTAAGAAGCTCTGAAAGTTACACATCTGGTGAATCCAAAAGGGATAGAATCTACTAGTTTCAACATTCCAAGCTTATCAAGTTCATGAGAAGAATACAAATAAGGTCAAGAACCAGAGAAGAGGGACTATTTTTCTATTTGCACTTGTCCCCAGATAGAGAGAGGGAGAAGATCCCAAAGGTCTCCATCTCCACCAAATAGAACCTTGTCAACACCTCCTCCTAGTAGGCCATTCATTCAATCAATAAGGGTTCTCAGGCCAATCAGGATGGCACATCCAAATCCTTATGTCAATTTTCATTGGCAAAGAGCCCACTCGCCCTTAATGCACAAAATCTAGTCCTAGTGGTAGCATTAAAGAGCATCCCATATTTCACTGGAGAGAACCAAACTTCTCCTAGTGACCACATTCAAGACATTACAAATGTCTGTGCAATCCATGAGATCACTGAGATGGACATTATAGTCAAGTTACTAGACTCTTCATTCAAGGGTAAAGCTTCACAATGGTTTAGGAGTCTAAAAATAGGATCTATTCAGACTTGGGACCATCTGTTCAGAGCTCTCCATGACCAGTTTGGAGAAAAAGGAGATAATCTATCCTTGTTGGAGCAACTAACAACAATCAAGAGGGCTCCTGGTGAGTAGTTGATAGATTTCAACCTCATATTTCAAAGGACATGGGACAGGATTCCAGTGGCTGTAAATCCCACAGATGAAGGTGCCTTCTTATGATTTCTTAGAGCTCTAAATTCTGATATTGCTTTAATGATTCAATCAATGGAAGACACAACCTTACTTGCAGCCTATAGCATTTCCATAAGAGATGAAAATTGTTTAATTCAGGCTAGCAAACTTGCTCCTAGGCCACCCATGCCTCTATACCCAGAACTATCAACCTCAAGCACTAGTTAGACACCCACATTGGCTCCTATACCTACTCCTAGGAATCAAAGTTCAGTTGAAGCCTCTACCTCATCTTCTAGTACCTCAAAAGAGATTCAAGAAGTTATGAAATAGCTACAAAACCTAGGGAATGAGTTAGTAACTATCAAGAGGAAACAAGCTTAGAGTTCTAGGCCATATCAGCCTTAAGCTCAATATTAGGCTAGACCCCCATATCAACAAAATAGGCCACCAACTCAGGATGCAAATTAAAACCATAGCCAAGGACAACCTCAAACTACTAGAAATTTTAGGTCATATGATCCAAACATAAATTTAACATCAAGGGAATTGGTTCCAGCACAAAACAACATGGCCCAAGAATATGATTGGTGTTTCCCATGCAATCAACCACATAACCAATCAATGTGCTTTAATGGTGCACTAAACTAGGCCTTGATGGTACAGACCATTGGTGTGTCACAAGAGTCTAGCCAAGAAGAAAATTAGTAGCAAGGAGTTCAATAAGAGGCATCTCCAAGTGAGACTATGCTTGTCAATTGGCAAGCTGAAGACTTCTATGGGATGAATCAAACACCTTCCCAAAGTGTAGCTGCCAATACACGGTCCAAGAAAATAAATATTGGAGAGGGACAATCACCAAACTCAGGTAATCCTCAACCCTCCATTACTCCACAAGGTATTGGCACTCAGAATGAAACTTCTAGTATGCAGAGCCAGTCCAAGCCACCTTCCAAACCCACTCAAGAACTAGTTGTAATGACCCATGTGTAAGAAAAAAATGTACCAGGAAAAGGGGGAAAAAGGATAGCTCATTTAACATCATTGAACAAATGAAGAAGAAAAATGTGAACATTTCAATGTGGGAGTCATTGGCCATTCTAGAATGAGAAGATTTGTTGCAAAATGTTATGGCCAATTGTTCAAGCTCAAATCAGCCCCTAACTAGTAAGAGAGAGTGTTTACCAATGTAGCTCAGACTGGGGGAAATCATGGAGGACAACAAGGTAAGAATCTGAAGCCTCCTCCATTCTATGTTTCATTGATCATTAGGGACAAATTGGTACATAATTGCATGATTGATTTAGGGGCAAGTAGCTCTGTAATGCCAAAGCAAATAGCTAATCAGTTGGGCCTTCAATATGAAGTCATCTCCAAGGGGGTAGTGTAATTGGATGGGACAACAGTGAAAACTATTGGAGTCATCAAATATTTGAGCCTCACACTGCATGCCTGCCCCAATGTGATTGTATTGTAAAACATATCAGTCATAGACTTTCCACCACATTTTGCATTATGTTTGTCGAGAGACTTCACTGCTAAGATTGGAGGCTATTTGTCTACTGATTGGTCACACATGCTTTTAGAACAAGGTATGGAGCAAAGGCCATAATTAGGTCTAAGCCCATTACAGATTACCATATTGAGTTTTATGTACCCGGCCCAAGCAATACCAATTGTTCACCTTTGATCAAGAGGATCTCCCAAGAAATTTTGAAGTAGATACCAAGGTGGGGTGTATCCCGGACTTGACCCTTGACGAGTGGGAAAACAAGAGACATGCTTTTGACCCCTATAAAGAGATGGAGGAATCTGAGCTAGGAGTCTACTGTTTACATGAGAAAAATTAGCATGTTCCTGACATCATTAAGCCCAACCAAAAGATGATAATGAGGTATGGAAGTTATTCTTTGATGGCTCAAGAAGTAGGCAAGGAGCCGAGGAGGAGCTATGCTTGTCTCACCTAAAGGTATGAAATACTACTCAGCCTTTTGTTTCTAATTTGCTTGTTCAAACAACACAATAGAGTATGAGGCTTTGGTTCATGGACTGCATTGGGCAAGGAAACGAGGAATCAAGAACTTACAGGTGTTTGGTGATAGTGAACTAGTTGTTAATTAGGTTTGAGGAAAAAATGCTTCCAAGAATGACCTGTTAAAGAGTTACAAGAACTGGGTATGGGACCTCATTGAGGATTTTGAGGCATTCAACATCAACTCCATCCCAAGGAAGAAGAATGAAGTAGCAGATAGACTGGTAATAGTTAGGGCAACATTTGACATTGTGGAGAATATCAAGAATGATAGATCTCAGCCCCATATCAAGTTGGTTGTAAGGCCAGCTGTCCTGACAACAACACAAGTTGGCAAGTTTTTGAAAATGATCAACAAATTGTCAACTTTCTACAAGAAGAAGCTGAGTTCTCCTCCAAGAACCAAGATAAATTGGAGCAGCAATATGGTGATCAAGTAGTATAGTTGAGGACTAAAAAACTACCAAAGGGTCTTGTCACTTTGGAATCAATCTTCAACCCAAATGACCAATTCCAAAAGGAGAAGGTGAACATTTAGGTAAAGGGTGAAGATTAAAAACCCATTTTTATAGAAGAAGGAAAAACATTGCAGATTGGCAAAGTGAGCACTCAACAAGAAAAATCTGAATTTGTTCAACTTTGTCAAGAATTCCCAGATGTCTTTTCCTAGACTTATAAATATTTGAGAGGTTTCAACCCAAAGCTAGCACAACACATAATCAAGATGGATCTAGGATCCAAGCCTTTCAGACATAATCAAAGGCCCATAAATCCTCACATTGAGCCTCTCATGAGGAAATAATTGAACAAGCTAATTGAGTCCAGCATCATATTCCCCATCAAGCACTCAAGTTAGGTTGCTAACTCAAGACTGTGAGAAATAAAAATGGAGAAATCAGGCTGTGTGTGGACTTTCGTGATCTGAACAGAGCATCACTTAAGGATCACTACCCACTTCCATCAATGGAACAGATCTTACAAGTTGTAGCTAGTTCTGAGAGGTTTTCATTGTTAGATGGGTATTCAGGCTATAACCAAATAATGGTAAAAGAGGAAGATCAATTCAAGACAGCCTTCACCACCAAATGGGGTACATATGCTTATAATAAAATGTCATTTGGACTATCAAATGCTGGAGCAACATTTTAGTGAGCTATGGACATGGAATTCAAAGGATTAATTAACAACATAGTCCGATGTATCTTGATGATATCATTATCTTCTCAAAGAATGATGCAGACCATCACTTTCACCTTAGACAGAAATTTCAAAGATGTAGAAGGTTTGGGTGTCATTAAACCCAAAAAAGTGTGTGTTCCTGGCTCATGAAGGTAAATTGTTGGGCCACATTGTCTCAAGAGAGGGATTGAAAATTGATCTTGAAAGGGTTGAAGCCATCCAGACACTTCCATTGCCACAACACAAAAAGTCTCTCCAAAGCTTCTTGGGGAGGATAAACTTTTTTACAGGTTTGTACCTGATTTTACTACTCTTGTGAAGATTTTAACAATGATGTTAAAGAAGAGTCTTGCATTTAAATGGAAAATAGAAGGCAAAGAGAGTTTTGAGGCCATCAAACTTGCAATATCATAGGCTCCAACTCTTGTTAACCTAGACCTCTCAAAATACTTCATGTTATATGATTTTGGAGGGTTATACACCATCTCAAGCCATCTTGGTCCAGCCCAACAATGAAGGTTCAGAGAAACCCATAGCTTTCTTTAGCCAGAGCTTGGAGGACTATGAGGTAAAATACTCTTTCATTGAAAAACATGTCCTTGCTTATTATTAGGAGCTTAAAAAAGTTCAGACACTTGGTCTCAAATAACAAGATTCAACTACTAGTATCTCATGTTGGTGTTAAGGACTTCCTTTTAAATAAGGATTTGAATGAGAAGAGAGTAGGTTGGATCACTCGGGTAATGGAATATGACATTGAGATCAAGGTGACCAAACTGGTTCGAGGCAAGGGTCTGTGTGAATAGCTCACCTCTAAGCAATAGGCTAAGTTAGTGGGTGAAAAAGAGGTTGTCCTATTTCTACAAAATGATCAAGAACAACTAGCTAATGATGCACCTACTCCATGTTGGACCCAAGCCTTGGTGCATTACCTTCAAACAGGTTTATTTCCTCCATAATGGAACAAAGAAAAAAGGAGATACTTCATACTACAAGCCATACCATATGTGCTTGTTGGTAGTATGTTGTTTAAGAAGGATATCAATAGTGTTCTATTGAGGTGCATTAAGATAGGTGAAATTGAGAAAGTGTTGCATGAATTTCATGATGGAGAAGAAGGAGGCCGCTTTTCCCATTAAGTAACGACTCTCAAGATCATGAAATTTGGTTATTATTGGCCTACAGTGTTCAAGGATTGCTATTCATGGGTCAAGAAGTGTAAAAAATGTGCATTATTCATAGGAAAGGAGAAGCTAGCAGCCCTACCCCTTCATCCCATTTCAGTGGATCAGCCATTCATATAATGGGGACTAGACTTCATTGGGGTGATTAACCCAAATTCAATCCAAGGCCACAAGTGGATACTTACTGCAATAGACTATTTCACCAAGTGGACTAAAGCAGTGGCACTAAAAGAAGTAAATGAATCCAACATCTTGGATTTTTATGAAGGAATAACCACTAGGTTTGGAGTCCCTACCACTATTATATCAGATAATGCATTGGCATTCCTTGGTACAAGGATCACTGAATGGGTAGTTAAGAATGGTGTGTATCTTAGCACCTCATCAAATTATTACCCTCAAGGTAATGGCCAAGCAGATTCCACAAATAAGAACCTATTAAGGATTATCATAAGGACTCTTGATGAAAATCAAAGGACTTGGCATACAAAGCTCAAATCATCTCTATGGGCTGATAGGATCACATCCAAAATATCCACAGGTAACTCCCCATACAAGCTTGTATATGGAAAAGAGGAAGTATTGCCCATATCATTTGAGTTTCCCTCTCGGAGCTCATGAAACAGTTAGAGCTAGTTGAGTTTGAACCCATGGTAATCAGGTATGCAGAGCTGATGGAAGTAGGAGAAGCAAGAAAGTATGCAATGTAGAACATGGAGAAGGATCAAGCATTGATAAAGAAGAGTTTTGACAAGAAGGCAAGAATGAGGACCTTTCAAGAAGGGGACTTAGTTCTAAAGTGGGATGCAGATCGGGAAAAGCCAGGAAAGCACTCCAAATTTGATGCCATTTGGAGTGGCCCTTACATGATCACAAGGTGTAAAAGTAGCAATGCCTTCCAGCTGGCTAGATTGAATGGTGAAGAATTATAGATCCCAATGAAACGAGATCCATCTCAAACATTGCTACTAGAAAGGAGGTTCCACCCTGTAAATATTAGCATAGGATTTTAATTTCCCTAAGTGCGTATGCACATTGTTTTGTTGTAGCGTAGGTTTTTTTTCCCTAAGTGTTGTGGCATAGGTTCTTTGTTGCTCTAGGTTTGTGTCGTCATACAGTTCAACATGCCTCCAAGTGAACATGTTATTCCCTTTAGCATTTATGTAGGGTGACCCATAGTTTTTGTGACAGTTTCTCATTTTCTAATAGAACAAATACAGAGCAACTAAAATCGAGCTCCAAAGGGTCCATTTTCAGAAGAACAGTATCAACTTGAGTCACCAATCATGACTCTGTGCCCAATGGATATAACAAGGCAACTGATCTCTTCATCTAGCAAGAAAATGCCCCTGTGAGTCACCAAATTGTTATCTCTATTTTGTCCCCCGACAAAATTGATCAAACATGACCCGTCGTGGGAGAAATTCAAGAAACAACTCTGTCGCATGAATCCACTTTAAATCCAACGAGTATGTTATAGGTAGGTTCTAAAATGGAGGAGTATGGTTAGGGAAGGAAGAAATCAGATGCTCTAAGGAAAATAAATGAAGAAAAATTGAAGTCTTCGAGCTCTACAAATGACTCAAAACAAGCCCCAAAATTGGCTAAGTATAGAGGGTCAATAGAACTTACCAAGTTTTCAAGTGGCACATCTCCAAAGATTAAATTCAAAGGGAAGAATTGAACAACTATTAGGCTTCCGCATGTCCTAAAGTCAAAAAAGGTGAATTTGGGCCCAAAATAATTAAGTATAGCTGATTGGCGGAAGACTCCATGTGTTCAAATGGTGCACCTTCAAGGGGCAAAGCAAAAGGCAATTCCCAAATGAGTGTGGAGCTTCCACGTGCCTTAGGACCAAAAAAAGTAAGAGTGGTTGTTAAAAATTATGAACAAGCAGAAGGTGCCACATGTCAACCCGACACTCCTTCAAAGTTAAAATCCTGAGAGGGTTTCCAAATGAGCGCGAGACCTTCCACATGTCCAGGCCTGAAAAGGGGGACAAAGTTAGGGTTGAATAGTCAAAGCAGAGATAGGCTAGTGGAGGGAGCCAAGTGTCAGCATGGTGCTACTTCAAGAGTAAAATTTGGGGGAGGTTTCCAAACAAGTGCCAAGCCTCCACGTGTCCCTGGTCAGATGTATGGCCCCACCGAGTAAAAGGACTTAGTCAAAATATGAGGAAACTGAGAAACCCGTAGAAGATGCCATGTGTCAGCCCGATGCAACTTCAAAAGAAAAATCCAAAAGTAGTTCCCAAATATGTGCCAGCCCTCCACATGTCCATTTTCAAAAGACCTGTTTTGGTAACTGGTTCCCACCATTTTGTATGGGCCTAACTCAAATTTTCAAATGGGCATATATTTTGATTCAATGCTCAAAATTTGACAAATTTGGCACCGTTGGAAATATCTCGACCTCATCCATGCCATAGAGATCTAAAAATTTAATTTTGAAGAATTTAAGTGGGTGAAAAATGAAAAAATGTCTTCATGCCATTAATACAAGATCTATTTTCTCCAACAACTAGATCGGATTTGATCTGATCCGTTCTTCCTCCTTCAATGCGTTTGAACAGAAATTGATGGAGATATGACACATTTAGGGCAGATTTGTAGGAGCATTAATGGCTAGTAGTTGAGCTTCAAATTAATTTTCCCACTTCTCTCTCCTTCTTCTCTCTGTGTTGAATCTATAAAGGAAGGGTCAGGGCTCATTGTAAAGGGTTGGATGTTTTTTTTTACACCCTCCCTTCTTATTTTGCTTGCAAGAGGATTTGTGGAGCTTTCCTAACCTCTCATTCAGGTTGTAATGCAAGTTTTTCTTCTTGGTCACTGCAATATACTGTATCGACTCCTGAGAAATAATATATATATATATATATATATATATATATATATATATATATATATATGTCTATGGATGATTCTCGACCCTCTCATGTATTTGTTGTTGTCTCTCCGATCTCTTATTGTAGTTTGGTCATCTGTGCATGGTGTTTGTATTGCATTTCCATGGTCTATGTTAAATTGCAAAATGAGTGTCTAACATTCCTTTGGTGCATCACCTCATTAGCTTAGTTTATTTTCTTGCATCTCCTCAACCTTGTCTCCTTGGTAGAATAGAGTAGATTTAGAATAGATCCTCTACAATTTATTTGTATGCACCTGAATAGAGGAATAAGAACCACCTCAATCTGAGATCTCTCTCAACTGACAAGGTCCCACACTTTGAGATATTCTCCATGTTGTGCAATCACACTAAGAGTCTCAACTTAACGGGTTGCATGCATTCGGGGGTGATGTGATTCTACGCTAATAGGTACCTTGCATGCAAAACCTCCTCCTTAGTGATCGTAGGCTTTTGGTACGATGCCTCTCTTACACGTGCTACTTCAGCATGTGTGGTAATATTTACAGTTAAGGCATCAGGTTTTGGTGCTATCTTGGGCATCCACTAATTTTCCTCCATGCGCTGGATCCTAACCATACCTGTGCCTTTGTTCTCCTACTTATGTTGTTTTGAAATGCTCATATAAGTCCAAGACTCCTCATAGCTATGATTCTTTTTACAAAAAAACATGTAACATTCTAGGGACATTCATGCCTATAATGATCAAGGGATCCGCATGTATAGCACATTCCTTGAGGAAACTTGCTTCTTCTTCCACCGCAGCCTCATCCTCAATATACACCGCGATATCCATGTCCTCTTCCATGACCTCCTTAAAAATGGCCCTCATTCCTATCATAGCGCATTTGATTATGATCCTAATCCTAGTTCTCATTCTTACCCTTAGAATTATCGTTACACTTGTATGTCATATCCCGATGTCTATAGCATCCTGGATTTGATGAATCAATCGACAATCCTCGGTATCATGGGTCGTGGACCAGAAAATTTTGTAGTAACAAGATACATTCTTCCTTATCACATGCTGTAACAAAGGACAATGACTAGAATCATGATTCAAATGATAGATCTCATTGTCCAACAGTAATGAGCATATTGTTCTATGAGGACAACTATCCTTGGTGTGACCCTCTACTTCACAATCTGTACACCAAATTCCTAAGCACGTTTTATGGGCTGAATTTGTTGATAGCTTCTCTAACTATTTGGCCATAGCTATAATTTGTGCCTCTAAGAATGGACTAACACCAATGTTAATGCTCTAAACTACCTCAGCACGCAAAGTTGCTTCTAGTGCTTCATGTAAATCAATGTATGTCTTATGTGACAGTGCTCTTCTGAATGGTGTAATCAATCCTCTAATGAACCATTGTGCATGTTGGCTAGCATGAATATCATAAGAAAGCTTAGATAGAAGTGTCTTAAAGTAGGCATCATACTCACATACACTCTTAGTGGTGCCCTACTTGATATCTTTGAGCGCGTTGATACTTTTCTACTCAAATTATGGGATATAGAACTCTTTTAAGAAAGCATCCTTCAACGCTGCATAATCCACACAAGTTTGATCAGGGTCAAACTTCCTATACCAGTTGTGTGCTTGTCCCTACAAGGTAGTAGCGAATTGACTTTCCTTGTGCTCAGCAGCCATGATCCCTTTCACATGCCATAAGATTTCACACATGTGCACATGCTCAGTAGTATCCTCTATGCCTCTATACTCCAAAAGACAAAGATACATCTCCATATAAATATTTTGTGGTTGTTGCGGGCCTTGACCACTTGATCCAGAACCTCCTATGTTTCCTCTACCTCTAGAACCACCAGATCCACTAGAAATAGAACCACTTATACCTTCGACCCTCCACCAATAGTTGGAATAGGACCTATAGATGTACTCCCATGTGCTCTAACAATAGTACTATAGTGAACCCTTATAGACAAAGTGAGGTAGTTTCGCTTCCATAGTTGAATCTAACATTCAACGTGCTTACATTCAATGTGGATGATGCACTGAAGAACACACCTCTAAATAACATTGAAGTCATTTGTCCTACCATTGATGTACTTGCTCTCTTACTTCCCAAACTTTCTTGTTGATTATTGGTTGTACTAGGTACTGAAAAACCAAGCACAAGGGCTAGGTCACCAGGTGGATTAAGATGCACGCCCGTGGCCCAAGTAGTCTCTATTGGCATACTTCCACATGAGGCCAAGGGGGATCTTTGTCATACTTTCCAAGATGGGGAGTTCCTGATGCTTTGGCTCCACATCTTCTACGTGAGATTTAAATCCTTCACGAGCCATCTCTCTCCTCAACACCATACTTTCTACAACAGTATGCTGCTTCTCTATCTCCTTCTTGCACACCTCATTATACTTAAGTCACCTTTCCTCTCTTTTCCTTTCTACCACTAGGTCTGCCATCTTTCACCAAACCTGTTCCTACCCTCGTGCGCGGTGAGGTTTAGTTAGCCATCGATTTACTCTCTAGGTTCAAATTTACCATCAAGATCTTGATTGCTAGTGGAATGCCTTGCAGATATGTTCCTCTAGGATACCACAAAAACTGGAATTCAGCTACCTTTGGGAAAGAATACGTTGAAATTGAATATTCCAAAATATAAATATTTAGAATACCATGAAACCACATATCCACAACACAAGTCTAGATCAGTTAGCATCATAAAGGGCTTGAAATTCTTCCCTGTGTCCAAACAAGTGTGTGATACCTCTAATTCTCGCTTATATGCATACGACATCATCCACTTGTATAATTCTACTAGAAAGATGGTGAAAAATCTCTCATATAAGTTTTCATACAGATTTTGTTCTACCCAAGTACATGCGTTAAACTTAGATCCACTTTGTTGAACTTATCATGCATATTCTTCCTACAAATTGTGTATCCACTCCTCAATACTTGCTAGGTTAATTGGTATTGGCTTCATCGCAAACCATCCTAAAAATAAGCTGAAAAATAGGTCCCGAGAAATGAAACCAATGATGAAGCCTAGAATTTACCATATAACACCGTAATCGTCTTTGGCACATCACTCACCCTAGATCGAGCACTCACCCAAAGCACACAAAGGTACCAAGTCCCTCTTTAGGGGTTGTAGTAGAGGATGTTAACATGATGAAGGAATAAACATATAGATCCATAACTAATCCATCATTCTATAATGCATACCATATTCAGATTTATGAAATAACAATTTTAAACAATAATCATGATTGAATCAAGAACATGCACTACTTGATTACACACATGAATGACACTTAGATTCAGCCAATAACTTTCATCTATTAATAAACATAGAAGCTCCTTACAATAATGGCATTTTTGGGCCCCTAAAATATTTACTAAGTATAAAAGACCAAGGGTTCGGACTTAGTCAAATTGGGAATTTGGCGTAGAACACATGAAAAACATGACTCAACTACACGTGGATAAGGTATCATCCCTGATGACAAAGTTGGCCCAAGAAGGAGCATGTTTGCGGTAGAAACTTCTAGAAGCACATCATGGTGAAAAGTGGAAAGCTCAGGCCTGAGAGAGCATGCTCGCATGGAGGACCACATTCAGACACTTGGCATCGGATCTGAGGGCACTAGAGGATGAGTTGGTAGTCCTAGAAAGGCTATAAATACAAGCACCTATAGAGTAAAAGAAAAGGAGAACAAGAGAGTGGGTAGAGCTCTGCAGAAATACTGCAAGAACTCTATTAGTGGGTAATTGCACTTTGGGAAAGGATGTATTGGGTATGGGGATTGTAATTTTTCTTTTTGTTATCCTAGCTACATTAGTCTAGTTGTAATGCATGACTACAGTCTGCTTCTCTGTGACATTTGTAATGGCTCCATGGATGTAATGAGGTTACCAATTTATATATATGAATATCAATGGTTTTGATATATACATATTTTTCATAGGTTCTCTTTCATTTATGTTTATGCTAGGTATGGATGTTTGTATACTTCTTTTTGTTATGATACAAGTCATATAGTCTATTAAGTACTATCTATCTAGAATGGCTGCAAGGATCTAGAGGCCATTCTGAGCTCTATGGTTCTTGTATGTCTTAAATCCTCTTTAAATCTCTTAGACACAAATCATAGATGATGTTTCCCACTTAACTCACATAAAAGAGAGACTCAAAGCACCCACGCGTGCCTCGGGTGAGTGCCCAACATCCGCTGGGTGATAGGTCAATGCGCATGGGGTTCCTTTCTTTTGTGATAAGGGTAAAAATGACTACATCTTGGTTTCCATTCGGACCTCTTTTTGAAGTCAGTAGGGAAATAACATACATCATGATCTGTGTAGTGAGTAATGACAGAGTGGTTAACATTGGAAAGTGTTGAATCATGGTTCAAGAGCATGGAGGATGAATTTTCTTAGAGATTCAACACTGGACCTGAGTTTGATGCACGTAGATGGGTAGAAGAGAACCTCTACCATGATCTGTATGAAACTTTTTTCTGTTGCTTCCCAGTGGAACTGTATGAATGGCTCTCATCCTATGTGCATCTAGATCAAGTTGGCATTATGGATCATGTGTGGACCCAAGAAGAATACCAGAGGTTGTAGGATGTAGATCTGACATGGACCCGTGTTGTGGATCATTGGTGGAAAGGAGTACTAGCTAGCTACACTCTGGAGTATGCCATTTCCACATATTCTTGTCCAGAGGTTGCTGAGTTTGAGTTTTTGAGGGAGCCTAGAGGATTGTTTCTATGTGTTGTCCCTCTGGCTATGAAAATCTTGATGGTTACCATGAGTTTAGAGGCATTCCTAATGGCTAGCTAAACCATTCTAAGCATTGGGTGAGGAAGCTAGAGTGGAGGAAGATGGTAGATGTTACGATGGAGAAAGAAAGGAGGAGAGATGACTCAAGTATGGTGAAGCATGTGAAAGGGAGATTGCTAGACAATGTGAGGTTAGTAGGTGTGATGGATGTATGGTGGTAAGATGTTACGGGAGGGATTTGAGGTTCACGTAGAGGACGTGGAACCTGAGCAGTCTGTGTGACCCCATCTTGGCAAGCGCGTAAGAGAGACCCCTTCGGCTTCTGATGAGAGTTCATCACGTAGAGAAAGAAGAACCATTGGTGCACATCTGAGCCCACCTAGTGACCAAACCCTAGTGCTTGGTTTTCCAGATCAGGGGGAAAATATTACTAGTCCAATTGGTTACATTGGAGGTGATCGGTCTACACCCAAGAGGTATAATTTCTCGTTCGGGCCTTCTATGGCTGCAAACACCAACCCAATGTTAGGAATTTTTAGGCAAGGTATAGACACACAAGCTTTTGGTCTCACATCTGGGAGTGGCATGGGGTATACTATTAGTAGTGGGGCATTGTCACAGACCATAGGCATGCAGTTCTTAGTGGAACTATGGGGACCCTTGGCACGACCACTATAGGACCTGGTGGGTCTGGTGGATCTGGTGGTTTAGGAGGAATAGGAGCTAGTGGACCTGGTGGATCTGGTGGTTCAAGACCTGGTGGATCGGGTGATGGAGGAAACACAGAGGAAACCAAGGCTCTGGCTCAAGAGGATTCGAGCCCCAACCACCCCCACAAGTTTTCTTTGAAATGTCTCTACATTTTCTGATTATAGAGGTATTGAGGATGCTATGGAACATGTTCACAAGTGTGAACTACTATGGCACATGCAAAGGGTATCACAACCCCATAACGGAAGGCTAGTCAGTTTGCAACCACGTTGCAAGGGTGCACGCATAGCTGGTATAGGAAATATGACCCTCATCAAACAAGTGGTGGACTATACTGCTTTAAAGAATGCATTCTTGGTAGAATTCCACATTCCTGAGTTTGAACAAGAAGAGCATCAAGTGCTTTGAAGGAGATTCAACAAGGAATGGCAGAGAGTGTGTGGGAGTATGATGTGTTCTTTAAAATCTCTTGTCTAAGTTTTCATATGATATTCACCCTTCACAACATGCTCAGTGGTTTGTTGGAGGATTGATCACACCCTTTAGAAGGGCCTTATCTCATAAAACTTTTATAGACCCACATGAGGCATTGGAAAGCTCCTTTTAACACCGAGGTTATTGGTAGTGTTGATACTAGCGTTAGCCCATTCCTGGAGGCTCAGATTGCTATTATGGCCAAGCAAACTAGAAAAGTTGTCTATGAACTCATCCCATGAGACTCGCATAGTGGTTTATGGTGCATAGATTGTGAAGTAGAGGGGCATGTTAAGGATAATTTCCCCCGGAGGATAGTACATGCCATGGCTATAGACTGTGAAATTTGTCATGGGGACCATGATGCAAGTAGGTGCCCCTTGCTACAAAGCATGCAATCCGAAGAATGTGTCTTGTTATTATAAGATCTGCACCTCTACAACCCATGATACTAAGGACTGTAGGCTCATTGATCATATCCATGAGGCCATTGATCATGGGGTGCACTAGACCAGTATTTCCAGTAGTTCCAAGGGTGATGATCACCATTATGAGGAGCACGTAGATGGAGGGCACACGTGGAAGGGGTTTTGAGGAGGATTCCATGGTCATGGTAACCACGGAGGAGGAAGGATTGAGTTCCCACATGGAACCTATTTTAATTATGGGTCTACAGAGCATTACAAATGAGAATTCCTGGACCTATTGCAGTGCTCATGGTGTGGAAAGAAGCATAAGTATGAGGAGTGCCCGAGTTGTTTGAGCACATGAATCAACAACACCAGAAAGATAAGGGCATTGCAATGGTCAGTATTAAGAAGGCAGACACATAGTGGATGCCTTGGGTAACATGGGACATAGGTTTGGAGCCTAGTCTTGGTAACAACAAGAGTAGAAGCCACGCACGCGCACAAGAGATACCAAGGTAGAAGAACCTAGTTTCGAGGGAGGAAGTAGTTCATGGAAAGTACCTAGACCCTACACATCAAAAGGAGGTATATCAAGACACCATGGATGTTATTCAGAGTTTACAAGGGGAAATCCAGTGTCTAAAGGAGTATCTCCAGAGGGAGGAACAAGGGAGGAGAGTCGAGGTGCCAAAGGATGACCTGGATGAGGTCAAGGAGGTGTGTAAAATGCTAAGGCAAGAGAATATCATTCCCTTGCTAGGATCATGGTTGAGAGAGAAGGTACCACACACTGAGGAGAGCACGAGAGGTAGGTCTTACATGTAAACCTTCCCCTCACAGCCTTGACTATGACAAGGAGATCACATTGAATGTAGTTATAGATGGATGGATCCTTAGTAATATCCTCATTGACATAAGCACAGAGGTTAATGTTCTAACTCTGGATGCATGACATCAGATGGGAAGACCTACCTTATATCCATATTTGAATGTGTTGTATATGGAAAACAAGACTAAGGAAATGCCCATCGGTGTCTTAAAGGATGTAGCTATCACTATCCAGGGAGCTAAGTTTACTGGGGACTTCGAAGTCTTGGCACTCACCGAGGCAAACAATTTTCCTAGCACTCCTTGGGTGCCCATGGTGTTACAAGAACAATGCGGACCTTTAGTTCAACAAAGGGTACATCAACTTTGAAAATAAGGAGGATGGGTCATTATACCCCTGGCTGATGGGAAGTCGATGCCCTATACTGAACCCTGGGAGAAGAAGTTCTAGATAGGATATATGTGTGCTCAATCAGAGGACCCAGAGATAATACATCCTACCAATGGAGTTATCCAGTTTGAAGATGCTCAGTCAGAAAGTGATACCACCAGTCTAGCATGTGACAATTGGGTGCATGGAACTTATGAATTGATGGGATGGTAGTTGAGAGGGTCGGTGACCAAGGTGACAAAGGCATGCACATAGTCCGGTGCCTAGGAGGAAAGGAGCTGCCTAAGTATTCAGGAGGAGCCTTCCCTGAGATTTTTAGAAGATGGAAGCTCAGTGGAAGAATGAGAAGGAACAGAGGGGGATGTTAAGTTATGTCCTACTCAAGATAGGCAAGGCACACGGTGGTGGGCTACCCATCAAGAGAGCCTTTTGGAATGGCGCAAGGTAAGAATTGCTCTCTATCAGATTCTCTAGAGCAACATGCCCACCACCATCAAGGACTACCATGGGAAGGATCCCACCTCTTTCCATATCCAGGAGTGTGAGAGGATCTGGAGAGAAGGTGTGGAAGATTTTCCACCATCCCTCTGGGTGCACAAGTTGTATTCTACACTACAGGTTACGTGTGCATGGTACATTCATTCGGAGACACGCCACTAGAAAAGGAATTGGAAAGAGCTCGTGGATGACCTCATTCAAACCTTTGAGTATCGTGAGTACCAAGCCATTAGTTGATAAGGCCTTATAGGTATCAAGCACCTTACCATGGGGGATAGTGCCATGGTAGAGGATAGGCTATTGGAGTTACTAGGTGGACTAGGTTTGGAGGCATGCTTTGAAGAAGAAGTAGAGGAAACAAAAGAGTTACAACTTGAGCGTGCATGTTTGGAAAAGGAGAAAGGGAATTTGGTGTATGTGATTGATGGAGAGGAAGTGGAAATCTTGGATGTTAGCCATTCTATAGGGACACGTGAGGTGGTGGATAGTGTTGATACTCACGCGCATGCCTACCATGAGCCCTTAAAGACAAAGAAGGTTAACATCGGTTAGGAGAAGAACCTAAGGAAGCTATTATTGGAGATTACTGGTTGGAGAAGGAAGTCTCTAAGATCATTGATCTATTGTGTGAATTTGAGGATTTATTCCCATGTGGGTACCATGAGCTCAAAGGCATTCACCATTCCTTGGGGGAGATGAAGATAAAGTTGAAGGAACGGTGTGCACCCCTAGTCAGAAGAGACCCTACCAGATGAATCCCAATTTTGCATGTAAAGGTTAAGGAGGAGATAGAAAAATGATAGCTTCTAGGATCATTGAAGTAGTGGAGGAATCGAATGGATAAGTCTCGATGGTAATCAACATCAAGAAGGATGGGTGGATTAGGATCTGTGTGGATTATAGGGAGCTGAACATAGTTTGTGTCATTGATCCTTTTCCAACCCCCTTCATTGAAGAAATTTTGGAAGGAGTCACTGGGTGCAAAATCTATTCCTTTACGGATGGATTTTGGGGTACCACCAAGTCCGGATTGCAAAGGAAGACTAGAGAAGACAAATTTCACCACTGAGTGGGGAAGTTTTGCATATATGGTCATGCCCTTTGGGTTGAAGAATGCACCTATTTTTTTCACGCATAGTGGTGCAAGCATTCCAAGACTTCATCCATAAGTTTCTTCAGGTCTATTTGGATGATTGGATAATGTATGGTCTAGTAAAAGACCATTGTGACAATTTGAGGTTAATGTTTGAGAGGTGTAGGTAGTTGAGGATATCCCTCAATATTAAGAAATGTGTATTTGCTACACCCTTTGGCATGTTATTGGGGCATATCATATGTAAGGAGGGCTTCATTGGTAGATCCCGCTAAAGTTGCAATTATTGTGGGGTTAGGGGAGCCTACTAGCCAGAGTGCAGTGCATGGATTCCTTGGGCATATGGGTTATTATAGGAAATTCATCAAGGGGTATGCCAAGATCACCATGCACCTTTAGAGGAGCTGCTCAAACATAAAAGTGCCTTCCATTGGGGAGAGGCACAACAGAGGGTGTTTGATACATTAAAGGATAGGCTTGTCACCACACCTATATTACATTTTCCCTCTTGGGACAAGCCCTTCCATGTCCATGTAGATGCCTCAGGAACCACTATTGGAGTAGTACTTACACAACCAGTGAAGGAATTGTTGATCATCCTCTATGTTTTGCAAGTAGGAAGTTGACACCAACAGAGAAGAATTACACAACGACTGAGTGCAAAGTGTTTTCAATGATCTACGTGCTTTTCAAATTTAGACAGTATCTACTAGCAACACCCTTTGTATTTTACACCGACCACATGGCATTAAAGTATTTGGTGAACAATCCCATTCTACAAGGGTGCATATGTCGTGGGTATTGTTATTTCAAGAGTTTGAGTTCACCGTAGTAGTGAAGCCTGGGAAGAGAAATTGTGGACCTGATCATCTGTCAAGAATTGATTCAGGGAGGACATGCAAGAGTATTGAGGAGACAATGCCGATGCATAACTATTTAGGTTGCGTGGCACGTGCCCTAGATTTGGAGGAAATTGTGGTATTTTTAAAGGAAGGTGTGGTGCCGGAAGGAATGAAGGCATTAGAGAAGAAGCAACTAGCCATATGTGCATCATGCCCTACATGTTGATCAGTGGAGACTTATACAAGTTGGGATGTGATGAGGTGTTGTGCAGGTGTGTATTAGAGCATGAGCACCTCGCCATCATGGAGGAAGCACATGGAGGAAGTGTGGTGGACATTATGTAGGTGATGCCACCATGCATAAGATATTAATGGCAGGTTTGTGGTGGGAAACCCTGTACAAGGATTATAAAGACTATTGTAAAGTGTGTGACCATTGTCAGTGCATTGGCAAGCCAGAAAGAGAGATGAAATGCCTTTGCACCCTATCCCTAAGTGGAACCTTTTGAAAAGTGGGAAATAGACTTTGTAGGCCCTATTGCACCAGTGGCACGTAGGACTAGGTCACGCTATGTCATCACTTGCATGGATTATCTTGACAAGGTGGGTGGAGGTAGCCCTAACTAAAGACTACACAACAGCCACAATGGCAAGATTCTTGTGGGAGAACATTATCATGAGGTATGGATGTCCTTTGAGTTTAACCAAGATAGGGGTACACATTTCTTGAATGAGACCGTGAGGATCCTATTAGCAGAATTCATGGTGGCTCATCACAAGACTACACCCTATCACCCACAAGAAAATGGAACCGTGGAAGCATTCAACAAAATACTGAGTCATACCCTGACCAAAATTTGTGATGTCGGAAGACAAGATTGGGATGACAAAGTATCAAGCAATGTTATGGGCTTACAGGACAACTTATAAAAGGTTAAACAAAGCCACACCATTTCAGTTGGTGTTTTGGTGGAAGTTATTCCGGTTGAATTCATGTTACCTTCTCTATGAATAACATGCGTAGGAGGGTTAGCTGATGAGAAAGCACTGGAAGAGAGAATTGATGAGTTAATGAAGTTGGATGAGAGACGATCACTCACCAAGTGGAGCCAAACAAGTAGAGAAAGAAAAGTAGAAGGCTTGGCATGATCGCCACATAAGAAACAAGAAGTTTGAGGTTGGGCAGATGGTCTTACTTTATGATTCTAAATTTTATGCCATCCTGGGAAGTTGAAAGTCCATTGGTTGGGTCCTTACACAATCTCATACATCCTTGATTTGGGTGCATGCCAGTTATAAGCACTGGATGGGATGAAGTTTCCTGGACACTTCAATGGGAGTAGGCTGAAGCCCTACTATAAATAAGTCTTCTTGGTGTTTGTAAATAAGGTAGTTTTTCCAGTTAGTTTAGAATTTTCCTTTATGTTTTCTTTTCTTGTGTTTCCCTTTCACGTTGTTGTTTTGTTTTGTGCCTTGGGCCGGTAACCTTATTACTACTTTTTGAGAATCTTGTGAGTGTGCAGAGGACCACACATCATTTTAGTGTGGGGTGGAGTAATGTGAAGGAGCACATGGTTAAAGTACCAAGGTGGTTTGTGTTAAAAATCCCAGTTGAATGGCCCTATTGAAAGAGGTGTATGGAAAGAAAAGATGGAAAAAGGATGGTTGGTGTCAAGATAAAGCTACTTTTAGATCCCACGTACAAAGGAGGAGAAAGCGCATTAAGCAACATGAGGTAGGTGAGAGAAAAAATTAGGATAGAAGAAGTGCCTTTGGCACTTGGGTATGTGCATGCGTAAGAGTCTCCTATCATGTTGGATTGGTTACATGTGCGAAGGTTGGAGGTTTGTCCACATAGGTTGGGGCATGAGTGAAAGTGCTGAAGATGGATTTGTTTGAAAAAGCCACATTAAATGTAAAAAGTATGGTGGTAGGTGAAGTAGCACTTAATGCTTAAAAAGGAAAAACTATAAATAAAGGGGTCGAGGCACTTCATTTTTCACTTTACGTATAAGGAGAACGAAGCACTTTTTGCACCTTTGCAAACTAGGGCTTCCAAAAACTGATCCGTGTGAAGAAAAATTTGGAGAGATTGAAGCATGGGTAACTAGTTTGGGTTTGCAAACCAGAGGAAGGGATTTCATGGGTGTAGGAGAAGTTGTGAGAAGGTGTCATCTTGTGAAGGGAGTATCCCAGTTAGGGTTTGAAGAACTAGGGCATGGGTTTAAGTAATTTTCTTCACAAGTTGAGATCTAAGGTTGGAGAGACCAAAAGAATAGAGTAACATGGAGTGATTGAAGTGGGAAGAAGACCTAGATAATGGCACCCAAGAAACCAGCTAGTACACCCAAGAAGGGAAAGGGAAAGGGCAAGGGAAAGCAACAAGAAATTGAAGCACACACAAATGAGGAGTGGTATGCAAAAATGCAATACCTAGATGGAGTGTTGTTGGGGAAGGAGTGGGAGTCCCATCTTAGGAACATGTCTGTAAATGATTATAATCATCGACAAACACAATCGAGAAGGAAATGGCACTAGAGTTAGTGCGCCCAATGAACAAAAGGACACCAGAGGGTTTTCCCATATATAATGATGACGTGAAGGTCAAATTGGAGAAGGTAGGGTTATTACAACTCTTTGAGTTGCCCTACTTTGGGAAACCTGAGTGCTTATATCAATGGCTGATGTCACATGTACATGAGGACTATTTCCACTTCACAGGCACAAGATGCATAACTCCTCAGCTCATTTCACATTTCACAGGCCTCATCTGTGAAGGAGATGGTTTGGAGGATGATTTGACTGACAAAGAAGTGATTAAGGAAACTATCGCCACTTTTGCATGCAAGAAGGGGTCAAGGTATTATGATGTCACAGACATTAAGGATCTAGTGATGAAGATGGCCACACACCTGGTGTCAAAGTTAAATGGCAGGAGAGATGGACCCAAGTCAATAAGCCATGGTTGAATGTGTGTAGGAAGATTTTAGAGGGCACCATCTAAATTTTCTCACATTCATCACGGATGAAATTATTAACTACGCAAAGGAAGGTGATAGGATCCTCTTTGGAAATGTGTTGCTAACCATCATGTTCTCGAAGATCGGGTACTGGATGCATCAGATAAGTTCATATGGGAGTACCCTGCTAAAGACCCTCACCCACCAAAAGGTTTGAGAAATACGCTTGTGACACTATGACAACAGTGCACAAGGCACGCTTGGAAAAGTGGTATACGCACCTAAGGAACATGTTCGGGAAGAATGGAGAATTCCTAAACAATTACCAACAGCCACCAGGGGAGAAGTGGAATTTTTGTGTACCAACATTTCTATTTTGGGCAGATTCAAATCAGATGGGACATGGAGCCCATGGTGCAAGCTCCCCTTTGCCTTCACATCTCAATACTTCCAAGCGGGAGTAAATAGGTTCAAGGAGTCCAAAATTTTAAGTTGGACCTTGGTAATCTGGACCAGGACCACAGGAAATGTGCAAAGGGTTGGTACCCAGAAAGCGTGCACATACATGGAGTGGTACGTATCACATGAAGTACAAATGACAAGGCCCATGACTCTTCCCATTGCAGAAGGATCCGCAGCGCGTGTACATTCGCATAAGACCCAAGTCGAGAAGGGCACATATCTAGAGAATGAGGTATCTATACCTCAGGATCCAACTAGGAGGAAAAGACCCACACCCAAATGGGAGGATAAAGAGCCAGAGAAGAAAATACCAAGTGTGGTGGAGACACAAGCAATAGGTTCCCGGGACAAGTGCCAAAACCAGTATGTACGCATGCAAGAAAAATCCCATAGTAAAAGAGAAGACTCCAAAGCCAAAAAAGCCATCGATAAGGAGTCATCAAGAAGAAGAAGAAATAGAGTCACCTACACCGGAATCTCTAGTTAGGAAGAAGCAGAGGGTAGAAGAGGAGACCACCTTGGAAGAAGTTGGAAATTTGGACAAGTGCATAGGAGAAAAGGATGATAGTGAAGAAGAAGTAAGTGGGGAAGAGGACCCCGGGAAAGATCAAGGGCCACCTGTTTTCAATGTACATGATTTAGAGGAGGAAGGTGAGAGAAGAAGAACAAGGGTTCCTTTTTGTGTGGTGCAAGGATAGCCAGTAGGAGGAAGCACCCAAGACATGGGAAAAGATGAGGAGGCTAGCACGCAGAAGCAAGAGGCTCCAAGCTCTACGCAGTAGAGATAAGACAAGGTGGTAGTAAGAAGAAGAAGACAAGGGACATTGAGACCCCGTGTGAAGACAAAGTGGAACACAACATGTTGAGCCAAGTGTTGAACAAGAGAAGGAGGAGAGCGTAGAAGAGGAATGTGGCAGCACTAGAGGCCCATTTTAATGTAAGTATACCCAAGGGTATGCACATGGGAGGAAGGTGCACAGAGGGGAGAGGCTAGAGATGGGTTATATTGATGACCCCAAGAAAGTGTTCCATGCATGTGGTTCCAAAGTACCATTCTAGTAGAGGAGCTTGTAGCAATGTCATCTTTTGACAAGGAGGCTACATATCCATGGACAAGGAAGATGCTCTCATGGGCTATAGAGTCCCACCTTGATGAGCTAGAGTTTGAGGTAAGCCATGGGGAAATAATAACATTCAAGACCAAGAGAAGACAACCCAGTGGTGGATACCCAACAGCTCTCGGATGAGAAACTATGCAACGTGCTCAACAAAGTCTCCATTGAGATAGAGGCTAGACTCTTCGGGTGAAATGATAGGGTCAGAGACCGGAAGGGGAGCTAAAGAAGAAAGAGGAAGAGCTCACTGCTTTGACAAAGGAGCTAAGCCAAGAGAGGTTGATCAATGCCTAGTGGCAGTGTGAATTGAAGGATGAAAAGGCCAAGGTGAGTTGTGTACAAGAAAGTAGAATCCATCAATGAGGCTATACTATTGAAGCATCCAGACCTAGCATCACCCGTAGAAGTATGGATCTACCTTGGGATGCCTGGAGGATTTAACAAGGGTGCTCACCATGGAGAGACAACCACTAGCCTTGGAGTCTGCAGAAGAAGTTTTCGTGTGCCTAGAAAAGGAAGATAAGTTGAAGATCGTAGCACTCATCATGGAATACAACAAAGTGCTTGTTGATGTAAGGGATGCTTCTTCTGACCGCCGAGGCCATGTATAACAATTACATGTGGATAGGACAAAGTGGCAGGTGCCTTGGTCACCACTCATGAAGTAGAACTCAAGGAGTTCCAAGAGAAGAACAAGGGAAATAGGGTGGAAAGAGAGAAAATCCTTGCCGAGGTTGAAAAAAATTTGAAGCCATTGAAACCTTAAGGGGTTCAATCAAAAACTAGTTGAAGGAACTATATCCACGCATTACACATGAAGAATGGATGCACTGGAGGATATATGCAAGGAATTGGAGAAGATCATTGATACCATGAGCACGCAAGGAGATGGACTAAATTTTGGGGAGGTGAGCACCCTGGTCGGTGACATCTGTCAGAGAGCACAGGAAGAAGTCGATGCCTGGAACAAGTTGGAGGCCGACTTGCAAAAGGATTTTCCTAGTTTTTTGCAGTGATTCTTTCACTCTCCCATTCTTTCTTCTTTCCCCATTCTTTCATCCCCTTATTCTTTCTCCTAGGCGTAAGCCTATTGCATTCTTTCTTTCACTAAGGGAAGTGTTCCCATGGATAGAGAACAGCGTAGTGTGGGGTGATGTTGGGCCCCTAAAATATTGACTAAGTACACAAAAGGTGCGTAGTGCGCAAGGTCCAAGTTAAGGCAAGCAAGGAAAAAGCAAGGACAAAGGTTTAAGAGAAGGGTTTAAGGAAAGCCCCGTGGTGCACATGACGACACATGGAAAGAACCAAGGGTTTGAGACTTAGTCAAATTGGGTGTTTGGGGTAGAACATGTGAAAATCATGACCCAACTGCATGTGGATAAGGTGCCAACCTGGTGACAGGTTGGCCCAGAAGGAGCATGCCTGCATGGTAGAAACTTCTAGAAGCACATCATGGTATAAAGTGGAAATCTGGGCCTGGGAGAGCATGCTCACATGGAGGACCACATTCAGACACTTGGCATTGGATCTGAGGGTGCTAGAGGATGAGTTGGCAGCCCAGAAAGGCTATAAATACAAGCACCTGCAGAGTAAAAAAAAAGAGAGAACAAGAGAGTGGGCGGAGCTCTGCAGAAATACTGCAAGAACTCTGTTAGTGGGTAATTGCACTTGGGAAAGGATGTATTGGGTATGGGGATTGTAATTTTTCTTTTTTTAGCCTAGCTACATTAGTCCAATTGTAATGCATGACTACGGTCTGCTTCTCTGTGACATTCTGTAATGGCTCCATGGATGTAATGAGGTTACCAGTTTATATATATATATATATAATGAATATCAATGATTCTGATATATACATATTTTTCATAGGTTCTCTTTCATTTATGTTTATGCTAGGTATGGATGTTTGTATACTTCTTTTTGTTATGATACAAGTCATATAGTCTATTAAGTACTATCTATTTCTGGAATGGCTGCAAGGATCTAGAGGCCATTTTGAGCTCTATGGTTCTTGTATGTCATAAATCCTCTTTAAATCTCTTAGACACAAATCATAGATGATGTTTCCCACTTAACTCACATAAAAGCCATCGTATACCTCTCTATATCTCTCTATCTATGTGATTCGCATCATATATAGGGTGGGGACTTTCCCTTCACCGTTTCTTTATTACAAAAATAGGATGCATGCTATTAATAGCCACATGTTGCTTACAAGCATAGCCACACATGTAAGTGTGCTATATATAGACCTCTTGTAGTTAACTAAAGTGATAATCCTATTCTTAGCTTGTCTCCATGTAAAAACACTTCGATATGATCCTTTAAAGATAGGTAATGTGTGATACGCACGTCCTCGCATTGTTGGTGTGTTCCACATGCCATCTTCTAAAAATAGGTCTTCATGCTCAAAATAGGCTAAGTCCCAAATGTTGAACTTTCCCTCCACGTGTGTACTCTTCCTATCCATTCACGCCCTTAAACCTGGCTTGCTTTCCCGCATGGACTTCTTGTGTGAGTTCTATTAAGTGTTCTCTCGATCAACAATCAAGAAATTGGAAGAGGGCATTCATACTGTGAGAAAAGTGTCCAAATGTAAATATGTCACATATAAGATGAAATACAGCCTCAACAAGAGCATATGGACAAGGAGGGCTTAGTTCTAGTTCAAGGAAATTGGAATAAATCATAACACGCATCAAAGAGAGTTGTTTTAATATCTAAAAGCATAACATTATCCAAAGGGTAGCTACTAGTGATCAAGTTTGATCAGATTTTTTGTTGCAAATGGGAGTAAGAAAAGATGGAACATAGTACTAAGGGGAGCATACTCATAATTTATCAGCTCAAAATCATTTCCAAATTGAGGGGGATATTTTACTAGCTTATTACTACAATTGGTATCATCAACTCAGGAGGAGCATTTTCGCGAACATTTTAGATCAAGTGGATCATAAGCATAAGCCTAAGGGGAGATTCTTAAGGTAAGAACATGATGTATCTATCTTACCATTATTTTCAGCCTTATGCAACATATTTGTTCCTTCATCATTATTTTTGAAGGGGAGAGAGAATGAAATCAAAAACAACTAATCATATGTCAAAGAGGGAGAATAGAAAGCACCGTTATCAATGTTTTTTTTTCCATCAACGGTTATAGGTTTATGGGTGTGTTTCCATCAATGAAAAAGGGAATATTTTTGGACCTTTGTCATGTGTCATACATGTTTTCATTAATGTCAAGTTGGATTAGTCAATGTCAAGCTGCATTGATGGCAAAAGGATTCAATTGGTAAAGTGAGCATGTGAAGAAGATGAAGGTTGATTGGTAGTGTCAACTCACAAAGGCTTCAAGATGATAAAGGATAAGTTATAAGGGACTTAATCAATATTTCTACAAGCCAAAAACATGAAGAGATATTCATCAAGGTCAAGAGATAGCCACCAAAGTCTAGAAGAGGCCATAGAGAAGAGTTGAAAGCTGCAAGCAAAGTCACAAGTAAAAGGAAATATATGTACATGAGGAATTAGTGTGAAACTCAATGAATAATTACCGAAGACTTGAAGTATCTTCCGATGACTTGTAGAAGGACACAAAACTCTAGAAGAATTTGTGGAAGGTATGTGAAGGCCACAAGTAAAGGAATGATGTCACCAAAATGCAAGGAGTCAAGGAACAATCTCTAAGCATAAAAATTGAAGCCGCCAAGCTTAAGCAAGTGCCGAGTGAAAATAAATGAAGATTTCAAGAAAAGGGAGCCAAAGGACAAGCCACGAGTGAAATATATAAATCTACGGATGTGAAGGAAAAGACACATAAGTAAGGATATATTTAAGGTAAAGCAACAATAACTAGAAAGTTTTAAGGAGAAGCCGTGGAGTAAAGGAAGTCGGGAGTAATACCGTGGAAAAAGTAATACCATGGACAGAGTAGGACTGGAGAAGATGCCAAATAAAGGGAAGTCAGGAGGAAGTAGTGCATAAGTAAAAATTTGCATAGAACAAGAAAATTTGCTAAGAAAGAAATTTGTGGAAATGAAAAAGCTACAGATAAAAGGATGGAGTCATGGATGCGAAAAAAAAGTCGTTGGAAGGTAGCAAGAGCCGCATACAAGGAATGAGCCACGGAAAGGTAAAGGACAAGGAGTATAGTTGTGAGACATTATAAAGCTACAAGAATCATAGAAGAACCGTGGCTAATTAAAAAGTCATCAAGAAGGATAAATGTCGTAAAAATATATATATAAGGGAAAAGGTCTAAGAAGCCAAGAGAAGCCGCAGATCGAGAAAATATGAACTAGAGATGAATCAAGGACAATTAGATAGAGTTTAAATTAAAAGAAGTAAGAGTTTACATGTAAATCAATGGTGATTCGATTGTCTAAAGATTATAGCTACGTGTACAATTGGAACTCCATATTGAGCGATGAAATCTACTATTTTAGTTGCTAACATTTAATGTTCTTTGTCTTGATGAAGTTCAATTGCATTTTCAATATAACTCTTGATTCCAAGGAAAAATAAAATATTGGAGAAGAAGGAGCTTGTTTATTTTAGATCACAAGAAAATCCTAAAAACACAAGAAATCTATTTATATATAGGAAATTTTATGCCATTGCAAATTGTTTCTCAAGGATGAAATAAGAAAATATAGTTAAAGGAGTGACAGAAAGAAGGGTTTCTCGATAGAGAAAATGATGCATTCGAGTTGAAGAAGAAACCAAAGAGAAAGGTGGAAGGAGTAATGCAGATATGAGAGTAGAGTTTGAAATTTTGATCAGATGTATTACAGATTGATAGATGTAGCAAGAGAACTTTCATGAGCTAAAGAGATGAAGAAATGAAGATCTAAAAAGAGAGAGAAGTGCAGTCAAGCCAAAGAAAGAAGAGGTAGCTACATGATGTGGATATGCTGAAGAGAAGAGAAAGAAGGAGCTAAGAATAGATTCATTGTAGAAAGAAAGAAAGTATACATGATAGAATAACAAGGATCCAAAGTGGAGATAAGGAAAAGAGTTGTATACATAAGGTGATAGAACTATCAAATGAAGAACTGATGAGAAGAGAAAAGAGGTAAGTCTCGATAAGTTTAATGAAGAGAGGAGAGACCAGAAAGAGGTAAAGAAAGGTATTGCATATCTAACTTTTCAAAGTGATTGTAAAAGAATGAAACAAAAAGGTGATCATAATTTGTTATATGTGGAACATGGAATCTAGATGATTAAAATATATGAACATAATTCTAATTTGTAGCTTACCATTATTAGGAGGTTGTACCTCTTTTTCTCGGTTGGTTCCTATAGAAGAACATTTGTAGCTTATTAAATTAGGGGTTAGTGCTCCTTGTGAGGTTGGTTACTTGCAAAAAAATCTCTTTTGATGTGTTATATTAACCTGAGTACTTTGTTGTGTGTAATATTATTAGAGGTGTAGGGGTTGGATCTCCTTATGGAATTGTTGTCTCACTAAAAAAATCTTGTAAGATGTGTTATATTCTTATGAGTCCTTGCTTTGTGTAATATAAGAAATGGTTTCAGTGGGTTTTTGTCCCGAAAGGGTTTTCCACATTATATTTGGTCTCCTCATGTGAATGTGTGTGTATGCTTCTTATTCCTATAGTCACATGATTAATATTGCATTCTTATAACAATCAATAATAGTTAACATCAAAAAATATAGGAAAGAAAGAGGAAATTGATTGTAAGTATTATTAGCAAAATTCACTCCCCTCTCAATGCCTAAAATCTCTAACACACCATCCATCTATTCATACACATTAAGGTTCCATAATGCTTTCGTGGTCAACCACATCCTCGAAATATCAACAAGATCCAACATTCTTATTTCATCTAGGTTCAATCTCCTTTTCCTTATTTCTACATCCTCGCAATCTATCCAAATATTCTTGAGATCTAAAACATGAAGTTGCATAGTCCGGTGAGCCTTAAGCACACCTCGATAATCAAAACTATGTCATGGCAGCATGGTCTTCTTGATTTTATCTTGAATTTCATTGACCACATTTTTGGCTTTGATAACAAAATAACAAGTGTAGCTTCCAATTGATATAGGAAAGGAAAGCGTGGCCTTGTGCTTTCTGTTGGAACTTGTGAAAATATAGGAGTTGTCAAACCAATTCCATAAGAATCCATTTATCACTTGGATACCTAAGAAGGCACATGGGTGATCCTGAAACACTATAACCCACGAGATAGGTGTATTTTGAACTACGAGAAGGTTCAACTCCATTCCTTGCGTTATTTGAGACTCTTTGCTTCAAAATATTAGGTTCTAATCTACAAATGTTCTTATAAAAGAAGGCATCATTGACCCTTCTAAAATGTGCTAGACTTCCCTTTAGGGACAACATAGGATAAAAATTATAAATATGATCGGTGGACCTATTTCCCATTGGTTTAAACCCATGATAGTTCCTCATTTCGCTATGATTTAAGTAACATAAGACATCATGTAGAACTCAACCGTCGATAAGAATTATTTCATTTGGGTGTCAATAGTGTCTTCTTGATGATGTAAATGAACTGATACATCCACCCATGAAATTCCTTGGCATCGTGGAGCTTGAATAATCTAATGAGAAGTGTAATGATATCACTTATCTATAGGATAAAGTCACTCCTTGTGATTGTTTTTTGGAAGGTAGGCACAAAAGGATTAATATTAATTAGGTACTTTTTATTTACATGTTTGACACAATTATCCAGGTCATTATCCTAGGCCTTCTCGGTTGACTATGGATTTTTCACAACATATTAATCAAAGTTAGGAAGCTTTAGAATTTCATCAAAGTAATATCCAATTTGATGATTACTTAACTCGCTTGATTTTGATTGACCTTGTGTCGAGTTATAATGATTAACACATGCAAGAATAAACTTAGGACACTCGGGAAGAAATGGGTAAAATCAGCCAAAGGTAGCCCACTTGTGTAGAGGGACTTTATCCGTGAAGTCTGTGAAGAACTTTGCACTCGCTAAAAAATTCATCCATTTCCATATACCCTAACTTTGTGTCTATGATATAAAAATTTGAGTCAATAATAAAAGGGGGTGAAACTCCCTGATATATATACTTCATCTCTTTAGATCATTCCTTCTTCCCCCTTCCCTTTCCCGAATCAAACACAAGGAATTAAAAACAAGAACTAAACAACTTCTTGGGACTCCTGAAAGAGATTTAGGTTTTCCTTCTTGTAATACACCTCTAAAAGTCTAACAAACTAGTCGATAATTGGCTCTGTCAATCACTTTGAAAAACCCAAAACATTGGTTAGAACTTGACCCTTGTTTTTCACCTTAAGAAACCGATACACTATGGAAATTTACTCTTATTCGAAACTTGGATAAACCTAACACAAAGGGAAAAAGATACATATTGTCTAACAAGTAAGAAAACCTAACACACTGTGGAACTCTAAACTTGCTCGGCAAGAGAAAAAAACCAAAAGACTAAGGAAAAATTACCTTCTTCGACATGTACAAAACCAAAAATGTATTTTTAGGCGTAAATCCACAAAGAGATATTTTTCAGATTGTTAAACTTGTAACCCTTACAAAGAATGAGAAAGTAAAGAACCTAAAAATACTCCCACTTCGCCTTGCTAGGTAAAAACCACAAAATTTTAAAAATAAGGAGTAAAAACGTATTTGAAAAATGTGAAACAACTCCCCAATAAGGATAAGACATAAAAAGCACAAAACAAAAATACAAGAAGGAGGTTTACTTACTGAAAGATGAAATCACACTTAAAATCCAAGAAAAATCAATGAAAATGCAGAGAAAACATGAATCGGACTTTGGGAATGTGAAAATGGGAGGGAAATCCAAATGGCAGAGGGAGTACAAAGGTACAAATGATGTGAAAATCCCATCCGTAACACCCTGAACAGTTGTTACTTTCTCCTGAGCATTCAAGTGTTGATATATGATTTCTCCTGTATTAGGACATGTTCCTTTGGTTTAGGGAAGTCATGCTTGATATGGATTATATCCTTTCTGCTCTTAAGATCTTGACTGAACCAGAATGTGCTTGGACTCTTTTGTTTCTTTCATTCTGACACTTGAGTTCAATTTGATTTCTAGAAGATTGTGGATTTATCCACCTTTATGACTCAGCCTTGGATCAGTTGCATTGATCCAAGGAATGTTTTAAGTTTATTCAGGATGAACAAATTTTATTGACTTTTCGATAGTTACAAAGTCTGGCTGAGCTTTGAATGATCAATTCCGAGGTTAACTCAGGCTAATCATGGTAAATAGAATTTGGTTCCAGATATCATAACATCAGGAAAGACCTGGACCTTAAGCCAGGTAAGATGTATATGTTTTATATCTAAAGCTTAAATTATTGATGCCAAACGGAATCTGATACAGGAATGTTTTATCCTGTTTGAACTCTAACACTGATTAGTCCTATTTAGGGGACCTAAACTAGAGTCAGTAAGGTTAATAGTTTTAACCTAAACTATAACCTAATGTTACAAGATTTGTTAATCTAACCTAGTCCTAAACTATGAGCTTAATACTCCTAAGGGTTAACTAAACCTAGCACTATGGAAATGAGACTAATGTCATATCCTATGATCTAACCTAAGTCACTAACCTATCTTAACTAATGCTAAGAAGGGGGACCTAAGGAGGGTCGCGAGTCATGGGTGGTGGTTTCCATGGCATTTAAGAAGGGATAAGGTTGAAGGACAGGGAATGCTGTCAGGTTTAGTGGAGGATAAAAATTGCTAATATAGTCTTACGTGGCGGTATCTCTAAGGATGGGAATGTTTGTTTATTTTGTTGTGGCAATCACCAACTTTGGCAGTCAGTGGCAATGGAAAATAGGTAGGAGAATAAAAATAAATGTAATTAATGAGCATTGGGCCTCGAGCGCGGATTGCTTGGGAAGGCATGCAAGTGGAATTTTGTTTGGTTGTTTTGTTTTCCATGCATTCCGTTTTTCACTCTGCATGAGCACTGGTTCTTCGAACCAGCCATCTACTCTTCGTTGCATGGCAATTTTGAGAGTTTCTAGTTTACTTCTCTATCGGGGGAAATATATAAGGCATGGAGGTAACAATATTTTGTTGTTTAATCTTTCATGGAAGAAGAAGAGAAGGTGCGAGCACATTCAGAGGTCTTCTTCAAATTTTTAGCGACACTATCAGGCATGATAGGCCCTAACTTTTAAAAATCTTGCTTTCCTTTAAATGCTTTCATTAGAACAACTCTGTTCAGATGATTTTTGTACAGTCGGCTTGGCTGGTAGCAATGTATTGGTTTTCCTTTTTGTTGATTTGGGAATTCTAGGTTATACGTAGATCCTGATGAAATCTGCTTCCTTAATCTTCTTTCCATGTTGTGAATACAATATGGGCTTCGATTTCTATTGGAAGTGTTTTATGTTTTCTTTGTCTGGCTGAGGTATTGAATTTAAAATCGGCACCATGATAGACTTCGTGCTTGATGATTTCGTGTTTGAAGACACTACTGAATAAACTGTTGTTTCAAATATGGTTGGTTTATATGATTGTTGCTTAGTTGTATGAACTCTAACTATTACTAGACAGCTTCAGGAAAGTAAATAGTTGGATTTGTGGTGAAAATGTTAGTTCCTTCTGTAAAGCTCGACTGGTTTAGTCACATGAGTTGGAAATATGGTTGAATTCTAAGCCTGTACCTTTATTTTAAAGGGGTATGAATGTTCTTATGTATACAGAGTTTTGTGAGCATGGTAGTGTTTGATTAAACTATTGTTTTTATGATTTTACATGGATATAGGAAGAGAAAACATATTTGTATAACCTCTGTATCTCCTGGAAATTTCGCGGGTTAATCTGGGACCTGCCATAGTGAAAGTTAGGTAATAAGTGTGGTTGAGTTATGGCTGTGTATACCCTGAGATGACTGCGAAGTCTACTTTTTAAAGCCACATTTTACAATGTCAGAATTCTACTATATAAGTAAAACAACGACTTCAACGTCGTTAAGTTTATTTAAGTACAGCTAATGCTTTTCCTTTTTGTAGTGGAGATTTGGGTTGAAATGATCCATATACCACAGAAGGATTTATTTATTTTGCATACTTAAAGCATGGATAATTACTATGATATAGGTAGTTTGGATTTTGAGGCATTGTTGAATCTGCATTTAGAATCCTATTATTGACTCTGTACATGCATTTCTAGTTTAGTATCTTGAAATGATATAACGACTTAACTATGCAATGGTAGAAATAATGTAGTTTTGATCTATTAATAATAAATAGATAATGGAAGATTATCCTAACTCTTAGACCAAATGGTTCGAGAAAGGAAGGAAATGTAGACTGTTGCTTTAGAAGATGGTGGTCTGAGATTAGATCATTTTTAACGTTTTATGTAAAGGAAACGTTATTGGCATTTGTTTAAATGTATAGTTGTAAGATCGCAATGGTCTATTGGAAAATCTGAAGGTGATTCTATTTGATCTGAGCCTGAGGCTAAACATACGTATGGCTTTACTTGCCTTCTTTTTCCTGATGGGATTAGAGTATAGGTATATTTCTTCTTGGAAGTTGTACAGTCCTGAACTCGGTTAAAATAGAGATCAGAATTTCTCTGTTCCTTCCTCTAGGTAATGGAAGATAGTTGTGATAGGATTTCGAAATACGAAGGTACTCTCTCTCTCTCTCGAAATTATGAGTGATCTCTTCTTTAGAATTTCTATAAGAACTCTACAGTATGGGTATGAGATGAATAGACTGTTAAAATTAGGTGGAAAGAGTGGTAAGTGTTGAATCTTAACTAGAAGTCTCCTTTCCTTCTTTTTAGCAGTATTATTACCCTGAATGAGAATTTCAGTTATTATCTACTTGTATAAAAGTAGCATTGTAGTAAAAGTTTTGTATACTTATCAATGTTTATGAATTGATATGAAAAGTTAGAGGAAATCCGTTAGATGAACTTGCTTGAGGCAGTAATCTATCCTTTGCTTGAATTGTTTATATGCAAATCTGTTGGTTGCATACCTTGAAAAGGTTTCATTCTTTTGATTAGAGTGATTATAACATGATTGACACTGTTCTTGGTTTTCGGATGGCTAGGTACTTAAGATTCACATCGTTTCTTCTTATTTTCTTGTATAAGATGAATCATCCGAAAAGATTTAAGTTGAAATAGTAACTATAATATGAGTTATGTTATAAAGTCATATTAGAATGGTAGAAAGAAAATTAGCGTGATTCATGATTATGGATTTGATGAAATTGATTTCATTTAAACAGGTTGTTTAATGGAAACAATTGGTGGAATGCAATTGTTTTAAGAATTAGTGCTTATCATGCTCAGTTCACTGAACTGACCCGTGCTAGCAAATTTTGCAGATGGTCATCGTAAGTGGTAAAGGCATGCAGATCTGATTTGATGCACAGATTGTTTAATCTGGTTTTTATGATGAATTCGACATGATTTCTCTAATTGTACTATAAGAAGAAAGTTACTCTTTTGTTGGTGATTATTGTATTAAAATATGCCGAAGTGCATAAGTTGTAATTGTATAGGCTTGGAAATAAATGAAATGGGGACATATTACTTACGTGGTTGTGTTCTTATTTGTTGAATTGATCTTCTCTTGTCTGAATGAATGAGAGTGCATTCTTATTATTATATGCAATGGGGTCTAGATGGATTCCCTAAGTAAGCCTTGTAAAATTATGTGGCTGAATACTACATGTTCAGTTAGTAATTCTTATATATTATGAATATGGCTAAATTGGAAATTAGACCACTACATTTTTAGGGAAGTTGAGGTTGAACTATGCCCTAACATGTAGCTATAACTGGAAGAGTATTCTATTACTCCCTAATAATGTTCTAATTCAAAGCAATGTAATTGATGGCTATAAATCACCATGTCTTAATGGTAATAAGTCTGATATATTTCAGTCTTCGAGGTTGATATGAACCCTTACGGGTTTAGTTACCTTCCTTATGGGAAAACTTAGGGCTGTTGCCCTATTATGAGGAAACAAGGTTATTAGGAACCAATTGGCACCTTGACGCGATCTTAAATCTTATTAAAAATTTTCTCTCGTGAAACTGAACCTAATTACGTAAGGTAACTCAAAAGTGTGGGACCCAAGGGTTGGGGAAGGCTACCCAGTTAGGAGGGCCTGTAAACCAATTATAACTCAACATAAGTAACTTCTTGGAGGTATGTACATCTTTCCGAGGTTGTTTCGTAGGATGTTGACACATGTCAACTACAGGGTTGTACCTTCGAGAAGATTAGGATCTTCTCGAGGATACAACAATGCAGATGACATATGGCAATACCCTTCTGCTTTGATCGTTAAGATTTACACCTGAAACTTGATCAAGACTTCCTTCTTAACTGGTTAAGATCATAGGCAGATTATGAGGCAGCCCTCTGAGACTCGGGATAGCCTGACACACGGGTGAACATTGGTTAACCCAGTATGTCAGCTTACCCCTAGTCTTCAAGGGCATCCTTATAACATGAATTATGATATTAACCCGATTCAGAGTGAAAACTTGGGACAAGGAGACTGACAGAAGTTAGTATAAGACATTCTATATAACATGGGAGTGGGGTGAAGGACGTATTCCAGATTGACGAGTATGCCGTCAAGGAATAAGTAACATGAACAGTATGTTTCAAATCTTTGGCCAAAGTATCGCAAGTTGCTGATTGCGTTGTCCTATGTCACCTAGTCTAAGGGACGTGATGCCAATGAATAATGGTAACAATTATTTAGATAGGTTCCTTGGACAGAGCACTCAGAATCCCGGATTAGGGAAGAGAACCACAAGAGTGAAGTGTTCTGATGAAAACACCAACTCTAAGATACACATGAATAGATCGGTAGTTCACCGAGTCATGGAATGAATAGATCGGCGGTACACCGAGTCATTACAGCTGCATATGGTTATCTATATAAGTGATTGTTTTTTTCTATTATAAGAATGATTGTTATTATTGTTATGATCTGTTTGTTCTAAATTATGTATTTAGAACTAGAAAACACTAATCAAAAAAAAATTACCTTGTTCTATCAGATTAAAATGAGGATGTTACACCATCCTATTTATAAATAACCTAGCATTTATTACACGTAGGTCTTCCATCCTAGCATTTATGAAATTGAATTCAGGAGCGGAAGGTTGACTACATTTTTCATTTCATGTGATCATGTAATCGGGTCCCAAAACCTGATACAAAGGAGTCCATCAATGATTTGGGGTTCAATTTTGGGAAACATGAAGTACTTGACATGAAAATCTCCTCCCTAACCCGATGCAAGAAAACCTAAAAACCTGAAGTGCGATAATGTGTTGGGTTTTGGGTTCGGAAAACACCTTACATATGACACATGTTTGGGGGTGGAATGTTCCGAGGCAATTAGAACTGAAACCCAAAACCATAATTCGAGTTATGTTTTAGGGGTAGAAAACACCTTGTATAAAACATGCAATATGTTAAGGAAACCCCAAAATATGATTTGAAGAGCAAACAAGACATTTTTATAAGCAACTAAAAGATGAGAAAAGACTCAAAAGAGGTTCACCAAGAAAAAAATTCAATTGGTTATCACCATTTTCTCGATAAACTAAAAATGGGATAACATAAATACACACAAGAATTCACCTTATTTTGTATAAGGCCAATTTTTTTAGCACATAGCTATCAAAATTTTGATTCCACATCCTTGGTAATTGTTTCAAGCCATACAAGGACTCTTTAGGTTCAAAATCAAGTGCTCTTTCCCTTTACTATTAAACTTTCTAGTTGCACGATGTAAAGTTATTCTTCAAGATCTTCATGCTAAAACATTGTTTTAAAATTCATTTGATCTATCTATAGCTTAAACACAATAAAAATAACTTCACATTTTCATAGACATTCTTGATCCATCTGAATTTTTTTATAAGGACTTTGTGTATGCTTGTAGTCATTTTTCATGTACCCATAGTACAACTTTCTAATCCCATGCACATTGGCCTATCACCTAGTGGGCTGTGGGCACTCACCCGAGACATGCACAAAGCGCCGAGACCCTCCTTTATGTGAGCATTGTGAGAAGATCTTGCCATTGTTAGAGGATTAAATGTAGAAAAGTGGATATTCATGTAAAATCACAATATGAGTTACCATATCCTTATACCCATGCATGAAAATGAGAGAAACAACACAACATGGATTATGAAGAACATATCTGATTTATATTATGAAGAAATGACACTAGGGTTTACACCCATGAACAAGATATTCATAATAGTTATATATATTGATTAAAAGTGCTAAGTAACCACATTACATTCAAAATACCATGTCAAATCGAACACATTGAATGCCAAGGATCCGGCCCATACAATGTATGTTAAAATAGAGATCTAACTCATATATCAGGAGTCCTAGCTATGCCCTCCCTTATTACATGAGCTTTATAGACCCATCCCTTAAAAATGATGACCTTATTACAACTCCCTAATGGAGAAACCCCAACCCTAGGGCCTCTTAATACTTTCAGTAGAGCTTCTCCTTCCCATGCTATATGTCTTCCTCCTTTTTCTTATACCGAGCATATCTTCTTCTTATAGGTCCAATACCCACCTTCATGCCTTCATTCAGGAGTAGATCACATGCCAAGTGTCCATGTGGTCCTTCATTGGTGAATGTTTATCCTGTTCCGAGCTCTCCACCTTCTGTAATGATTTCTTCCTAGGAATATTCCCTAGGTGGAATATCCTTTTCTTAACCACCAAGTCTCTAGGATGGCACCTTATCCACTCAGCATGCCTAGTCAGGTCACATATTTCCTCAAGTTCCTCCACAATGCAAAATATAGTTAAGTCCTTAGATCCCGCGTACTATCTATCTTGTGTGCGCGCTAGTTTCTCCTAAACCTTTCTTAAAACCTTTCTTTACATGCTTCTCCCCATGTACCCTTATTCTTACTATTCCCACACGCTCACGTGCCCTCTATTACTTAGCCAATATTTTGATGCCCAACATCACCCCACACTAACCTTGTTCTTTGTCCTTAGAAACATCCTTCTTTTACAAAGACTAAAGAATGGTGGGATCTGAACAAATTTTATGGAGGATGAAAGGATGAAAGAATTGAAAGAATTAAGAATGGGGGAAAATATGCTATTGTTATAAGAGGAGTGGGAAATCCTTCCTAATTGTTGCCTCAATCTTCTCCCAAGCATACACTTCACCCTGTGCCTACTGGAGTAGGTCACCCACTAGAGCACTTGCCTCCTCAAAGCTCAATTCATTTCCCTTAGCATTCAACATATCTATGATCCCTTCCAGTTGCTTGCTAAGGTCATCCAATGCATCCATCCTACGAGTGACCTGGGGGTATAGTTCCTTAAGCTGATTTTTAACCGAACCTCACAAGGTTTTGATTGCTTCCATTTTCTTCTCAACTTCGGATAGGATTTTATCCCACTCTTCCTGTTTCCTTTATTCTTCTCCTAGAATTCTTTTAGATCCACATCATGTGTAGAAACTAGTATACTTTTCACCCTATCCTCTCAACATAGTTATCATATACGGGCTCATCCATTCAGGTGGTAGTCTTCACAATGGAAAGGATCTCGAAATACCAAGTGACTGTCTCCTCAATCCTCTACTTTCTTCCTCCTCTTCGGAGTGCCAACACCTCTTCTCGCTGATTCTAGTTCAAGAAGTCACCTTTCCATGGTAAGGATGCAAGTTAAGTCTTCCAAGCATTGCAAGGTTGATTCATATTTCTACTTAGGTAGGGCTAGGTCTAGATGTTCCAAGATAATGTCATATATAATCATCTCTATCTTCTTTGTAGACCTCACGCACCTTCAACTTTTCTTCCCTTAGCTCGCACCTTAGTTGTGTGCTAATCATCTCCTCCTACTTTAGATCCTTGCTCTTCCAAATGATCTCTTCATTATTCTCTCTAGCTCTCCCTCCAGAACCTTACCTTGTCATTATGTCCAAGAGTATCACCTCAACCTCCACTGATACCTTATTGAGTGCATTGCAGACTTTCTCATCGGATAAATTAAGCATTTATCAAAGGGTTCACTCCCTTGGTCTTTAGTACCTTCATCAGTGCCCCTTTGCTAACCTTGAACTCAAGCTCATCAACATGGTACTCAAAATCCCAAGATATCATTTTCCTCATTCATGGGTACATGTCTTCTCCTTCGAATTAAGACCATGTAAGGAGTTGGTCTGTAGGAATGATACTTTAGAAGTTCGTGCATAGTACCTTACTTGGATCATTAATGTAACCCATTCTTTCTCTCATGCACCACTACCACACTTTTCCCTCCTATGCACACTACTTTTGGAAAGCTTACCGCTAAGCTAGGATCTCTGCCCATGCTCCCATACTCCTTTCCTACACTCTCCTCCTCTATCTCTTTAAGTATTTTGTCATTGTTGTGCTCCACCTCTTACTCCATCAAGTCCTTTATTATGCCCATTACTTTCCTTTCCGTTGCCTCTTCTATTTTCTCCTTGGTGAGGCTTGGGGTCCTTTGATCCTTAGTGTTTACCTCCTCACTTCCCCCCTTGCCATGAGCATCTTCTTCCTCATCATCATTATCCTCATTCTTTTCTTCCTTTGAGTCATGTACATTATACACAGGATGGTCCTGAGCCTCTTCATGCTTGTCATCATCCTTCTCATCTTTGTAGGATTCCGGACTCTCCATTTATTCTCGAATCCATTTCCTCTACTACCTTCCACTTCTTCTAACTCTGGTGAATCCAATATAGGGGATTCTTCCTCCTCATTTTCTTTAGTGGGTGACTCCTTCCTTGGTGACTCTTCTTTTGCAGGGGGCTCTTCTTGCTCTAGCACCTCTTCCTTAGGTGTCTTTTCTTTTTCCTTAATGGGGACTTCTTCCTTCGAGCATATGTGCTGGCTTCGCACCCGACTCTACACACCAATAGATTGTGCTATTTGTACACTTGGTGCCTTCCTCTCTGGTGCCTCCTCTCTCTCCCTCTTCCTTGGTACAACCTTCTTCCTTACGGTGGGGTCTTTAGATGGAGGCATCATTCTCCACATAGGCTCCTTTCTCATACTTGGGCTTAATGGTTAGGTACACCCTCATGGTCCTTCCAAATTGGTAGTGTCACATGTTTTATCATATGCACCTCATGGGAGACATACTTCTCCACATAAGCACACTTCTTGGGATATATCAGCTTCTTACGTAGCTTGCATGGTTGTCTTGGTCCACCCTCTGAGGTCAAACCTTAGTATTTTGGCCTCCTTGAAGCGGTTGACCCCGCTTGGAAATATTGAGCAGTGAAAGAGAAGGGTAATTTACACCATGGGCTCTTGGTCCCATCTGTCAAGGAGAACCTACCAATGTAGAAATGTTGGTATATAACAAACTCAGCTTCTCCTTACACCAATGCTGGAAATTGTTTAGGTATTCTCCACTCAACCCCAAACGTGTCGCGTATTCACTTATACCATTTCTCTAGGTATGCCTTGTGGGTAACTGTCATGGTGTCACAAGTATATTTCTCAAATCTTTTGGCTGGGGAGGGGTTCTCATCTGGGTACTCCCATACAAATTTTTCTAGCCCATCGGGCACTCCAATTTCTGAAAATATGATGGTAAGGAGGACATTACCAAACATGATCTTCTCCCCATTACATGTGGCATTGATGATCTCCTCTACTATGAAGGTGGATAGGTTATAGATAGTTCCCTCTGAATTTTTTTGGCACACATTCAACCAGGCCTTGTTGATCTATGTCCACCTCTCCTATCCATTCATCTTGGTCACTAAGCATGTGACCATCCTCATCACAGTGGTCAAAAATTGGTGATATGTCAAAGTATCATGACCCCTTATTATAGTCATAGGCCTCCACAGTTTTCTTTATGGCCTCCTTGTCCTCCAAGTCATCATCAAATGAATCTCCTTTATAGGTAAGACCAAGTGAATTTGGAGATCAGTTGGGGATTTATCCTCATCCTTCACCCCGAGAAGTAGAAATGGTCTTCATGCACGTGTGGCACCAGGAATTGGTATAACCACTTAGGTTTACCAAAATAGGGAAACTCATATAGCTAAAATAATCCAGCCTTCTCCATTTTCACATTAACTTCATCATCATATATGGGCATTCCATCCGGTTTCCACTTTTCTATAGGTCTCACCATTTACAACGCCATTTCTTTCTCTGTGGTGCTTGTTTGATAGTTATAGTAGCTTACAACCATTTTCCTCACATAAGACACCCATTATTTTTCCAGCAATACGCCATCTGGGTATTGCATCTCTCGCATACCATTCCTCTTTGAAACTAGTGGAAACAATATGTTTCCTTTTCCCTTTCCCTTATTTGGTGAAATGGTTTCCTTTTTGGTGCCATCTTCTTTTGGAATACTAAAAACAAACTCTTCCTTGCTCTTCTTCCTCACTCCGCTCAAATATGTGGCTTACCTTTGTGAAATATCCATTTACTCTTGTGCCCTAGTTATAGAACCCTAACCTAGACAATCCTTCCATAAGACAACGTACTCTCCTAAAATCTTCTTTCCTACACCCATGTACTCCTTCCACTCTGGTTCACAACTCACACTAGTTACACTCAGATTCTCACAATTTTTCCTTCACAAAAATCTTCTTCGCAGATGCCCTAGTTTGCAAGAGCTCTTCAATATCATATTTATAAGGTAAACAATAATGTTCCTGACCTTCTACTTATATTTTTACTCATCCCCCACAATAAATGTTATGCCACCTACCAACGTAATTTTGCAATAAAGTAGTTTTTCCACTAAATCCAACCTTAAGCACTCTTACCCCTTGTACCCTATCCCGCACGAAAAACCTCTACAAACTTCTCGGCATGTAAAAATCCTTACCGATTATGAAGATCCTCATGCGTGTGCTTGCAGCGCCAAAGGCACCTCTTTTTTCCTTAACCTGATTTTTTTCCTCGCCTACCTCATGTTGTTCCTATGCTTCTCATCCTTTGTACATGGTCTTTGTAAATTTATCCTGACACTAAACTCCTTATGTCCATCGTTTCTATGCACACTCTTCCACACTATGCACCTTCAATCTAGGCCATCAAAACAAAACTTCCACTACTAACTTCCATTTTACTTAGCATTACTCCACCCCACACAAGAACAAATGTGAGGTCCTCTACACATACACAAGATTTTGAAAATAATAATTGGCTACCGGTGCACAAGGCACACAAAAACAACACAAAGGAAGGGAACAAACCATGAGAAAGGGAAACATAAGGAAAATAAATGCATTAAGGGGAATCCTAAGCTAAATGGAAATACTACCTTATTTATAAACATAAGGAAGACTTATTTATAGTAGGGCTTCATCCTACTCCCATTGAAATGGCATGGTAATCATGTTTCATCCAGCACTTGTAACTAGAAAGCACCTAAATCAAGGATGTACAAGATGATATATGGCCCTAACCAATGGACTTTCAGTTTCCTAGGATGGCGTAGAAATTTGGAGTCATAAAGCAAGACCATCTACCCAACCTTGAATTGTTTGTTTTTAATATGATGATCATGTCATGCTTTTTGTCACACCTTTGAGCCTTCGACTCCACCTAGCAAGTGATCGTATTTCATCTAGCTACATTAACTTCTCCATGCACTCTTGAATTGCTTGTTCATCAGCTAACCCTCTTGTGTACGTAATACACAATGATGGTAGCATAAATTCAACCGGTAAAATAGCCTCCATGCTAAACACCAATTGAAATGATGTGGCCTTGTTCAATCTCTTGTAGGTAATCTTGTATGCCCATAGAATGGTTGATACCTTTTCATCCCAATCTTGTCTTCCCACATCACAAATTTTAGTTAACGTGTGACTCATAATTTTGTTAAATGCCTCAACAGTTCCATTAGCTTGTGGGTGATAAGGGGTAGTCTTATGATGGGCCACCATGAACTCTGCCAACAAAATCCTAACTATTTCATTCAAAAAATGTGTACCATGTCACTAGTCAAGATTAAAGGACATCCATACCTATTGATTATGTTCTCCCATAAGAAGAATATAGTAGTTTTCATTGTTGTTCAATCCCTTGTAGGTGCATTACCTCCACCCACATTTTTAAGTAATCTAGTGTGAGTAATGATATAACATGAACCATTCCTTCATGTGGTAGGTGAAATTGGTCCTACAAAATAAATGGCCCACTTTTCAAATGGTTCTATGTTGGCTATAGGTCTCAAGGGCATCTCATCTCTTTTCCTTGCTTGCTAAGGCATTGAAAATGGTCACACACCTTACAAAAATCAATGCAATCCTAGTAGATGCTTTCCCACCAAAGACCTGTGAGTAGAATCTTTCACGTGGTGGCATTCCCTGCACAGTGCCCTCCTACAATCCCACTATGTGTTTCTTCCATGATTGCAATGTGCTCATGTTCCAACACACACCGATGCAAAACCTCATCACACCCTAGTTTGTATAAGTCTCCACTAATTAGCATGTAGGGTGCATGCATGTATGGCTAATTGTTTTCTTTCCAAAGTCTTCATTCCTTCTGACGCTACATATTTTTTGAGAAACATAGCAATATCTTCTAAGTTAAATAGTTGTGCATCTAACATAACATCCTTAATGCTTTGTATCCTCCCCTAAGTCAATCCTTGACAAATGGTTAGGCCCTGAGTTACTCTTTCCTAGTTTCACAACTATAAACTCAAACTCTTAAAACAACAAGACCCAACGACATATGCACCCTTGCAAAATGGGCTTATTCACTAAGTACTTTAATGCCATGTGGTCTGTGTAGAATATGAAAGGTGTTGCAAGTAGATACTTTCTAAACTTATGTAGTGCATAGATCATTGATAATGCTTCACGCTCAATAGTGGTATAATTTTTATTTGTTGGTTTCAACTTCCTACTTACAAAGAAAAGGGGGTGATCAACAATCCCCTCATCCAAGTTGTGCTAACACTTGCTCCAATGAATGTCCCTAAGGCATCAACATACATGTAGAAACATTTATCCCAAGATGGAAAGTGTAAGTATGGGCACAATGATGAGCTTATCCTTCAATGTATCAAATTTTTTTCTGCCACGCCTCTCCACAAGTGAAAGGAAATCATGTGGTTTAGTAAATTCTCCAATGGCGAGGTGATTTTGGCATACCCCTTGATAAACTTCATGGTAGTATCCCATATGCCCAAGGAACCCACACATTTGTGCTCTAGATGGTAGGCTCCTCTAATCCCATAATAATGACAACTTTGGTGCAGGATCCACTAGCAATCCTTCCTTACATATGATATGCCCCAACAGGGTTCCAAATGGAGTAGCGAAGATTAACTTCTTGATGTTGAGGGATATGCATGACTACCGACATCTTTCAAAAATCAAGCGCAAATTTTCACAATGGTCTTTCACTAGTCCATATATTGTCCAGTCATCAAGGTAGACCTGAATAAACTTATGGATGAAGTCTTAAAATGCCTACACAACAATGCACGTGAAAAACACAGTAGGCACATTCTTCAGTCCAAAAGGCATGACCATATAAGAAAAAATTCCCCATTTAGTGGTGAAAGTTTTCTTTTCTTGGTCTTCTTTATTGATTCTAACTTGATGATATCCTAAGAATCCATCTATGAAGGAATAGATCTCATACCCAGCTACTCCTTCTAGGATTTCTTCAAGTGAAGGGGTTGGAAAAGGGTCAATGACACATACTGCATTTAGGTCCATGTAGTCAACACATATCCTTATCCTTCCATCCTTTTTAATACTGATGACCATGGGGCTTACCCATTCCAATTCCTCCACAACTTCAATGATGCCTAAAGTGATCATTTTTTCTATCTCCTCCTTGACCTTGATGTGAAGATTTAGATTCATTCGATAAGGCCTCTTCCAAATCGGGTGTGCACCTTCTTTTAACTTGATTTTCATTTCTCCCAAAGAGTGGTGAATGCCTTTAAACTCATGGTACCCACATGGAAATACATCTTGAAACTCATGCAACAAATCAATGATTTTGAAACCTCCTCTTCTACGACCAATAGTCTCCAATAGTTACCTCCTTAGGTTCTTTTTCTAAACCAATGTTAACCTTCTTTGTTTTGAGGGGTTCATGGTAATGGCGCAAGCTTTCTCATCAACACTATCAATAGCTTCATGTGTACCTTCAAGTATGGTTAAAATCCACATTCTCCATCTCTTCTCCACCTATTACATAGACCATTTTCCCTTCTCTTTCTTCATGCATGCATGCTCAAGTGCACCTCTTCGAATCTTCCTCATCAAAGCACGGTTCCAAACCAGGTTCACCCAATAACTCTAGTATTTTATCCTCTTCCATGGAACTATTTCCCATCGTAAGGAACTTGAAAACCTGCAACTCTATAAGCCCCTAATGGTTTAGTACTCTAATAGTTGAAATATTAAAGGAGTTTAGTCATCAACTACCGCCAATTTCCTATCCGATGACGCATTTCGAGTGAATATAACATGTGTACATATAGCCTTGTAAGGTGGAATACAACTTATGCACCCATAAAGAAGGTGGCAAGGCCTTCACACCTTCCATCCATGCTTTCTCACATGCTTGGACGTGAAACAAGGTAGGCTTTTTCCCATGGTAGTCACATATTGCGGTGAGTGCATTGCTTTGGGAAAACCTAATAGAGAATGCAATTCTCACTTCATGCCACTCTATAAGGCTATCGCAATGTGTTTCCCATCAATACATTGTGGTCCCAAGCAAGTTATAGCTGAGAATCCCTCTTCTTTTGATCTCATTTTTCCACCGAGCCTCTATTTCTTGTAAGAATTTATCAAGGTTGGCCCCTCCAGCAGTAGCTTGGTAACTTCTTCCTCCTAGTGCTTGAATGAGCACACATTTTTCACTTTCATAACAAATCCTCTTAACTGTTGCCCAATTAACTCATAAGTCTCATGCACCCAATTGTCACATGCCACACTAGTTGTATCACTTATGGACTAAGTATATTCAATAACTCCCTTTCAGTAGGGTGAATCACCTTATGGTCCCCGATATGGTCCCCTGATAGAGAGCACATAGATCCTATCAATTACTTTTTCTCCCAAAGGCTCAAAGAGGGTGTTGAATTTCCATCAATTAAGGGGATGATGACCCACTCTTCCTTGTTCTCAAAGCTTATGTATCCTTTATTGAACCTTAGGTCAACATTGTTCTTATAACACCAGGGGCACCCAAGTAATGCCACAAATTTATCCACCTCGACTAACGCTAAGACTTAAAAATCCCTGCATGAACTTTTTCCCCTTCGATACATATGATAACAACATCCTTCAAGACACCAATGGGAATTTCCTTTGTCTTGTTAGCCATATACAACACATTTGAGGATGGTTGTAATGGGGGCCTTCCCATTTGATGTCATGCATCTAGAGTGAGGACATTGACCTTTTCACTGTGTCAATTAGAACATTTCTCGAAGCCATTCATCCATAACAACATTCAAGGTAATCTCATTATCATAGTCAAGGCTATGGGGAGGAAGGTTAGCATTCCTCCATAATTTCTATTTCATTAATGTATGTATTAGGAATAGGATGTTGTTAAGTATAATTAGTAGTAGCATCTGATAGAAGATAACGGCGCCATCAGTATGGTGTCGCCAATAATGTGGAGTACGGTAATAGTCAAAGTACAATAGGAATGTTGTAAAAAGTAAATATTTGTCGTAAGTGGTCCGGTAATGTTAAAATGTCAAAGTTTGGGTAATTAGAGAAGTAGGGTCTACATGATTAGGAATTAGAAATATTATATTGGTAATAAAGACAAGGAGTGAGGTCATAAATATTTTGTGTATTTTATTTGTAAAAAGTCTAAAAATGTGGAACCCATGTAAAATGATAAGGTTTATCTTATCTTAACAGATAAGCTTACATGTACAGATAAGAGTTAAGGTATGGAATATGATTCGTCAGAGTGGATTTCTTATCCTATCTTAGAGAGATAGATGGATAAGCCTGAAGTTCTATAAATAGAGAGGCCACCCCCTCATTTAGCATAGAAAGAAGTAGTGAGAAATATTGTAGGAAGTGTGCAAAGGAAGCCATCGCTTAAAGGTGTGTCAAGAAGCCATCGAGAGGTGTAATTGTAAAGTTTCTCCCATAGTCTTGTCAAGTGAAACTAAAGTACCTCATGGGTGAGATTGTAACAATTTCATGTTAATATTATAATTTACTTTGATATTTCAGATTTGTCATCATTCCGTCTTATCATAGTCGATGGTATTCTTGTGTTATGTTGTTGTTTTGTTTCCAGATTACATCCACCAAACTAAAGGTCAGGCATTAGTAAATAATCATAAAGACGAGGAGTTCCCGTGAAGAATTATCATAGTGCCGGATTGGTGATGACATTTTGGTTCCTATTGGGACCATTCCTCGTTGGTGGATTTTCCGAGAGATATTCCCACTTAGTCAAAAATCAATCGAGGGTAACCTTGTTTTTTATGTGGCATAGTAGTTACCATGGTAAAGTCATTTTTACCGTGAATAGTAGTTACCATGTTAAAGTCATTTTTGCCATGAATAGTAGTTACCCTGGTAAAGTGGGAATAGTATTTACCGCAGTAAAGTCACTTTTTACCGTGAATAGTATTTACCGCAGATAACTTCACTTTTTACCGTGAATAGTGTTTACCACAGTAAAGTCAGTTTTTACCGTAGTAAGTCAAGTTTTACCATAGTTTACCGTGGTCATTTCTATTTTACTGTAGAAAGGTGTAAAGTCACTTTCTAGTATAGTGATTCCAATTATTTGTGCACATAAGTCTTGTTGATTGTACTTGTGGGTTGGTATTTCACGGTGGTTACTTTTGAAAATGGGAAAGATTCCTGTTTTTTCAGCTCAATCTAATGAAGATGCTTCTTCTTTCATTCAAGAGTTTAAACGATCTTGTATTTGTAATGGCCTCATAAGAAGGGAACAATGGACTGAATTTTTTCCTACCTTTTTGATGGTTCAAGACTTAGGTGGTTCAAGCACTTAGGTGGTTTGAAACACTAGGTGATAATGTGAAAAATTCATGGGATTTATTAACCGAAAGTTTTTCAAGAATTTGGTGAACAAAAGAAATATGCAGATCTCATGATCGAGATCACAAAGCTATCCCAAGGAGAGAAGGAGAAGATAAGGGATTATCATGCTCGTGTTCTAGAGCTAAGGAGGAAGCTCGATGCCCAGATCCGGAAGGAAGGACTAGCGGATGGGTTGATGAATGGCGTGGATAATCTCCTCTGTAAGCACTTCATTCTTGGGATGAAGCCAGAGATCAGACAACGAGTGAAGTATGACCGCCCAAACTACCATGAACAAGCAAAGGAGATTGCAAGAAGGCAAGAAGAAAGCATGGAAGAGGAGCCCAAAGAAATTGTTGTTAAAGTAGAGCCTACACCAGCACCTTTGGTCCAGAATCCACAACCACTCCCGGTGAGCACAAATATTTCTCCTAGTACATCTACTGAGTATGAAGATCTGCTTAGGAAGATGGGCCAGTTAACTATTAATCTTCTTCAAGGAAAGGAATTTAGTTCTCAGGGAGGAGATAGAGGTCCAAAAAGAAATATTTCTGAAGTTGTTTGTTATGGTTGTTATAAAAAGGGTCATTATAAGTATAATTGTCCAGATAGAGCTTCTACATCTGGTACAAGAGATAATGATAAAGGAAAAGCACTGTGAATTTCTTTGATGTAGTAGATAAGAGTAGAAATAATGAAGTAGATGTGTTTGTAACAAAAAGAAAGAAAGAAAAAGATAATCAAGATGGAAATGATCCTAAGAAGATGAAAGAAGAAACTAGTAAGAAACATAGGAGAAGAAAGTTGGGTGTGCAGGATTTTCTGATTTCACAGGGGCAAGGACCATACTCCATCTTGGAAGATCTGTCCAAAAGGCCTGCAAATATTACATATGGTCAACTCTTGGCTATGTCTTCTGAGAAGAGGCGGGAGTTGCGAGGTGGACTCAATGCTCGAAGAAGGAAGGAGGTTGAGGTCCCTATTTTGGAGGCAGAGGCAGATCCCTATGCTCCACAAGCTGAGGTATTATGTAATGGTATTTCAATTCATGATGTCTTAGTTGATGGAGGTGCTGCAGTTAATGTAATGACCGAGTCTGTAATGAATATGTTGGGTTTAAAAATTGATCACCCTTCAACACTTATGTTAAGGTCATTAAATAAAGGAAAACTAAACCGTAAGGTGTAGTTTCAAATGTGGCAATATCTTATGGGTGTGGTATGTGTGGTAGACTTTCGTGTGATGAAAATGGTACTGCAATGCACCCAATGCTGCTGGGAAGACCATGGCTAAGGAGAGTTCATGCAAGAAACTACTGGAATGAAGGTTTCATGACACTTGGACGTGGTAGAGAGAGGGTGAAGATAAACGTGATCCCTCGACATCATAAAGTAGAACCTATGGATTCAAGTGATGAAACTGATGATTGGACATCCTCTGATTACTCTAGTACCAGTGAAGTGGACACTGAAGATGAAGAAAGTGAGGTGGATGTTTCAGTCATGGATATCCTTCCAGTCACACCAACTCATGACCCCATAAAATTATCTGAAGAAGAAGTTGATGATCGTCTCCAACAAATAAAGATTGGTGATGCTGTGATGGAGAGTGAGAAGGAATCCTACCTCCATTCTCTTTCAAGGTACATACACCTATTCACTTTTGATTACAAGGAACTCCATCAAGTAAGTTGGGTAGAACATTGTATTGAGCTGGTAGATGGTGCTAAGCCCATAAAGCAAATGCCATATAGAATGAATCCTAATTTTTCCAAGACTGTAAAAGAAGAAATAGATAAGTTGCTTGATGCAGGATTCATATTTGCTATGGAGAATTTAGAATGGGTTTCTCCCATTGTGATCTCAATAAAAAAGAATGGGAAGCTACGCATTTGTGTTGATTACAGGAAGCTCAATAAGGCAACAAAGAAGGATCATTACCCTCTTCCATTTTCAGATCAGATCTTGGACGAAGTAGCTGGCCAGGAGTGCTATAGTTTTGCTGATGGATATAGCGGCTACAACCAAGTTCGTATAGCAGAGAAAGATCAGCTGAAGACCACGTTCACCACTCCTTGGGGAACGTTTGCTTATAGAGTTATGCCTTTTGGGTTGTGTAATGCTCCAGCAACATTCCAGCGTTTGATGAATAGGGTGTTCGAACCCTACATTGGGACCTTCATCGAGAGTATTTCTGGATGATTTTTGCATCTATGGGAGCAAGTTGGACCACCCGCACTGATGGAGACAACATTTCAAAGGTTAGATGAAGCACAAGCCTCACTAAACCCTACAAAGTGTGTCTTTGGATGTTCTAAAGGCGTTTTGTTAGGGCATGTCAGATCCAGAGATGGTATTGGTACCGATCCCGATAAAGTTTCAAAATCAAAGATTTACCATTTCCTATGAATAGAAGTAAGTTGAGATCATTTTTAGGCCATGTGGGTTACTATAGAAGGTTCATCAAGAATTTCTCAAAGATTGCATACCACTAACCCAGCTTCTGAAGAAGGATGTTACTTATGAACCAGAAATAAGGCACATGAAGCTTTTGGACAATCAAGGAAGCCCCGTGTCTTCACCTATTTTGAAGAATCCAGATTGGAGCAAGCCATTCATTGTGTACACCGATGCCTCGATGCAGACTAGGAAGTACTTTGAGCCAAAAGGATGAAAATGGGAATGAACATCCAATTTACTTTGGGAGCAGACAAATGAGCAGTGCTGAGGTAAACTATACTGTAACTGAAAAAGAGGCTCTGGCTATCATTTTTGCTGTAAAGAAGTTTAGAAATTACTTGCTAGGGCAGAAATTTATAGTTGTAATGGATCATCAGGCTCTAAAATATATTGTCAATAAGCCTAACCCATCAGGGAGGATAGCAAGATGGATAATTTTGCTACAAGAATTTGAATTTGATATTATAGATAGGCCAGAAAGAAGCATGTCAATGCAGATGCACTCTCTCGAGCCTATGATGGTTTAGGATCATCTTGTGATGATGATGATTTTCCGATGCAACATTGTTCTCCCTCGACACAATCCCTAGTGAATACATAGATATTTGGAATTATCCGAATGAATTCAAGTTTTCGATGGTGCCAATGCAAAGACTAAGAGAAAGATTACTCAAGCTACCGTCCATATTCTATTCTGCATGGAGCATTATTTCGAATAGGACCTGATGGACAGTACAAGAGGGCAGTTGGACGTGATCAAGGAAAGGAGCTGCTAGAAGAATTCCACAATGGTACATGTGGAGGGCACTTCTCTGGACAACTTACAGCAAGAAGGATCTTGGATGCAGTTATCACCGCCCACTCTTTTTAAAGATTGTTATAATTATTGTAAGACATGTGATATTTGTCAAACACATGGTAACCGTAAGACTTCATCAGCTCCATTATGTCCTATTCTTCCACTTGGTCCCTTTGAAAAGTGGGGAATAGACATTGTAGGTCCACTTCCAACTACATCACGCCAAAATAAGTATATTGTAGTTGCCACAGATTATTTAACCAAGTGGGTCAAGCTAGCCATTGAAAACAACTTCCATGGATGAAGTGGCAAGGTTCATATATGAACGCATTGTCACCAGATTTGGTTGTCCATTAGAAATTGTAACAGATCAAGGAAGCCACTTCATTAATGAGGTGGTAGAAGCCCTAGTCAATAAGTTTTCTATTAAGCACAGGAAGGCAACAACATACAAGCCAAGCACAAATGGACAGGTGGAACGAACAAATTTTGTGTTGTGTCAAATTCTAGCAAAAGATGCAACCTTGCAGGTACATAAATGGGATAAAAGGATTCATGCAGCATTGTGGGCATATAGGGCAACATCAAAGTCAGCAACAGGATACTCCCCATTTCAGTTGGCCTATGGCATTGATCCAGTTCTTCCTATTGAGTTTGATATTCCCACTGTGAGAGTTATGAAAAATGAAAGGATGGATGAAAGTGATTCAGTAAAAGAAAGGTTGGTACATCTTCATTTGCTAGAGGAAATGAGGGAAATAGCAAAGGATACAAGCCATAAGAAGAAAATGAAGCAGAAGGAATACTTTGATCAAAAGATCCGATGGTCTCCATTTCATGTGAATGACTTGGTCCTAGTATATGATTCCAGATACAAAAAAAGAAGACAGAGAAAATTTCTTCCAAAATGGATGGGGCCCTACAAAATAGCAGCTGTGCATGAAAATGGTACGTACCGACTGGAGGAATTGGATGGCACTCCCATTACGAAATGGGTCAACCACACGACAAGTTGAAGATTTTCCAAGCACTGGAATAGTCTACTCCGAGGACGGAGTAGAAGCTAAGAAGGGGGAAGATGTCGACACTAAAATTTTCCTCCATAATTTCTATTTCATTAATGTATGTATTAGGAATAGGATGTTGTTAAGTATAATTAGTAGTAGCATCTGATAGAAGATAACGGTGCCATCAGTACGGTGTCGCCAATAATGTGGAGTACGGTAACAGTCAAAGTACAATAGGAATGTTGTAAAAAGTAAATATTTGTCGTAAGTGGTCCGGTAATGTTAAAATGTCAAAGTTTGGGTAATTAGAGAAGTAGGGTCTACATGATTAGGAATTAGAAATATTATATTGGTAATAAGGACAAGGAGTGAGGTCATAAATATTTTGTGTATTTTATTTGTAAAAAGTCTAAAAATGTGGAACCCATGTAAAATGATAAGGTTTATCTTATCTTAAAAGATAAGCTTACATGTACAGATAAGAGTTAAGGTATGGAATATGATTCGTCAGAGTGGATTTCTTATCCTATCTTAGAGATAGGATGGATAAGCCTGGAAGTTCTATAAATAGAGAGGCCACCCCCCTCATTTAGCATAGAAAGAAGTAGTGAGAAATATTGTAGGAAGTGTGCAAAGGAAGCCATCAGTTAAAGGTGTGTTGAAGAAGCCATCGAGAGGTGTAATTGTAAAGTTTCTCCCATAGTCTTGTTAAAGTACCTCATGGGTGAGATTGTAACAATTTCATGTTAATATTATAATTTACTTTGATATTTCAGATTTGTCATCATTCCGTCTTATCATAGTCGATGGTATTCTTGTGTTCGGTTGTTGTTTTGTTTCTAGATTACATCCACCAAACTAAAGGTCAGGCATTAGTAAATAATCATAAAGACGAGGAGGAAGTAGTCCCAGAATTGCACTAGATCAAGGCATTAACATTTATAGTGCTATGTAGACCCACAATTGTAACAGGTTCCACATGGTAACTTACTTCTCCCTCTGTAGTTACCATGACCATGAAATCCTCCTCAGAAACCTCTTCCACGTGCCCCTCCATCTGCATGCCCTTCATAGTGATGACCATCATCCTTGGAATTGTTTGCGAGGCTGGTATATCACACACCAATATCAATGGCATCATGTATATGGTTAATAAATCTACATCATTAGTGTCATGAGTAGTAGAGGTATAAATATTGTAATAACAAGACACATTTTATGGATCATGCGCTGCAGTAGTGGGCACCTACTTGCATCATGATTTTCATGGTAGATCTCATAGTCCACTATCATGGTGTGTACCAATCTCTATGGGAAACTATCCTTTGTATGCCCCTCTACCTCACAATCCATGCACCATATACCACTGCAAGTCTCATGCTTTGAGTTCACAAATAGATTTTCCAGCTTGTTTGGCCATTGCAGCAATCTAAGCCTCAAGAAAAGGTCTAACATTGGTATCCATGCTCCCAATGGCCTCGTAGACACATGGAAACCTCTATGGCCTCACGCGGGTTTGTGAAATTCTTGTGTGAAATTGCTCTCCTAAAAGGTGTTATCAACCCTCTAACAAACCACTAAGCATGCTGAGAAGGATGAATATCATAAGATAGTTTTTATAAGATATTCTTGAAATGTGCATCATACTCCCACACACTCTCTTCCATACCTTGTTGAATCTCCTTGGCCGCACTAATTCATTTCACGCAGAAGGCATTTCACAAAGATAGTGTAATCCATCATTGTTTGATGGGGGTCATACTTTGGTACCAACTATATGTGTGTCCTTGCAAAATATTTACAAATTGACTTACCTTCTACTCCAGGGTAGTGATCCCCTTTGCACACCATATCATCTCACACTTGTGTACATGCTCTGTAGCATCCTCAACACCTTTGCAGACATGTAGATGCAAATATATTTTTAAAAACACTTGCTTGAGGTGATTAAGGTCCTTGTCCACTTGATCCGTAACCTTGATTCCCTCTCCGGTGTTACCTCCACCATCAGATCCACTAGATCCTCTAGATCCGCCAAGTCCACTAGGTCTTCCAGCTCCTATACCACTAGATTCACCTCTTGTGGTCGGTAATGGGCTTTAATTGGTCACACCTAGTGTCCCCAACGTCCCACTAAAGTGTGTGTCAATGGTTTATGATATTGCATTATTACGGATGTGTGTCCCGCATCGCTTCTAGACATGATACCCAAGCTTTTTGTACCCATACTTTGTCCAAATTTCATTTCATAAAATATTCCTTCAAATATAAGGAATGATTGTGCATCCATAGATGTACCAAATGAGAAAGTATATCTCCTAGGTGCAGATCAGTCACTCCTACCAATACCAATCGGGTTATAAATACTTATCTCTAGATTCAAAAACTAAGCGCTAGGGGTTGGTCACGAGGCGATTCAGATACATAATGATGACTCTCATTTCTCCAAGTGACAAACTCTCAACAAAAGTGAAGGGGTCTCTCTCCTACTTGCCAAGATGGGGTAGCACAGACTGCTCAAGCTCCACGTCTTATGTGTGAACCTCAATTCCTTCCTACAACATCTACCTCTATACCTCAAGGTTATCTATCAAACTCCCTTTCATGAGCTTCACTATACTTGAGTCATCTCTCCTCTCTCTCCTTTTCATCCGCAATGTCTGTCATCTTCCTCCACCCTAGCTTCCTTGCCCAACACTCAGAAGAGCTTTATCCGGCCATAGGAAATGCTTCCAAACTTAGTGTAATGATTAGGATATTTATGGATAAAGGAATAACACACAAAAATTATCCTCTAGGATCCCTTAAGAACTCAAACTCAGCAACCTCTAGACAAGAATACGTAGAAATAGTGTATTTTAGGGTATAACTGGTTAGTACTCTTCTCCACCAATGATCAACAACACGTGTCCAAGTCATATTAGCATCATGTAGCCTATGATATTCATCTTGGGTCTACACATGATATCTATAATACCAACTTGATCTAGATGCATACGTGGAAATCTATTCATACAAATATATTGGAAAATAACAAAAGAAGGTCTCATACACTCATGATATAGGTGTTCTTATAACCATTTGCGTGCATCAAACTCATGTCCAAGACTAAATCTCTCGAGTAAAATCATCCTCCATGCTTTGACACTGTCCAAAGTCAAGTGCTATGTCATCACGTACCATTCTCACAAAAACTTCAAGAAGAGGTCACATGAATGTAACCAAGATGTAGTCATTTTTCATGTACCCTTAGTACAAATTTTGAATCCCATGTGCATCACCTATCACCCAAAGGGGAACTTTGTGCTTAATCGAGGCACGTGAGGGCACCGAGTCCCTCCTTTATGTGGGTATTGTGAGAAGATCTTGTCATTATTAGAGGATTAAATGCTAAAAAGTGGATATTCATCTAAAATCACAATATGAGTTACCATATCCTTATACCCATGCATGAAAATGAGAGAAATAACACAACATGGATTATGAAGAACATATCGATTTATATTTTGAAGAAATGACACTAGGGTTTACACTTATGAATAATATATTCAAAATAGTTTATATATATATATATATATATATATATATATATATATATATATATATATATATATATTGATTAAAAGTGCTAAGTAACCACATTACATTCAAAATACCATGTCACTTGAACACATTGAATGCTAAGGATCTGTCTCATATAGTGTATGTTAAAATAGGGATCTAACTTATATATCAGAGTCCTAGTTATGCCCTCCCTTATTACATGAGCTTTACATACCCATCCCTTAGACATTATGACCTTATGCAACTCACTAATGGAGAAACCCCAACCCTAGGGCATCTTAATACTTTTTGAGCTTCACCTTCCCATGTTATATGTATTCCTCCTTTTTCCTCAACCCGAGCATCTCTTCTTATAGGTCCAATACCCACCGCCATGCCTTCATTCAGAGTAGATCGCATGCTAAGTGTCAATGTGGTCCTTCATTGGTGAATGTTTATCCTGCTCGAGCTCTCCACCTTCCGTAATGATTTATTCCTAGGAATATTCCCTACATGGAATATCTTTTTCTTGACCACCAAGTCTACAACTGAACCTTGTCCACTCAACATGCCTAGTCGTGTAACATTTTTCCTCAAGTGCCTCAAGAACACCGAATATGGATAAGTCCTTAGATCCTATGTATTGTCCTATGCACGTGCCCTAGTTTCTTCTAAACCTTTCTTAAACACTTGCTTGGTGGGATTCTCCTCGTGTGCCCTTATTATTACTAGTCTTGCACGCTCACGCACCTTCTAGTACTTAGCCAATATTTCGAAGCCCAACGATTCTTTTCACGTCCTTGTTTAATATTCACATAGTTCCTTTCTCTTCCAAGATAACGCAAATCAACTAAGTAACTAATCTATTATTATATTTCTTTCCCTAACAAATAAGTTTCTAGTCTAAGTGATTATAATTGGCACTTGTTTTCTATATATTTATTTTTTGTTGAACTATCACATAGTTTTACCTTATTTTATACATTTAGTGTAAAATAGTTAAAACATATTCCTTTACAAATATTTTGGCATGCCTTATTATTTCTACTACAAAGAAAATTTATCATTGGAAAGTCTTTGATCCAAACCCTCTTACAAAATAATGCTTCAACAAAGATTGATTTTTGTCTATCATTGCAAAATTATTTATCCATATTCTATCTCTTTGCATCACAATGATGATTTCTATGAGATTCGCAAAAAAAAAAAAATTAGGTGAAACTTGTGTAATGGAACAAGCTCCACAAACACATGTGCTATGCAATATGTCATAGTGTTGTGAAGATAGCATATTTTTTATTAGACAATAAGGATTTATCCTAAGGATTTTGATTGATCACTCCTTCCAACTCTTAGATACCTTAAATATGGAATATGCACATGAAAACAATCAATGTATTAAGAACAACACGATGCAAATGGTGACTTTGAACTTCACTATGGGAAAAAATATGTTCAGAACACAAACTTATTCTTGTTATTTCAAAGTAAATTTATTGTTACGAGCCTAGATCCAAATTTATAAAACTTGCAAAGTTCTACAAGAATTTCAAGCTCACACAAGCTTGTGAAACTTTGGATTATGATGTTTGAATTAATATCCACAAGATCATTCTTATAGCCTGCTTCTAAAATATTCACCCAATGACGATTGACCATTATGGAAGCATCAAAATGTTTACAACATGCATTTTTGTTCTCTTTAATGTTGCATGGTAAAAATATTCATTTATTCCCAAACAAACACATAATGAATGAATATGAAGGCATGATGAGATGGAAAATTACCTAGTAATTTGACCCCTGGCTCGACAATGAAGAGCTTATGATTGTGTGGAGAATTCACGTGTTCAAATCCTAAGGGGTTAGGGTATGTGTGCATGTAGTTTCCTTAAATAGACTTGTCCTTTAAAACATTTCAAAAGTGTAATCTTGAGCTAGTGGCATTAGGAAAACCTATATAGGTTATGTACCCCGTACTGCCTCCTTAGAAGGACTTTTCCCTTAACCTTTTCAAAATACTTATCAATGAAAAGGTGGGAAATGAAAGCTTAGAAGATAAATAATGAATGTATCATGCAATAAAATTGTAGACATGTAAAATTTTGACATGCTTATTTATAAAATAACATACTCATTATGCATTATTAATCCCCCATCACTAACCATATAATAATTAATCGTGAGATTAATTATTATTATCCCTATTATAACACCTCAATTATTCTTAGTATTCACCCAATAATCCCATCTCATCCTTAATCATATTAATTCATAATCAATATCTTATTATCCCATTAACTAATCCTTGTTATCAATTTCTAAGAATTAAAATTTCCTATTCACCCGCCCACCTACCCTACACCTAGCTTTTCCATCTAATCACTTACCTAATCACAATTAATCTCACCCAATCCTAAGATAATAAAATCCTATAAATCTAGAGGCTTCTATAGTTATAGAATCCTCTCCAAATTTCCCTCCTTTATATTTTAAAATTTAAATAAATTACCCTCCCTCCATTGAATTTTTAATTCAATTGAAGTTTTTTTCTAATTTCTATAGTTCTCCAGCTTCTAGATATTTGTACTCTCTCATGTAATAACAACCATTGATCTTACATCTACATGGAGTACCACCCTCCATGGAAACCAACTTATGAAATTGCAACTAAGTTTTGCCAAAATATATCTAAGAAATCTCTCAATTCATCAAGCATTCCATCAAGTAAAATCATCATTCAACAAGGGGAGGTGTTGTCCAACTCATCCCACAAATATGAAGCAATATAACAACTATCTTGAGCACATCCAAAGCAACAAGGGAAGAGCATTGGAGCTTGTAGGTAAGTGCAGGTATAACACTCTTTCTCCCTTTTTATCCTGCTCAATCAAAGGTAGATAATAGGTGTGTTAGATTAGGAACTAGTTTGGTTTAGTTCTTAGTTTGCATTTACAACTAACACCACTTTTTCTACATTTTGGCACCCACCATGGGGCTTACCCCAAAAATATTTCTTGTTTTTAATAACATTTCATATTTAGAACAAGCTGCTCAAATTTGAAAAAAATGTTTCAATTTACACCTTAAAATTTTGAATTTTGTGACAATTTTCTGTATTAGCACCTATGCTAAAGAAGTGGTGCCTTTGATCTAAAACAATGATTTTGCACAATATATTAACTTTTGTAGTCAGCAGGTTTATAATTTGGCTTCTTTGTGGAATAATTTAGAACCTTTGTTTTCTAACCTTGTTTTGTGCAGGATCAATGCCTTTGTCTTTCTTTTAGCACCTTTGTTTGTATTTTAGCGCTTATGCTTAATCTTTGAAATGAACTCTACTAATGTTGTCTTTTTTTGTTTTGGCACCTTTTTCGATAGTTTAGTACTTTTGTTAATATTTTAGCACCTTTTCTCTGTAGTAGCGCCTTTTTTGTACTTTGGCACCTTTGACCTGAAGTAGTGCCTTTGCTCTAGCAATTAGTGTCTTTGTTGTATTGCAATTTTACATTGGTACTAATCAATCTAATCACATTTTTTTGTTTTTTTGGTGTTTTATAGGGTTTCACATTCTATTTTTGCATAAATATTACAGGGATAAGGGAAAATCGCCCATTTTAATACTCATTTTGTTTTTATCCTAACATTTGTGGTTGTAGGATCTTGATTAATTAAAAAATACTAACCATCCTTTTTTTGCAGCTCGAGTGGTCCAAGAATATTAGGGTATAAACAACAAACTACTAATCCTTTATTTTGTAGGACCTCTTTTTGAAGGCCCCATTGTATAAAATTTATTATTAATTTCTATTATCATCTTGTGTTTATCATCTTTTTGAGTTACGTGTTGTTGCCTATTTTTATCCCGAAGATGACATTGTGTATGCTCTCCTCTCACGTCCTAGGACAATCTTGAGGATCAAAAGTGGCTAGTCTTCCTTCCCTTTTATGGGGTAACGTGACGTGGAAGTGACATCCACACACTTACCGTAGTCCTAGGGGTCTCATGACCATGGGCTTCACCTCCACGCATGTAGACACACCCCATGTTCCGGTAGGGTATATAAATTCTTGGACAACTGTCATTATTGGCTAAGTGTTTTCTTGTTTTAAGAGCAACATGAAGTGAGGGGCTTCCACATCCCAATACCTAGGCCTTAGACAACATCCTTACAACATGGAATTGGGCCCCACGTACCGCAAGGTATATCAAGGACTCCCCTAGTGAGCTTTTCTAACCTAGAGTAGGCAACCTATTGGCCACATATCAACTATAGTGCATGGAGGCTCCACTTCCCAAGATTACTTGCTAGCCAACCCCACATTAGAACATAGGTGGAGATCCACCTGGCACCACCTTCTTTGTGTGGTATTAAAATAAAGCTATAGTTTAGTTACAATCCTACTTGAGTAGCTAGTTTGTGATTTCATGTTTGTGATTTATTGATTACTAATACTCTAATCAACCTATACACCCATTATCCATTCAGTTTCACTAGGAAATTTGACACCGACTTTGACCACACATCATTTACCATATACTTTTGACCATATTTCTATCCATCACTCACACCTTTCGTAAGGCCATCCTATAAACATAAATCCCAATAATCAATAAACTTCTCCACCTAATCGATAAATTTTATAATAATAAAAAATTTGACCATGCACCATTTATCCTTCATTCACCTATCATCATTCACCCCTTTTACATCACCCTATTAATAAAATTCAAATAACTAATAAACCTTTCCACCCCATCAATAAAATTTAAAAGCTACAAAAGGACATTTATAAACATCCCTCCCCATTTCACAAAACACATCTTACAAATTCCACTTAATACATCCCATCTTATCCACAAAACTTACCCCATACCACCTTACCCAATCTAAAAGATCACCCCTCTCATCATCACAACCCCCTCTTAATAGTTTAACATTTCCTATTGGTATCCCCATACTTACCTAGGACCAAGATATCCCAAAAAGACCTATCGTATCACATATCTCTTTTAATCACAATGCTCACCACATCCTTACATCTTCACTCAAATCTATACATACATTTTCATATCTAAACACCCCATCTATGATTTCCTATTGACACAACTAATCTAATCTTGTTAATCAACACCTTGTGTATGGATAAAACATCCTTACTACTTATCCTATTCCTCTAAGATGTTATATTAAGGCACATCCTAAGCCCTCTGCTATTGAGGAAAATCATTCTTCCATCTCTTTAATAAATACTCAAATTATTTTGTCCTATATAAAAAGGTTTGATTATTAATATTATACATCAGTCAAATAAGAAATATTAAGTTTTCCTCATCTACACATTTCTCATCAATTTAACACACCCTCATCTCATTTGCACATCTCAACACTACTAGGGTTTAATAGTACCTAGGAGAATAACTACTCAATCCCAATTAGGAAATGATGATGAAAATAGCTATCAAGAAACAATATATGACATATTCAATCACAACTATTATGATGTCAATGCAGAAGAAACCAATACTCAAGGAGAAGATAAGGAAACAATGGTCAAATCCAAAGTAGTGATGATGACTCAAGTATCTATTTCACGGGAGGAAGAAGACAATATATGTTTGATATTGGAATGATAAAATGACTAAGTATCAAAATAGGAAGGAACGCGTGCATCCACAGGAGGAGGAATGCTTATAAGCATGAGTAGTGTGTGTGTGGGACTATGCAAGAGGATAGGCAAAAGTTAAGGACTTAGCCATTTTCTAGAGATAGGATAAAAATAGACTTGAAGTGTTCAACATGAAAAGTATGTGTTGGAAAACAATTATTGGATATTTTTGGAAAGGCACATGTAAACTGGAGATGAAATCACATGTATAAGTTTATCTATTAATAGGATTAAAGTAGAATATTATTAGGAAATATATTATTAGTAGATTTTCTATAAAACCCGAAACTATTAATGCATGGCTATTTTGAGCACACATATTATGAGGAAGTGCATGGGTGGTGAATGAAAAGTCCCCACCCCTATATATATTTATTGTACTTCATTATATGAGAGACATGTGATATATTAGTGTCTTGTTATTCTAGATTCACATGACTCGTGTTTACTATTCAATATTATGCAATTAGCTCTCGTTATGTAATAATTTTATGTAATGGACTATGGAGGATGGATTCTGTAATTGATGTATCCGAATATAGTAGTTATATTATGTAATTGATCTTAGTTGTTATCTGATATGTTATGTTTGCTTATTACATGTGTTTCCATTATAAGCTCATGATATGATGTTTGTAATGATATGCACTTGGATGTATGCTTTGATATTGGTTATCATGGATATGTATGTTAACATCTTGAAAAGAAAGCACAAAGGAGGGAACCTAGTGGCTATGAATGCTTTGAGTGAGCATTCAGATCTGTCTGAATGAAGTGTCAACATGCATAACAATTGAGTAGAAATAAAAGACTACATTTTGGTTTTATTTCGAGACCTATTTTCAAACTGTATGCTAGGATGTTGCATGCAGATGGTGTATCGATTGAATCTTGAGAGCATTGAAATTTGGGTAGAAGATAGAAAAGATAAGTTTGCATAGAGATATAGCACTAGACTTGATTTCAATGCATGAAGGTGGGTGGAAGATAATATTATCATGAGATCTATAAGACATTCTTCAACTTCTTTCAAGTATAATTGTATGATTGGCTGATAGCATATGCATTAGGAAAGTGTTGGGAACTTAGGTAGAATATTTAGATGCAAGAATATTATGTTATCCAAAATTCACCCCCAGGGTAAATTTGATAACATGCATCAAAATACTCAAGTCCGTGCAAAAGATTGGTTCAAGGCAAAAATCATGTTTCTAGGGTCCCCGGATTTTTTCTAACTCTACTATCCAAGGAGAAAAGAGAAAGTTCTAAAAAGGGTGAAAAATTGCAAAAACAAGTTGGGCAGTAAAAATCATGAAAATTGGCTAAGTCCTAGTCTAGGCGGTCCTTGGGACAGTTTGGGACAAAAGGGCGCGAACCAAAGCCTAAAAATCCCCCAGGAGGTCCGCAGAGTAAAGGGACATCCGGGCCGTTGGGATGCGAGGGACACGGAAAGCCGATTCGGCCGAAGGTAAAAGCAAAATTGACTAATCGCCGCATGATAAGGTTGGGACATCTGGGCCGAAAAGACGCGAAGGACCCGAAAAGACGTGAAGGACGCGAAAAGGTGAAGTGGCCACAAAGAGGAACAAGGAAGCCCATTTCGGGCGGTTCGGAATAATTTGTCCCAGACAGTCTGGGACAGTTGGAACATAAGTACGCGGTGGATGCGGATAGCCGAAGGAGCGAGAGCCAATCAAATAATGCCATGTGTCATCAGCCAAAAGAGGGACAGAGAAGCCCGAATCAGGCGGATCGGAAGTTTTTGTCCCAGACCGTTTAGGACATCCGGGACAAAAAGACGTGGTGGACGTGAAAAGTTGGCAGGCCCGCAGATGAATCAGGAGATGCCACGTGTCACAAGGGAAAATGTCCAAAATTCCAAAGGGGCAAGGTTTGAAGCGCTGGCCCGAGCCAATCAAAAGAGGACACGTGTCCAATGGAGCAGGGAAGTGTGGAGCTCGGGAGGAGTTAGAGAATTTGGAAAAAATTTGGCCAAAACCAAAAAAGCAAAGGTCTTCCCGCGCCCCTGTCGACCAATCAATGCATGCCACGTGTCCCAAGTGGCGGGGCGCGGGGAAAAGTGGAAAATTTTCAAAAAGTTCAAAAAGTCAAAACTTTCAAGGAAAACCCATGGTAAAGGGAAGGAGAGAGAATTTCTCATCCAATCAGCGCCCGACACGTGTCGTCCATGTGGCGGAGTGCGGAAAAAAATTTCAAAACCCATTTTCACCTGTTTTGTGCCTTAAATCTTTAGATCGTCATATCTTTCGATCCAGAGCTTGATTTGCACGTTCTTTATATCATTGGAAAGCTTATAAAATTATCTACATGATTCTAGGGTCAATCTTGAATTTTGGTTTAGTCTAGAGAGAGAAAGTTAAGAAACAGCTCTGACACGTGTTCATGGCCAGAAGTGACATTTCAGCAACCAAATTTAATACAAAATGGGTCGCATTCTCCTCCAATTTGGTCAAAAATGGTAGGGTATGGGTTTGTAAGGTCCTCCATGCTGATTTAATGCATTTGCAGTCAATGAGGAATGGGCTCCCATGTTTTTGTACATTTTCTCTCTCCTGGGCTCGACCCATGCAATGTAAAAAGCCGATTTGGCTCATTTCAAAAGGGTGAAACACTTTTTGGCATAGCAGACTTCTTCTTTCACCTCCACCAAGTGATTTTTGCAAGAATCAGACCTCTTCAAAGATTGTAATAGGTTTTTTACCTCTCTGAGGTTGTAATGCAGTGGTTTTTACATTGGAAATGATAATGCAAGCTTTGTGAATGGGTTTCAGTCCTTTGTTTGTATTATTTGCTTCATTTCAGACCCTAAATTATATCTTATCAGCCTGTGTATGTTTTATGTTGCAATCTTTGGTTTGTGTCTATTTGCATGACAAAAATATTCACCACTCCTTTTGGTGCATCACCATCTTTAGTTAGTTTCAATATTTGCATTTCTATCCCTGTCTCCTTGCAATTTAGAGTAGGATTAGGATCTGAACCTCTGTAGTTGTGCAAAATATAGATCTAAATCAGAGGAGTTTGAGGAACCAGCCTCTACTACTGGAGATTCCTCTCTCGCCACAAGTCCCACACTTGGAGAGAGGTTTCCATGTTGTGCAATCACTGGATGCTTGAAACATCAACCTAGAAGCCCGATGTGCGTCTGTGGGTGTCTTTGCTGATTTGCAACAACAAATACCGTAATCTATTTGATGTTGATGTGGAATGTACTAGAACCGTAGATCGTTAGTGGGCTGGAGTATTATGTAGTTATACATTGGAGTATGCTATTTCTACTTATATGTGCCTAGAGGAAGCTGAATTAAAACTCTTGTGCGATCCTAGAGGATCTTATTTTCGTGTTATGCCCTGGTGATTAATATCTTGATCATAGAACTAGATTTAGATAGTCACCCTATAGATAGCTAAAATCCTACCATGTATAAGGGTGGGAGCATGTGTGGTGAAAATTGCGGACCTAGAGGTAGATAGAAAAAGAGAGGAAAGGTGGATCATATTTAATGAAGCATTAGAGAGGGAACTAAAGCAAAGGCATGAGACATTGAGGATTCAATGGAGTTGTGGAGGATGATGGCTCGTGAAGGATTTGAAGCTCTCATGGAAGACAAGGAGCTAGAGCATCGTGCTCTCTTGACTTTGGGCAAGTAAAGTAGATATTTTTGGATTTGGATGAGACAGTTGTTAGAGGAAATAATGAGGACCATGGGAGCACATCCGAACCCACCTAGCTACCTAGCCCCTTGTGCTTGGTTTTCCTAATCCAAAGGTATTTATTGAGAAGAAGGCTATGCATGTAGTAAAACAAAGAAAAGAAGATATAATTTTGCATTAGATTTAGAAGTACATCATAAAACACATACACCTATGGCAGCGCTAATAGACACAATTGTTTGGAATAATGTTTGGATAGGTATCATTAGGTATGTCAATAGGATAGAGTGTGGGTGCTCATACCATTAGAAGCACTTCAAAGTGGGTGATGTGACCATGCATACCATGGATGTCCATTTAGTAATACAACCGGGACACAAAGTGGAGTACATCAATTGTTCTACATCTTATAGTAGGGGGCGCTGGAGGATCAAAGGATCGGGAGGAAGAAATATTGGTGAAAGTTTTGGTTCTAAATCTAGTGGGCAAGGTCCACACCCATATGAACCACCTCAATAACCTCTACAACCACAGTAGACATGCCAAGTTTTCTTTGATATTTCTCTCCACTTACCGCAGGAGTATAAGGGTATTGAAGATGCAGAGGATAATGTGCATAAGTGTGAGCTATTACAACATGTTACATGAATTACAACTTCAGATAGGAAGGAAAGTCAATTTTCCACTAATCTCTAAGGGCACGCGCATAACTGGTACAAGAAGTATGACCCACATTAGACTATGGTTGATTATAATTCTTTGCACACTACATTTTTGGTAGAGTTTCACATTTTAGAGTTTGAGTAGTAGAGCATCAACACACTCAATGACATTAAGTAGGATCATTAAAAGCATGAGGGAATATGACACACATTTTAATACTCTATTGTCCAAATTGTCTTATGAAATTCATCAAAATTAGAAATCACAAGTGGTTTTTGGAGGGTTGTTGACTCTTTTCCGAAGGCATTTATCTCATAAAATATATGGATCTCGTATGAGGAGTTAGAAGCATCCCTAGGCATTGAGGTGATTGGGAGTGTGGATACTCAAGTGAGTCCATTCTTAGAGGCACAAATGTAGCCATGGAAAAGGGGTTGGAGAAGATTTCTGAAAATTTATCTCATGAGACGTGTAGTGATATATGGTGCATATATTTTGAGGTTGAAGGACATACCAAGGATAGTTGCATCACAAATTAGTTCACACATTAATTCTGGATTATGAATTTTTTCATTTGGATCATAATGTCCATAATTTTCCTATTTTTGAGTGTGCAATATAGAAGAAGGTGTCTATGTATTGTAATATTTGTAATTCCCATACTCATGACACCGTTGAGTGTAGACTGATTGATCATATCCATTAATTCATTGAGACAAGAGTGTGCCAAACTAGTGTGTCAAGCGGATCGAAGGAAAAAATAATGAAGGGTACAAAAATGAGGATAACATGAATGAAGGCTTCCATGGAGGATATTGAGTTCGTGGTCACGGGGTGGTAGAGGAAGATTTGCATGAGGGACTTGTTACACTTCTAAATCTCTTGATCACTATCAGCATAATTTCCCCCAAAACACAACTTGCTCATGGTGTGGGAAGCAACATAGGTTAGAGGAATGCCCTGATCTATATGAACACATGAGTAAGAATAAGTAGCAAGATATGGGCACATGGATGATCAAGGTATAGACAATGTTACTAATCGCTGGATGCCTAACAAGATACTTGATCCTTATTTATAGATAGTAATGGCTACCGTATGTGTTGAGGATATGTGCACATGTGATCCATCAAGGCCAAACCACTCATCACACAGGAGGAAGTGATACATGTTAAGTATCCAGATGTTGCGCACTGTAAGTAAGTATACTAAGAGATGATGGGAGTCATTAGAGATCTACATGGTGAAATACAAGTGTTTAAAAGAGATGACACATGAGAGGTAACAAGAAGAGAAAGTTGATCTCTCATAGAAGGATGTGGATGAATTTAAGGAGTGTGTAGGATGTTGTGCTAAGAGAACATCATTCCTTTATCGGGGAATGGCTACGAGAAAAATTATGGTACGTTGGAGCTGATCACAAAAGGTAGATACTTCACACAAATCTACCACCTCATAACCATGAATTTGACAAGGAGATTACATTTGATGCAATAATTGATGGGTGGTTACAACGTAACATTCTGATTGATACATGCGCAAAAGTGAATATGTTGACTCTGGATGCATGGAATCAGATTGGTAGACCAACATTGCATCCATCTTAAAATTTACTTGTATATGGCTAACAATACTATATCTATTCCTATTGGGGTACTAAAGGATGCATGTATTACTATTCAGGGAGCCGAGTTTACTAGACACTTTACTGTGTTGGAGCTTGCTGAAGCAAAAAACTTTCTAGCATTACTTGTGTGGCACTGGTGCTACACAAACATCATTGATATGCACTTTTAACAAAATTTACATCTTTTTTTAGAACAATTACGAGTGCATCATCATACCCATGCATGATAAGAAGGAAAAGCCTTATGTTGATCCCTTGTGTGGAGAATAACTTAATAGAATATATGCTCATATAATGTGTGATCTAGAGAATATAGAACCATCAAAGGAAGGCATACTTCAGTGGGAAAAAAATAGTCTGTAAGTGACACTACTAGTTTTTCTTGTTATAATTGGGCTCATGAAACGTATGAAATGCTCTGTGTGTAGATTCAAAGGACAAGTCACTAGAATGATTAGGCCACGCATGGTGAGGTAGTTAGGATCAACTCAAGTACCAAGGTATAATGGTGAAGGGAATCCTGATACATTATTTCCCAAACATGGAGACTCGGTGGTAGAATAAAGGGGATATAAGAAACATGTTGGTCTATAATTTGTGTAGGACAACACCGTATTGGTGGGTAACACATAGAGATGGCATTTTGGAATGGAAATAAGTGAGAATCACCTTTTCTACTAGGTTTACTCAGAGAAATGTACCTACACAAACATGTGAATTTCATGGGAAGTCTCCTACCTCATTTCACGTCCATAATTGTGAGATATCATGGGCACAAGGAAAGGAGGCCTTAGCACCATCACTTTGGGTACATAATTTCTACTCGCATTACATGATTGCGCTCATGAATAAAATACGTATGATTCAAACTTTTGATTACTTTTCAGCTAAGTCTCTAGTCCATGAAGCATTACTGGATCATGAAGTACATCACCTTGGGAGATAGCAAGAGGATAAAGAGATCATGCTCAAATTTTTTGAGATCTTGATCTCGAGGCATGCCTTGATCTTGAATATATAGAAGAAATAAAGATGGGTCATACCTAGAAGGAAAATGAAAAGGGAAAATTAGTATACATGATAGATGATGATGATGAAGTTTATAACCTAAAGATTAGCCATAGTGAGGGTGCACGTGGGGTAATAGACACTACATATGATAAGGCATGTGTGTACCATGCTCCTATGAAGACAAATAAGGTTAACATTGTACTGAGGACAAACCCAAGGAGTCCATTATTGATGATTATTGGTCATAGCATGAAGTAGAAAATATTAGTGAGATCTTGCGCAACTTCTAGGATTTTTTTCCATGGGGCTATCATGAGATAAAAAGATTGTATCCCTCTTTAGTATAAATAAAGATCAAGTCAAGGAAGGAGCATGCCCGATTAGGAAGAGGCCTTATAGGATAAACCCTAATTTACATGTGAAGGTGGAGGAAGTTGATAAGATTCTCAAGTCCGGTATAATTGATCCTATTAAAGAATCAAAACAGTTATCCCCATGGTTATAAGAATCAAGTAGGATGGGAGGATAATGATTTGTGTGGACTATAGACAAATCAATGCTTCTTATGTTATAGATCCTTTTCCCACCCCTTTCATTGAAGAAATTATTGAAGTAGTCATTAGGCATGAGATATATTCTTTCACAGATGGATTTTCAAGTTATCACTGTGTCCGCATCGTGAAATAAGATCAAGAGAAGATCACTTTCACCACTAAATGGGGATTTTTCCATATACAGTTATGCCCTTTAGATTGAAAATGTGCCAACCGTGTTCTTACGCATTGCTTTTTGTAGGCCTTTCAAGATTTTATTCGTAAATTATTACAAGTATATTTGGATGATTGGACAATATATGGCTTAGTCAAGGATCATTGTTATAATATGAGGCTCATGTTTAAGAGGTGTAGGCAATTGATCATCTCTCTCAACATTAAAAAGTGCATATTTACTACACCTTTGGCACTTTACTTGGGCACATCATTTTCGTAAGGAAGGATTGTTGGTAGACCTAGCCAAGATAGTTGTGATCTTGGGTCTAGAAGATCCTACCAATCAAAGTGAGGTGTGCATATTTTTGGGGCACACTGGTTATTACAAGAAATTTATAAAAGGCTATGAAAATATTTTTGTGCCCGTGGAAGCATTATTGAAGGATAAAGGGAAATTTTATTAGGGTGATGTGCAACAACAAGAATTTGAAACATTGAAGGAGAGGCTCACCACTCCACCTATTTTGCACTTTCCTTCTTGAGACAAACCCCGTCATGTACATGTTGATTCCTATGACATGGAGATTAGCACAATATTGGTGAAACTAGGGGAAGGAATTGTGAATCATCTTATTTTATTTATAAGAAGGAAGTTGACACCCGTAGAGCATAATTATACGACCACTAAGTGTGAGGCATCGTCTATGATCTATGCACTACATAAGTTCAAACAAGATTTGTTGACAACCCCATTTATTTTTTATATAGATCATATGGCATTTAAGTACTTAGTCAACAAGCCTATGTTACAAGGGGAATTTACAAGTGGATACTTTTGTTTCAGGAGTTTGACTTTGTAGTTGTTGTGAAGCCAAGAAAGATAAACTTAGGGCCTCGATCATTTATCAAGGATATATTCAAGAGAGGATGTGCAAAGCATTAAAGATATTGTGTCGGATGTATATTTGTTCAAGTTGAATCACATGCTCACAAATTTGGGACATATTGCATTATTTTTACGCACCGGTTAGGAACTTGAAGGTATGAAGACATTGGAGAAAAAATAGCTTGTTATACGCACAATGTCTTATCGGTTGATTGGTGGAATGGATGGCGGAGCGTAGGTGGGAAGCTGTGAGATGGATACGGTGCTTCGCCCTCCGACGCTTCTCCAGCACTCGCGGCCCAACCCCCCCATTTCTATATGGGCCCCCCCCTATCTTATCTCTGGTCCCTCGGGCCCGAGTCGCCCGAATGACCGTACCGGGGAATTCTACCGTACTCCGTGCAGCTATGGTTGTGAATCCCGCAGAGCCGTTCAGGCCGGATTGTAGGAAGTGGGTGATACGTTTCTGGATTCCTCTCGAGAGCTCTACGGTACCCACGATTCCCAGTAGGAAGTCGTCGGCATATCGCGCGTAGCAAATCCTAATTCCCCCCTCGGGTCGAGGGCGGCCCCCTCCGAGGGGGCCCATAGATCTAGAGGGGGGCACCCTATAGATAGATCTGGCCCCTCGGGGATATTTATACAAGTTAGGTCGTGATGAAGTTTTGTGCCATTGTGTTTTGGAACATGAGCATGACACCATTATAGAGGAGGCTCATGGTGGAATAATATGAGGGCATTATGTTGATGATGCTTCAACATGTAAAATTCTAATGGATGGACTTTTTTTTGGGAGAACTGTATGCAAAGATACTAAGGAATATGTCAAGGCATGTGAAAATTTCCAACACCTTGGGAATCTTGACCACATAGATGAGATGCCATTATGACCTATTGTGAGTGTTGAGCCTTTTTGAAAAGTGGGATATTGAATTTGTAGGTCCTATTTCACCACCTACGTGTAGGACTGGTGCGCACTACATTATAAAATGCATATAATATCTGACACAGTGGGAAAAGGAAGCACCTACAAAGGATTGTATAACATTCGCAACATCAAGGTTCTTATGAGATAATATTATTAGTGGGTATGGCTGCCCATTAAGCTTGATAAGTGATAGAGGAACTCATTTCTTTAATGAGACAATAAGAATCCTATTGGTAGAGTTTATGGTGGAAAACCATAAGAATACTCCTTATCACCCATAGGCTAATGGCAACATGAGAGGATTTCAACAAGATTTTGGGACAAAAATTGACAAAGATCTATGATTTTGGAATAACATATTGGGATGATAGTTGTACTTTAGGATTATAGGACCACTTATAAAAATCGAATAAAGCCACACCTTTTTAGTTGGTGTTTGGAGTGGAAGTAGTACTTCCAGTTGAATTTATGTTACCATCCTTACATATTACACGTGCAAGTGGACTTGACGATGAACATGATGTTGAAGAGCACATTGACAAAATAATGCAACTAGATGAGCGAAGCACCATTACACATTGGATATAAAATAATAAAAAGGCATACAATGATAAGCACATTAAGAACAAGGAATTTGTATTTGGCAAGATGGTTCTTCTCTATGACTCCAAATTTTGTGCACCACCCAAGATAATTAAATTTGCATTGGTTAGGACATTTTGTAGTACTAAAGATACTTGCCTTGGGTGCATGTCAATTACAGAGCTTGATCACACCCTGTTTCCGGTTACTTCAATGGGAGTAGGTTGAAGCCCTACTATAAATAAATCTTCTTGGTGTTTGTAATAAGGTAGTATTTCCATTTAGATTAGATTTCCTTTAATGTGTTTCTTTCCAGTTGTTGCTACATTTTGTTATTGTGTTTCTTTGTTTTTTTATAATAAGTGTGCTTGCACATAGGAAGCTAATAACTATTTATTAAGTTCATACACGAGAGGACTCGCACATACTTTTAGTGTGGGGTGAACTAGGAAGAAATGCACGTTGAAAATATATTTGATGGGTGCTTAAATGCAAGTTAAAGTAGATGAAGATATGTGTTCATGATCACATATGATAAGGAGGTCCTTGAAATAGAATCCACGAGAAGAAGTGATGGCACAAAGAGAAGCAAAGTGAAAAGGAACATATCGAAGTACACATCGCATAGTATGCTATGTTAACAGTGGAGGTTAAAGTGGTTGTGTAAGTATTAGAATTTGTATATGATTACTATGAGGAATTTGATCATGTTTTGGGTTTACTTATTGTTAGGGATGAAGTAGAGTTAAAGGATTTTAGGAAAAAAACAAAAATAACAGGCGTAAAGGGAAAATATTTTGGTCGAGGTAGAACAGAAGAGGGAATTAATAAATTTGTCAAAAATATCACTAAAGGATAGGATGAAGGAACTCTTCCCACAAATTACTTGCAAGATGGATTCCCGAGTGATGTAGAGAAGCAATTGGGAACTTTGATTGAACAACTGAAGGGGAAGATTGATGATTTAACTCCTACAGGAGTTGATTTAACTCCTACAGAAGTCTCTTGTTATCCAAAATAAGCCCCTTGCTTATTTTTTAGCTAACTCTCTTTCATTTCTTCCTTCCTTGTGCCTCAGTCAATTTTTTTCACTTTTAGGCACTCAAAATTTTCTAGAAATGGCTTCATCAGATAGAGAATTTTCTCACCTTTCCAGAAAGGTAAAGTTTTCCTTCTAACTCCTTGTATTTTGCAAGTTATGGCTCGACGGAGTTTTGAGGGAAAATTTCCTAGGAATGTCCACAACCAATAAGAGGCTGCCACATGTCCATAAGGCCGGCGGGATTCGGGGCGTGGAGTGAATTTTGGCTTTTCGCCAAAATTGTTAAGGGGAAAAAGGAAAACCCGGCCCGAAGGCCCGCAGTGAATGGGAAGATGCCACGTGTCCTAGACTCGGTGGAGGTGGGGGTGTGGGGAAATTTGACATTTTCCAAAGTGTTGTGAATGGCGAGAAGGAAAATTTGTTCCCACGAGCCCGCAGCAGAGAGAAAAGAATTCATTCAAGCCCGCGGAATCAAGGTATGACATGTGTCCGGTCTTGCAAAGGTCGAGGCATGAGAGAACTTTTAATTTTTTTCCAAAGTGTTTCCAAAGGGTGTAAAGGAGAATTTTCACCCACTGGGACCACAGGGGAAGAAATCTGGCTAAGGCCCGCACCCAATTGGAGAGCACCACGTGGCATCGAGTAGCGGGGCGGGCGCGTGAGTGACAATGGAAAATTTTCCAAAAATTCAAAAAGGCGTAAAATGGTTTAATGAATCTGTAACCAATCGAACGTTCCATGTGGCATCGAGTGCTTGAGAAGCAAAACTTTTTGGGGAATTTTTCCCAAATTCAAAAAAGAGGGAAAATTTTTGGGTTTCGGCCCACACCCAATTTTTGCCCTTTTTCCCTAAATCTTCAGAGGGGCATATCTTTCGATCCAAAGCTCATTTTTTCTCAATTTTGGTGTCATTGGAAATCTATTGAAGTCCTCTACACAATAAAATCTTCAATTATGTTTTTGATGGAGTTTGGTGAGATAAAAATGAGAAAACACCTCTGGCATGGGGAAAAGAGTAGAACTGATGTTCAACCACCATTTTTAATGCAGTATGGCTTCCATTCTTCTCCAACATGGTTAAAAATCTTGGGGAATGAACTTTTAAGGATACCCATGTTATTTTTGATGGATTTGGTTAGTGGTTAAATGATTCCTTTACTTTTCCTACGTTTTCTCCTTCCTGAGCTCGGGTTTTCATTGTTAAAAGCTAGATTTGGCTCATTTGTAAAGGGTTGGACATTTTTATGTTTTGAGACTCCCTCCTTCACCCTAGAAAGTGAATTTGTGGAATATCAGACCTTTTTTGAAGATTGCAATATGTTTTTCTTCCTTGCTATTGTAATGCACTGTATTTAAAAGATGGAAATGACAATGCAAGCTTTGTGAATGATTTTTCAATCCTTTCTTGTGTTGTTTACTTCATCCTGATCTTTCATTACATTTTAGAAATTTTTGCATGATATATGTTATATTATTTATAATTTGTGTCAATTTGTAGAAGTAAATGTTCACCACTCCTTTGGTGTATCACCCTGTTAGTCTTAGTTTTATCTTTTCTTTCTATCCATGTCTCCTTGGCCGAATTAGAGTAGGGTTTTGAGTTTAAACCTCTACAATTTCAAGCAAGCATACATCGATCGAGGATTTAAAGAACTAGCCTTTAATCTAGAGATTCTTTTCCCAATTTTGTAATTCCCACACTTGGGGAAAAGATTAAATGTTGTGCAATCACACTAAATGACCCAATTGGCAATCTAGACCTAAAGGTCATTAGGGGTGCTGCTGATTTGCACTAATAGTTTTGGCATGCTCAGTGGGACCTTAGAGGTCTTCATTTTCATTGCAACAAATTTGATGTGATTTTGTTGTAATTCTTGCTTGAAAAAGCCCTGATTTGCACATCTGGCGACTCCAAAGAGGAAAAATCAACTGGTTTTAGCAGTCCAAGTCTGAAGATTCATGAGAAGGATCCAAACAAGGTCAAGGGCAAAGAAGAGGGATTATCGAGTATCTGTAGTTATCTCCGGGAAGAAGAAGAGAGAGAGGAATAGGATTCAAAGGTTTCCATCTCCACCAAACATAACTCTATCAACTCCTCCACCTGGTAGACCTTTCACCCAATCAACAAGGATTCTCAGGCCAATTAGAATGGCACAACACAAACCTTATGTCAACTTCACTAGTAGCAGCCCACTTGCTCTCAATGCACAAAATCTAGTTCTAGTTACAACATTGAAGAACATTCCATACTTTATTGGGGAAATCAGACCACTCCTAGTGATCATGTCAAAGACATTGCTAATGTTTGTGTAATCCATGAGATTGTTGAGATGCAAATTACTGTCAAATTTTGGCATCTTCATTCAAAGGGAAAGCCTTGTAATGGTTTAGGAGCCTTGGGGCAAGCTCTATCCAAAATTGGAACTAGTTGTGCATAGCTCTCCATGAGTAGTTTGGAGAAAAGGGAGATAATTTTTCTCTACTGGAACAACTGACAACTATCAAGAGAGCTCCCAATGAGTAGCTAATAGACTTCAACTTCATATTTCAAAGGACTGGGATAGAATCCCAGTGGCAATAAGGCCAACAGCTGAAGGTGCTTTCTTATACTATCTCAAAGCTTTAAATTCTGATATTTCTATGTTAATTCAATCCATGGGAGGTGCAAATATACCTGCAGCTTATAGCATTGCCATTAGGGCTGAAAATTGTTTGATTCAAGTTGGTAAGTTGGCTCCTAGGCCTCCCATGCCCTTGTATCCAAACTTGGAAAGCCCAAGCACTAGTCAAGCACCTACTTTAGCTCCTATTCCCACTCCTAGAAATTAGATTTCAAATAAAACTTCTACTTCATCCTCTAGTGCCTCAAATGAACTTCAAGAAGTCATGAAACAATTACAAAATTTAGGTAATGAGCTTGGTTACACTAAAGAGGCAACAAGTCCAAATTTTTAGACCTTCTTATCAGTATCAAACTTAGCCTAATAGGTAACCATATCAGCCTAATAGACCACCCAATCCAACTGCAAATCAAAATCAAGTAAGGCCTCCTGCCAATAGACCATTTCAGCCCTATAACCCCAATGTTGCATCTACCTCTAAAGCCTTAGTGCAGTGCAAATAATAATATAGCTCAAGAGTATGATTGGTGTTTCCCATGCAATGAACCTCACAACTAGTCTATGTGCTTCAATGGTGTTTTGAACCAAGCCTTTATGGTGACAACAACTCGGCGTAGAGGGTGAGGTGAGATAAGAAACAAACCAACAACAAGGAACATCTTGGCAAAATACAACTCCAAATGAGACTACACTTGTGAATTGGCGGTGAGGATTTTTGTGGTATGAATCAAGAAATTTTTCATAATGTAGCATCTAACACAAGGTCAAAGAAGAGGAACATTGGTGAAGGGAAATCATTAGCTCCAAGTGATCCACAAACTTCCATCACTCCATAAATTTTGGCAAGCAAAATGCAGTTCCAAATGTGTAAGGACAGCCCAAGCCACCTTCTAGACCAGCTCAAATGCAGCTGTTACAGCCCATGTACAAGAAAAGAGTGTGTAGACTAGGGGCAGAAAAGATATGTTTCATCCCCATTTAGCATCATTGAACAAATGAAGAAGAAAAATGTGAATATATCTATGTGGGAATCACTATCCATCCTAGGCCAAAGGGATCTTCTACAAGCTGCCATGAAGAATTGGTCAATTTCAAATCAGCAAGCTCATATGCAAGAGAAGGTACTCACAAATGTTTCTCAGCCTGAGGGGAAACATGGAGGATAGCAAGGTAAATTCTTGAAACCCCCTCCATTCTATGTTTCATTGATCATTGGGGATAAACTAGTACACAATTGTATGATTGATTCCAGGGCAAGTAGTTTTGTAATGCCCAAGCAAATAGCTGATCATCTGGGTCTCCAATATGAAGTCATATCCAAAGGGGTGGTGCAATTGGATGGGACAACAGTAACAATAGTGGGAGTAATTAAATATTTGAGCCTTACTTTGCATGCATGCCCCAATGTCACTGTGTTGCAAGATGTGTCAGTGATAGATTTACCACCACTTTTTCCCTATGTTTGTCAAGGGATTTCACAGCTAGAATTGGAGGCTACTTATCTACTGATTGGTCACACATGTTGTTTAGAACCAGATATGGAACTAAGGCCAAAATCATGTCTGAACCTATTGCAAACTTTCACATTGAGCCTCATACTCCAAGCCAAATCAATGCCAACTGTTCAACATTTGATCAAGAGGATTATCCAAGCACAGATGAAGCTGACACCAAAGTTGGAAGCATCCCAAATTTGACTCTTGATGAATGGGCAAGAAAGTACATGCTTTTGATCCCTAAAAGGAAATAGAGGAATCTAAACTATGAGTTTATTTCATGAATGAATAAAATCATCCTATTCCTAGCATCACCAAGCCAGACCATAAGGATGACAATGAGGTATGGCAGCTATTCTTTGATGGGTCAAGAAGTAGACAAGGTATAGGTGGAGGAGCTATGCTTGTTTCACCTTAAGGCATTAAGTATTATTCAGCTTTTAGATTTCATTTTACATGTTCTAACAACACTACTGAATATGAATCTTTGATACAGAGGATTGCATTGGTCAAGGAAAAGGGGTATCAAAACTTACAAGTCTTTGGTGACAGTGAGCTGATTGTTAATCAAGTTAAAGGGAAGCATGCTACCAAAAATGACATGCTCAAGTGTTATAAGAATAGGGTGTGGGACCTCATTGAGGATTTTGAAGGCTTTGGCATCAATTCCATCCCTAGGAAAGAAAACCAAGCTGCTGATAGACTTGCAGCAGTTGGGGCAGCCTTTGATGTTGTGGAAAGTATCAAGGAAGATAAAGTGCAGCCAAGCATTCATGTGATTGTAAGGCCATCAGTGCCAGACAATAATGTAAGTTGGAAAGTGTTTGAGAGTGACCAACAAATCATCAATTTCTTCAGAAGAATAAGCTGATTTCTCATCCAAAAATCGGGAAAAGTTAGAAAAGCAAGATGTTGATCAAGTAGTAGTAAATTTGAGAACCAACAAACTACCAAAAGGACTTGTCACCTTGGATTCCATCTTTAATCCTAATGATCAATTTAGGAAAGAGAAATCAAACATCCAAGTCAAGGGAGAAGATTTAGTGCCCATCTCGGTGGGAGAAGGAAAATCACTTCAAATTGGTAAAGTGGCAACCAAGCAAGAAAGGTATGAGTTCATGCAACTTTTCCAAGAGTTCCCGAATATATTTTCTTAGAGCTATGAAGACTTGAGAGGTTTCAATCCCAAGCTAGCTCAACACACAATTGAATTGGATCCAAGTGCTTAACCCGTAAGAAAAAAAACAAAGGCCAGTCAATCCACACATAGAGCCTCTCATGAAGAGGGAATTGAATAAGTTAATAGAGGCAAGTATCATATTTCCCATTAAGAATTCTAGCTAGGTATCAAACTTGGTTCCAATTAGAAAGAAGAGTGGAGAAATCAGATTGTGTGTAGACTTTAGAGATTTGAATAGAGCATCCCTCAAAGATCACTACCCACTTCCTTATATGGAACAAATTTTACAAGTTGTTGCTGGCTCTAAGACATTTTCATTGCTAGATGATTATTCAGGGTATAATCAGATCATGGTAAAGGAGGATGATCAGTTCAAAACAGCCTTCACCACCAAATGGGGGACTTATGCATATAGAAAAATTCCATTTGGGTTGTCCAACACTGGAGCTACCTTCCAAAGGGAAATGGATATGGCATTCAAGGGATTGATCAAAAAATAGTGCTGATATATATAGATTATATTAGTGTATTTTCTAAAAGTGCAGAGATCATCTCTTTCATTTGAGACAAGTGTTCCAAATATGTATAATATTTGGGGTATCCTTGAATCCCAAGAAATGTATTTTCCTAGCTCATGAGGGAAAGCTCCTAGGCCACATTATTTCCAAAGAGGGATTAGTAATTGATCCAGAGAGGGTTGAAGCAATAAAAGCACTACCATTACCAAGTCATAAGAAGGCCCTTCAAAGTTTCTTGGGAAGAATCAATTTTTCGAAGGTTTGTTCCAGATTTTGTAGCCCTTATCAAGCCAATAACTATGATGTTGAAGAAAAGTATGGCTTTCAAATGGATAGCTGAAGGTAAGGCAAGTTTTGAGGCAATCAAAGAGGCAATCTCACAAGCTCCAACTCTCATTAACCTAGATTTCTCTAATGACTTTATCCTTTATGCATTTGGAGGTGATGATACAATTTCTACAATTTTAGTACAATAGAACAAAGAAAATGCAGAGCAGCCAATTGCCATCTTCAGCCAAATCCTAGAGGACTATGAGGTGAGGTACTCTTTCATTGAGAAGTATGTTCTTGCAATGATTAGGAGCTTGAAGAAATTTAAGCATCTAGTTTCAAACAACAAGGTTCAACTGTTGGTTTCTCATGTGGGAGTTAAGGACTTCCTCCTCAACAAAGACCTAAATGAAAAACATGCAGGGTGGATTACTCATGTCATGGAGTATGACATTGAGATCAAAGTCACCAAGTTGGTTTGAGGAAGGGATTGTGTGAGCAGCTGGTCTTGAGAAAATCAATGGAAGCAAGCAATGGGAAGGATGTTGTTTTGGCATTGCAAGACAACCAAGAACCAAGAAGCATTCAAGAAGAGAATGATGGTGTGCTCACTCCTTGCTAGACCCAAGACATAATGCACTTCCTACAAATAAGCCTATGCCCTCCAGAGATGAACAAAACCAAGAGAAGACACTTCAGATTGCAGGCTATCCCATATGCACTTGTTGATGGTGTCTTGTTCAAGAAGGATGTAAATGGAGTGTTATTGAGATGCATTGGGACAAACCAAATTAATAGAATGCTATAAGAGTTCCATGGTGGATCATCTGGGGTCATTTTTGCTCCAAGAGTGACAGCCCTCAATATTATGAAGGTTGGCTATTATTGGCCCAAGGTGTTTGGTGATTGTTATGCATGGATCAAGATGTGCAAAAATTGTGCATTCTTCACAGGCAAGGAAATATTAGCAGCCCTTCCATTGCACCCAATTTCAATTGACCAGCCATTCATGCAATGGGGTTTGGACTTCATTGGATTCATTAACCCAAATTCAAGCCAGGGACACAAGTGGATTCTAACAACAATAGACTACTTCACCAAATGGACTGAGGCGGTGACACTCAAAGAGGTAAATGAATCTAGCATTCTAGACTTCTATGAGGGGATAATAACTAGATTTGGTATATCTGCCACTATAATATCAAATAATGCTTTGGCATTCATAGGATCAAAGGTAACTGAATGGGCTCTTAAAAATGGGATTTATCTCGAGCACTTCATCAAATTATTACCTCAAGGTAATGGCCAAGATGAGTTTACCAACAATAACTTATTAAAGATCATCAAGAGGACTCTTGATGAAAATCAGAGGACTTAACACACCAAATTGAAATCAGCCTTGTGGGCTGATAGGATAACTCCTAAGAGATCCACAAGTAACTCTCCATTCATACTTTTTATGGAAGAGAGGAAATCTTGCCCATGTCACTTGAGTTGCCAATGTTGGAACTCGTGAAGCAATTAGAGTTTTGGATTTTGAACCCATGGAGGTTAGATTGTAGAATTGATGGAACTCCAAGAAATCAGAGAGCATGCAGCCCAAACAATGGAGAAGGACCAAGCCTTGATCAAGAGAACCTTTGATAAGAAAGCTAAGGCTAGAACCTTCCAAGTTGGAGATTTAGTGTTGAAATGGGATGCAGACCGAGCAAAGCCAGGAAGGCATTCAAAGTTTGATGCCATTTGGAGTGGCCCCTACATGGTCACAAAATGTAAGAACAACAATGCCTTCCAATTGTCTACATTGGATGGTGGAGAACTACAAATTCAGTTAATGGAATCCATCTAAAGCATTTCTACTAGAAGGGAAACTCTCCACCTTGTACATATTAGCTTAGATTTTCATTCCTCCAAGTGCTTGTGCACATTGTTCTGTTGTAGCTTAGTTTTACATTTCCCTAAGTGCTTTGGCACAAGCTTGCTGTCCCAAGGATGCATTTTTATAGACCATGTTCCAGATCAAGTGATGTTCTACTCTCACAATCTTCCTTCTTGAAATTTTCTAATGAGTTGGGAGTACCAAGCAGTTAATTTGATGACTCCATGCCCAATGGATTGTTTTAGGAAACTGGTAACTTCATCCAACAGATGACCCCTATGAGTTGCCAAAATTGTTATCCAAAATAAGCCCCTTGCTTATTTTTGGATAAATCACTTTCATTTCTTCCTTCCTTGTGCCTCAATCAATTTTTTTCACTTTTAGGCACTCAAAATTTTCTATAAATGGCTTCATCAGATAGAGAATTTTCTCACCTTTCCAAAAAGGTAAATTTTTCCTTCTAACACCTTGTTTTTGCAAGTTATAGCATGGCGGAGTTTTTGAGGGAAATTTTCCCTAGGAAGGTCCGCATGACCAATAGGAGGTGCCACGTGTCCTTAAAATTTGGTAGGAGTCGTGGCGGCGGAGTGAATTTTGGATTTTCGCCAAAATTGTTAAGGGGCAAAAAAGGAAAACCCGGCCCGAAGGCTCGCAGTGAATGGGAAGATGCCATGTGTCTTGGTCTCGGTGGAGGTCGGGGGCACAGGGGAAATTCGACAATTTTTCCAAAGTGTTGTGAATGGCGAGAAGGAAAATTTGTTCCCACGGGCCCGCAGAGAGAAAAGAATTGATTTAGGCCCGCATGAATCAAGGTATGACACGTGTCCTGGTCTCGGCGGAGGTCGGGGCATGGGAGAACTTTTAATTTTTTCCAAAGTGTTTCCAAAGGGTGTAAAGGAGAATTTTTGCCCATGGGCCAGCAGGGGGAAGAAAGCTAGCTAAGGCCCGCGCCCAATTAGAGAGTGCCACGTGGCATTGAGCGACAATGGAAAATTTTCCAAAAATTCAAAAAGGTGTAAAATGGTTTTGTGAATCCCGTGACCAATCGAACGTGCCAAGTGGCATCAGAGTGGCGGGAAGTGGAATTTCTTGGGAATTTTTCTTGAATTCAAAAAAGATGGAAAAATTTTGGGTTTCACTGTGCCGACCGATTTTTGCCTTGTTTTGCCCTAAATCTTCAGAAGGGCATATCTTTCGATCCAGAGCTTAGTTTTTCTCAATTTTTGTGTCATTAGAAATCTATTGAAGTCCTCTACATGATGAAATATTCAATTTTGTGTTTTGATGGAGTTTAGTGAGAGAAAATGATAAAATGCCTCTAGCATGGGGAAAAGAGTAGAACCGACATTCAACCACCATTTTTAATGTAGTATGGCTTCCATTCTTCTCCAACATTGTTGAAAATCTTGGGGAATGAACTTTTAAGGGTACCCATGTTGTTTTGATGGATTTTTTTGGTGGTTGAATGATTCCTTTACTTTTCCCACATTTTCTCCTTCCTGAGCTCGGGTTTTCATTGTTAAAAGCCAGATTTGGCTCATTTGTAAAGGGTTGGACATTTTTATGTTTTGCAGACTCCCTCCTTCACCCTGGAAAGTGAATTTGTGGAATATCAGACCTTTTCTAAAGATTGCAATATGTTTTGCTTCCTTTTGTTGTAATGCACTGTATTTAAAAGATGGAAATGACAATGCAAGCTCTGTGAATGAGTTTTCAATCCTTTCTTGTGTTGTTTACTTCATCCTGATCTTTCATTACATTTTAGCAATTTGTGCATGATATATGTTATATTCTTTATAATCTGTGTCAATTTGCAGAAGTAAATGTTCACCACTCCTTTGGTGTATCACCCTATTAGTCTTAGTTTTATCTTTTTCTTTCTATCCCTATCTCCTTGGCAGAATTAGAGTAGGGTTTTGAGTTTAAACCTCTGCAATTTTCAAGCATACATCTGATCAGAGGAGTTGAGGAACCAACCTTTAATCTGGATATTCTTTTCCCAATTTTGCAAGTCCCACACTTGGGGAAAAGATTCAATGTTGTGCAATCACACTAAATGACCCAATTCTCACTACAGACACTGAAGGTCATTTAGGAGGTCTTTGCTGATTTGCACTAATAGTCCCTATGATTGTTGATAATGCATCGGTGCAGGCGAGTAAGGAACTAGAAGGGTGGAAGGAGCTAGAGAAAATATTGATTAAGGAGTTCCCCATCCTTCTTCCACCTAAGGAGACTTGATTCTTTTATTCTTTGGCATAATCCGTATTCATTGAATTTTGATTCATTGATTCATGATGAGTAATCTACAATTATTTTAAGTGACAATTTTTGTGTTCCCAAGGACAAAAACATACCTAGTGTGGGGTAATGTTGGAATGAGAAAATAACTAAGTATCAAAATAGGAAGGAACACATGTGCACGAGAGGAGAAAGAGTGCACATAATGATGAGTAGTGTTGCGTGTTAGACTGCACATGAGGATAGAAAGGTTAAGGACTTAGCCATTTGTCGGGGGACATGCTAAAAATAGACTTTAAGTGCTCAACATGAAAAGGATTCCTTGGTGATCAATTATTGGCTATTTTTGAAAAGGAACATGCAAACTGAAGATGAAAGTACATGTATAACTTTAGCTATTAATAGGATTAAAGCATGATATTATTAGAAAATATATTATTAGCATATTTTTGTAATGCATGCAAATTTTAACTCGTGGCTATTTTGAGCATGCCTATTATTAGGAAGTACATGGGTGGTGAAGGGAAATTACCCAACCCTATATATACTTGTTGTACTTCATTTTATGAGATATTCTTGATGTATTAATGTTCTGTTATTCCTCGCGCACATGACTCATGTTTACTATTCAAGGTTATTGTTAGGAAATATAGTGTTTACATTATATTGGCTCATAATATTTTCATATGTGTATAATTATATGTTTGTTATATGAGTTGTTAAATATAACTCATATAATATAATAGTTGGTATATTGGGTTGTTTACGTGAGGTTGTAACAACTCACGTAAATAGGTGTATTGGTTGAGTAAGTTTCCTAGTTTATAGGAAACTCTCTCCCTATTTATTTGAGAGTCATGTATGTATGAAGAAGGCTGAATATAATATCTCTTGTTGTGGTAAATCCGGTTCTCTGCTTACAATTGGTATCAGAGCAATCTGATTCTAGTCGCCCTGTGATGGAGTAAAAAATTATTTGGAGGGACATTAGATGTTCTTTGTTGTCCCGTATATGAGCAAACATTTTTGAAGGCTATTGCGTAAAATTAATTTGTGAGTGATAGAAGGGTCAGAATCAATTCTCTCATTGCCACTGTCGATGGAAATTAATATTTGAAGGAGTGCATCTACAGAGCAATATCAAATTCTTCCATGCGGCCTGTGCACATTTGACAGATATGGTTTTTTCATTGGATTATTTACCAGCCTAGAATCCCATTTGAATGTCGCATTGCATGGTTTGATCAAGTTTTATTGGCTCTCGACATCAACATTGACACGGATTTGTATTGCATGGATTTCAGAGTTGCATTGAATCCTGCCACTAGCAATTCAAAGTCGTCCCCAAGCATACACTAAATGCTCCTGCGCACTATTATTTGTTCAACACATGCAGTTTTTTATCTGACAGATCCTTCTATCAACGTGCCACTGCCACCTGTATCACTGTATCACTTTTTTTTGCGCTGCGTAGTAGATTTGTGGATCTCCGTGAAAGTTTCAGCAGGCCTGATTTTGGTTCCACGTGGCTCATCAATTTATGACTCGATCTGATTCATACTGTCAACATTTATATGTTTCTAGATCGACTTCAATGATTTTGGCATAACAATCATCCGCTGGAAGTGGGAAATATGTCTAAGTATTTTTTGTGGAATACTCACCCAATCTGCTCTTACCTGAGGAGGCCAGCCATTGGAAGCGGAAGTATTTCATATTACCAGTGGTGGTAGCAGTCAAACCGCCTACAAATATTTCCTTCACTGGAGATAAGTGTTCAAAACCACTTTTAAAAAAAAAACAGTGGTATATTTATATTTCTTATTATTGTTTTGTGAGTCTATGTGTTTAGGTATTTAGTTTTTCAAGTCTTTAGGTTTTATTATGTTATCCGTAGCCTTAGGATAACAGTCTTAATATTGTTTGTATACGTGGTTAGTTACTTTTTTGTCTAACAATGTCTAATGTTTAAATGTAATATTGTGTATGTAACATTGTGTATGTAGTCAAAACACAAATGTCATTGTAGGTCTACATATTGTTGTTTAGAGTCATTTTATATGTTCATCAAAATAAAAAAGTTTTAGTTATTGTCATTTGTTTGTAAAAGTGTCAAATAAGTGATCTTAAGATTATTTGTACTGTTAAGAGTCGATTTTTGTTTATTCGTCAAAATTTCGTTGTGGGTCGATTTCATTGTAAAAAGTGTCATCTTTCAAAGTTTGAAAAATAAAAAAATTGCCCGCATTTCAATTTTGGACGCATTTTCATTTGTACGCGACGTCTAAATTATTGAAGGTATTTTGAAGCTTCATGATCACATCCGGTGAACTAAAGCAAAGATGATGATGGAGGAAGGAGGCATCGGAGGAAGGAGGTTGAATAGCGACCTCTCGTCAGTCACCAACGATGGGGCCGCGCAGAAGCTGTGGTGGCATATGTATGGTGTGAGTATTAGATTTTCAGTGTGGTTTTCATTTTCTCAGTGTGCTTCAGTTTGCAGTGTTCCTGTTTTGTGTGGCATTTGATGGATGTTGGAAAGAGAGTTGTGTTGGAGTGTAGATGACTGTCAGTGATCCTCTGACTGACTTGGTCCTCTGACTGCCGTACTTCTTTGGAAGATGGTCAGCTAGAAGAATACGTTCACTAGCATTAGTGACCATGTGCAGCAAGACCTAACTAGCAAGATCCATTCAGGAGTATGTTCTTCGATGCATTTTGCTTCTCAGTATCTATTTGAGTGGAATTTCACATTGTGGGGGGGAATACATACCAATGTTCCATTCCCATTCTGCACCCAAAATGACTTAGTCAAGGAAAGCTTCCAGTGGCAGTGGCAGTTTTCTATGTTGTTCGAGATCGAGTGGCAGCGATCAATGACAGAGACTACAATTAAGAACATTACGATTCTTATAGGAAGTAATGTGAAATTTTTCAGTATATCTTCTATTGTGTAGTTTTGAGATATGCATGTTGTGTTTCCTACATAATTCCCTGATGTATAAGCATAGTGATGAACAATAGCACCAGAGTAAGTCAGTTCATGGATCTTGAAAGGGTTTGTGGGAGGATCCAGAAAACCACACGAGGTGGACAGTTGATGAAGTTCCTATCACGTCAAGGTTTGTGGTAAGCCTGTTTAAAACCATGGAAGGAGAGAGCCTTTCTTTTGGATCAAGGTCATGAGTCACAGAGTTGGACATGCCACAGGGGTGAGCATACTGCAGTTGAGAGTGTGGATGTTTTTCTACCATGTAAACACTAAGGGGGGGAATGTTAGGAAATATAGTGTTTACATTATATTGGCTCATAATATTTTCATATGTGTATAATTATATGTTTGTTATATGAGTTGTTAAATATAACTCATATAATATAATAGTTGGTATATTGGGTTGTTTACGTGAGGTTGTAACAACTCACGTAAATAGGTGTATTGGTTGAGTAAGTTTCCTAGTTTATAGGAAACTCTCTCCCTATTTATTTGAGAGTCCTGTATGTATGAGTAGGCTAAATATAATATCTCTTCTTTGTGGTAAATCTGGTTCTCGCTTACGTTATGTAATCAGCTATGTTATGTAGTACTTTAATGTAATGGAATATGGAGGATGGATTATGGTAATTAATGTATCTAAATATGGTGGTTACATTTTACAATTGATCTTAGTTTTCATATGATCTGTTATGTTTCCTTATTATATGTGTTTCCATTATAAGCTCATGATATGATGTCTATAATGATATGCACTTGAATGTATGCTTTGATATTGGTTATTATGGATATGTATGCTAACATCTTGACAAGAAAGCACAAATGAGGGACTTGGTAGCTTCATGTGCTTCAGGTGAGCATTCAGATATGTCTAAATGAAGTTATAACATGCATGGCACTTAAGTAGAAATAAAATACTACACTCAATCAATTTTTTGATAAAAACAAATACGCTCTCTTACTCCAATTATATCATATGGGAGAAAAAATTCCTCCTGATTATACTCATGACCAACTTCATAGTCTCCTCCATGATGAAAGTGATTGCATTGGACAATGACCACCATCCACACATCATCATAATCCAAATAACCATCGTGTTGCATATGAACGAGACAACAAATAGAACATAAATAATCCACATGTATCAAAGGAAGTCGTATTGTCTCAACTACAACAAATGAGTAACCAAATTGCTCAATTAGCCTCACAACTTGGCCCATAACCATCAAATGACCATGGATCACAACATTCCCAAAGCAACCTAACTTCAATCCACCACCTACTGGTCCTCAAGAACCTACCTTGGAGCAAGAAATAAATTCTATGAAGGAAATGCTTCAAGGGTTACAACTCAAAAAAAAGGATGACAATACAAGTTTGAGGAACTATCCCTATCCATTTGACCATGATATTTTGTGGGTCCCTTTTCCACCATACTTCAAACCACCTAAATTTGAAAAATATAAGGGAAAATGTGATCCCTGTGAGCATGTCAAGGAGTTTTATATGTTATGCCAAGAAGTAGCCTATGACAACTCCTACCTATTAAGACTCTTCTCAAGAAGTCTAGGTGGTCCCACACTTGAATGGTTCCTTTGCCTACCTAAAGGTTCTCGTCACTACATTCACCGACTTGAATGAATTTTTTTTCAAACACTTCTCCTATAATGTGGAACATGATGTCACCATGATCGATCTATGTAACACTAAACAACACAATGGTGAAAGCTTCTCGTCCTTCCTACAACGATGGTGAGCCCTTACTAGCCATATTCCATGGCCTATCCCTAAAAAATAGTTGGTCACCCTTTTTGTCACCAATCTCAATCAAGAGTTAGCTTTCCATCTCGAGACGTTCTTTGCGTTTATACCTTTAATGATAACATAGATAAGGGAATGCACATTAAAATATCACTTTTCACCAAAGGCCTAATTAAGTTGTATTCCCACGATAACTACAATCAATCCAGTCAACCTTCCACATCCGAGAAGCCCAAATACATCAATAAGAATAAAAATGTTGTTGGAGATGGAGTGATGGAAACCAAAAATATCCAGCATGTCCACAAACTCATTGTTATATATGTTCCCAAAGGTTAACCTCAGTCCACTCAAGACCCAAAACAAAGGACATACACCCCCTTGTGTTTCTATCAAATAAATCCTTGACAAATGAATCACTACTAATATGGTCATTTTCCCCTAAACTTAGCCAATTGATGAGTCTCGACCCAAACCTCATGGTTCAAGGAAAATGAGTATTGAAAATTTCATAAAATCAAGGGTCATGCTACTAATAGGTGTATGAAACTAAAAAAATTATATCCAAGATTTAATCAACCAAGGTGAAATTGAAATTGAGGACAATGCATCTTCTTCCTCTCAAAATCAAAAGCTTGGGATCTATCAGAATCTACTTCCTAATCATGGTCAGACCCATGCTTCAAATCAAGGTCAAAAAAAGTCTAGAAAAAACCCTAAGTCATTCACCCACCATTCTAACCACGCCAACTATCTTCATGTACCATTCCAGGATGAATCTATTATTGTCCACATCCACCATTCCCCACATCAAGTAGCTACTATTAAACTAAAAGGTCCTTCATAAAACCGTTAGTGTGTAGTTACCACTCCAAGGAGCCATATAGTGGTCCAAGGAGTTGTTTCATCCTCCTCGAATCCACCACCGCAAGCTTAGTACAACATCATCAAATAACTTGAGAAGACCCCCACACAAATATCCATAATGGATCTTCTCAAAACATCCTCCATACACAAATATATCCTTTATCACGTGCTTCAATAAAAAAGTGTCCCAAATGACATTACCACTCACCTTCATATTTACCCCCATTCGACATTACCACTCACCTTCACCAAGCAGACTTGCCACTACACGGTCGATGCACAATCTTCCTCTATACATTGAGGTGCATATCGAACACACACATCAAAAGACTACTGGTGAACAACGGATCTAGAGTAAACCTTTGTACTCTATCTCCCATCTAATGATTAGGGTAAAATTAATTAGATCTAAGACAAGATGTAATTACTATTTAAGTATATCATAATCGAATGAAAATATGTGGGAAATTTATATCTTTCTATCAATGTAGGGCCAGCCATGCTCCCCACCCTAGTACATGTCATGAACTTCCATTTTCCATATAATATATTGTTTGGTCGACCATGGACCCTTCGAATATTACCAAGCACTCAAAGCAAAATGTTATCGGGAAACATATTGTCCCATCACCGAAACTGTGCCACCACAATATCCATCTCCATTATCATCCACTACTTCATACATTTCACCTAACAGTATTCCATACACATCGTATAATGCCTCATCATTATTTTCCCCTCTCTTAACCACTCCATATGTATCCAATTCAATATTACCCACTCCATCCATATCCACTCCTCTTTTACCTCAAGGTTTATTTTAATAACCCCCCAAAACGTATTATATAATGGGTGGAAAATCTCCAAAATGGAATTTTGAAATGATGGTGAATATCCAAAAAGTGATTCACAATAAAGGACAATTTGCAAGGATTTTTTTAATGGTTTCCTATAGTTAAACGGGTGTTGGAAGGATGTCTTATTACGGTTGCATGGGATTCTTGTTAGATGATGTAGTCTGCTAGTTGTCGACCATCTAACTTGGATTGGATGAATGTCTATTATGGTTGTTCATATGTCACATGTGTATTGGATGGAACCCAATGGAATGGATGGCTGATCTCAAAGGAATGTCATCTAATCTACATTGTGCATCCATCCCATAAAGTTTTGATGGTCATCATTTCCTTGTTGCACGATCATTGTTTCCTTGTTGGATGGTCATTTTCTTGTTGGACGATCATTGTTTTCTTGGACATCCATCATATGCTTGTTGGATGGTGTCTCTCAATCACCTAACGTAGTTGGATGACCATCTCGATGTAATTAGATGGTTTGACTCAAGAAGTTAGATGGTCATCTCATCGATATTGGATGGATCACATTGGTCATCAATCCCGATTTTTGTCGTTGGATGGCTAGTGAGTCTAGTCACCTGCTACCATTTAGACAGGAAGGCTTTGGCACGAATCTGCCAAACACGTGCCTTGAAATTCACCACCAATCATCTGTTGCCACATGTCTAGTTCCATGAGATTGAGACCTATATATACCCATACGAGGTTCATTTCTTCACTTTTTCCACCACAAATCCACAATGCTTTGAGCTCTCCAATTTTCTCCTAGACTAGCGTGTGCCTAGAATCTAGTACCTACATTCTTTCTATTTCTCCTCCATCTCCGCAACTACCTAACAAGAATTTCCAAACCTTTCAACAATGGATAGCACCACTATTACTCATGTTGCTCCCTCCAAATTCCAATACAAAAATCTCATGTTCCCTTAGATCAGAGCGCTCATAAAACTAAAAACACACCAAAGGAATGGATGTAAAAACACAATTCATGGGGCTTGTCCACATGCCCCAATTAAAAATAGATATTTTTTTCCTCAATTACTGTTGAATTTTAACAGCCAAAAAGATGCACAATTTTCCATTCCCCTGACGGATCGTATAGTATATTTCACCATGGAGTCCATAGACGTCCATCGATTAACTACATTACCTTTCCAAAACCAGCTGCCCATGACTAAAAAGGTGGTGCTTACTAATGAAGACAAAAAAATTTGAGTATCATTACAATGTGCAAGTTGATGGTAAGTTCAATATTATTTTCAATTGCTTGTTTTCCTAATATTTTTACTTCCAAGAATCTAACATATCTTGTATCTTGTTGCATCTCCTGTTAATCATTCCAAAAGAAGCCTTGTTATGCAAGGCAGTACAAATAAATTATTTCATGCAATTATATCTCTATTTCAAGTTGGGATTGTGTTGTAGGGAAGATCTACTTGAATTCCTCTTTACATAGTTCAAGTATATATTGTGTACACTTACAGGGCAATAATTTGATTAGTGCACATATTTTTCCAATCAAATTAAAAATATGTCAACAATGCCCTTGCCAATATGAATACATTTGATAAATCTAATATTTTTTCTCTTCTTCCAATTATCTACTTGCTTTCTATCAAGAAGCTTTCCACCAATTGTAAAATGGACAAATTTTGACTATAATTAATGACAAAATGATTGGTCTCTCACTTGAATAACAACAAGTAACAATTAATTTTCACATTATATTGATTAATTATTTTTGAATGCAATACTAATAGTAATTTTATCTTTTACAGAGAATAATTATGGCTACAATATCTCATAAGGAAGCTATTGGTTGAGGTAAATCCCCTCACAAGGTCTCTATTGATTCTAATATGAATTCGACAAAATCAACCCCAATATGATTTCCTCATCAAAAATACCTAGGGGTCAATAGCTCCACCACTCCTATCTTCTATGCCATCACACTTCTCTACAAGTATAAACATTAGTATTTACTATTTGTAATAATTAATTAAACTACTAGGAGGAACTATAAATAAGTTATTTGTTCTATAAGAAGTACAATATTTCTACATTTTTATTTTCCAAAAAGTTCCGAGTTTGACGGTATAGATAAAACTCATTCTCAGTGTCAATATCATGTCGTCATGTCTTCGATCATGCAAGGTATTGCATAGTTAAAAATAGTTAGCATCTTTTGTTTACTTACAAATATTTTATTAATTAGTTTTCTAATATATTGTAGTTTGCTTCTTGCAGTGAATATACCTTCACAATAGATCGCCAAAAGGCCTCTAAGATCGCCAACATGTACTATACAAACAACAAGAAAATTTGCAGGAAAGAATATAAGGTTTCCTATAGACTATGCAAGAACAGTTTATCCAGTAACCTTAGAATTTCCTGGTTTTTCACTAGGTGGTGTCTTCAACATGGTGACACCCATATTTTGAACCAGATCAAGCTCGATGATGAGTTTTTGGATTTTTATAGTGGTGATGCAGAGAAGGGTATCTATTTTGACACACATAATATGATATAATATACCCCACCTCCTCAACCATAATTTCAACAAGATGTACAACAAATAATAAACTCTCCTCCTCATCCAAGTAAAAAACCACTCACAGATTATTAGAAGACATATTTTCCATAGAAATTATGATATAAGATAGTATGGGGGCCACAATTCAAGAATTTTTATGTCTAATGTGGAATCAGTGCACACTTAGGAGAGAAGGGAAAAATTTTGATCAAATAAATAAATACCCAATACCATAATCATGCTCAAAGGAATTCATTATTCACTTTATAGAGATCCAACAAGAAGGCTTAACATTTTGCTAAAAAATCTCAATCGAGACATAATTTTTGTAATAATGATTATGATGATGATATTTTGGACATAATGTTAAACAGTTGGAGAATATTAATGCAGAAGCCCAAGCATACTACAATAAATGGGCTAAGGACAAAACAAATGTTTTAATTACAAATGCAGAAAAAGAGAAAGTTATGGTAGGTCATATTTTACATGCAAAATCGTGATTTAAGACTTATCTAATAAATGAATAATACATTTGTATTTATGTTTTGCAGGAAAAATATGAAAATTTAAAGAAATAAGTAGTTGTATTTGATGCACATTTGAAGAATGCCCAAAAATCTTAAATGCATTTATACAGTTGAAGGAAAACTTGTATTATTAAATAAACAAAATAATACATTGAAAAGGATAATCAAGGAGCATAATATGGATCCATAAATATTACTGAAGGAAAATATAGATGTTGATCCATCACTTTTGTCATCAGGAGATGTTGCGAGGGAGGAGCATAATATTCTTCAAAATATCAATACAAAGAGGGTAGGATTTGTAGGCATCATGAGTTATAGTAGAGAGCACTATAAATACTGAGAAAAATCTACCTCTTGTGTAAGAAAAATATCAAGCTTCCCCTGCAACATAAAATTGAAAAAGTTGTTAGTTTCACCATGTGACAAGTGTGTTGTCACAATTCTGAAACTAACGTACGAATTATAAAATAGTGGCCAACCAATTTTATTTTTTATTCTATGTGGCAGACGTAAGGACAACTATGATTTAGAATCATAGGCTAGAAAAGAGGATTCCCTCGTAATGTGTTCTTATATGATAGAACTTTCCCAAAAGATTTGAAAACCATTGACAACCCACCATTTTACAATTGTATTGGCCGACAATGCTTTATGAAATGTATGCCTTCATAAAGTAATTTTCCTCTTGATAGAATGAATACAAGACTAATTTTGAATTGGAACTATATTTATTGTTGTATCGCATTTATTGAAAGTTTTCAAAAATTTAATATGCAAACTTGTAATTGGATTTCTGCTTATTGTGAATGGTTTTTATGTTACTATTTGGAGATGTAAATAGTAAAGCATGGTTTAAGATGCTTAGTTTTTGTTTGTTTAAAAATATTTACATTTCATGCAGATGTAAAACATTAATCAATAATCACATAGATGGATCCAAATAAATCATTCTTTATTTCAATCATAAAACAAAATATAAAAACAAATTTGTTACAAGTAAAAACACAGTCTATTAAGACTAGTTGATTATCATTAATGAATATGAAATATATCAATACATCAAATCATTTTCAATAGTGTTAACAATGTATACAAGAAATTAGAACTCTAGAAATTGAAACAATCCTGGAGCAACACGTTCATTTGTGTCTTAGAATTCAATTGAATCGAAAGCATGTTCGGTGGATGTGTTTGGATCCCCTGGATTAGTCAGAATGTTATTGAATCCTCTTCTTTCTATGAGTGAATTCCATAATGCAAGTGCTCTCTCATAAGGAAAATTTTCCACAGAGTAATTGGATACATACAATCTCATAAAACTTTCTAAATTCCTATCCAATCTATTTTAGACTTTTGACTTTACAAAGGACAATGCACTAAATACCCTCTCATCTTTAATAGAACCTAGAATCATTGTTTGACAAAATTTATATATTTGAATATACTCACTTAAATCCTCTCGCAAAATACTACTTGAATAAATATTATTCCAAAGTCTTTTATGTTGAGTTGTGGAGCTCAATTACTTCGGATTAGCATGCAATGTGAAACTTGATGGAAAACATAATAACCATCATCATTTAAGGAGGGACCAGCATCGGTCACCCATGACCAGCATCGGTTAGGCAAGGAGGAACCGGCATTGGTTAGGGCTAACCGACATCGATTACCTATGTGGGAGTGTTTTAATTAACTCTCGAGAATTAGATCTATTTTTAGCATTAAAGTAGATCTATTGATTGTAATTACATGGCTAAGTGCCCTAAGTTTGTATACAACTATATAAGCATGAAATCTAGGGTTTAGAAGTAATAATTAACAAGAATTAAGAATAACTTGCAAAAGTTGGTGAGAGAGAGAATTCTTGGAGGAGAAGCAAAAGCTTGAGAGAAATAAAGTATTGTACATATGAGAGGTGTGGAAGATTGTAAATCTTCAATTTTATATCTTGTCAAAGCTTTAGATAATATATTGGCTTGTTTTTTGATGGACGTAGCCTAAACTAGGTGAACCATGTTAAATATGGTGGTGATATATATCTCTTATTTTGTATATTTCTTCTACTAGAATATCCATTTTTATTTGCATGTATGCTTAGATCTGATATATTATCTATACAACAAGTGTGATAACCCCAAAAATTGGTATCATATTTTTTTGATGGTTTTGTGTGTTGACAAATTTACTCACGAGAGGGTTTTCTGATTGAGTGGGAGCTACAACAATGGCAAAAGAAAACAAATACAAGGTAGAGAAATTTGACGGCCGAAATTATCAATTATGGAAGATGCAGATTGAGGATTATCTGTATCAAAGATATTTACATTTACCATTAAATGAGAAGTCTAGACCTACGAAGATGACTGATGAAGAATGGAAGATTCTTGACAAAAAGGCTTTGGGATCTATAAGATTGAGCCTGACAGCATCCGTGGCTTCCAATATTATAGAAGTGACCTCTACATTAGGGTTAATGAAATCTCTTGCTAATTTCTATGAAAAACCTAGTGCTTCATTCAAATAAATTTTATTTGATGAAGAAACTATTTAGTTCTAAGATGCATGAAGGTGGATCTGCATCTAGTCATTTGAATGATTTCAAATCTATTGTAAATCAGTTAAAATTGGTTGATATTATGTTTGATGATGAAGTGAAATCACTTTTATTCTTATGTTATTTGCCTAATAGTTGGGATAACTTGGTAATGGTTATTAGTAATACAACATCTACTATTAATGTTTTAAAGTTTGATGATGTGGTTAGTATAATATTGAATGAAGAAATTTGTAGGAAGAGTATAGAGGAATCATCATTTGGGAATGATTTGAATGTAGAATGAACTCTCGATTTAAAAGTAATACCGAGCAGGTTACATAGTAACCAGTGTCAATTGACCCATAACCGACATCGGTCATCGTAACTGGTATCGGTTATAGGAGAGCCAAACCGGCATCGGTTAGCGGAACCAACGTTGGTTACTGGTGACCAACATCGATTATAGGTGACCGGCAGCCGGTCAGCGCATGATTTGGAAACTAATGTCTAGGAGGTCCAGAATGAGCCTTCGGTACCCCAAACTCATGTGAGAAGGTCACAAAGGGTAAGTAAACCTCTAGAAAGATTTATAACTTCTCTATTTTATCTATTATTGGATCGATAATGGAGAACGTAAAGCTTTGAAGAAGTAATGCAGGATAAGACCCACATCCAGTGGGAGCATGGCATGGATGAGGAAATGGAATCCTTAGAACAGAACCAGACATGGGATTTGGTTAAGTTTCTAGCAGGTAAGAGGACATTGTAGAACAAGTGGGTTTACAGGATCAAGGAAGAAGAGGGTGGATAGAAAATATGCAAGGCAAGGCTTGTAGTAAATGGATTTGCACAGAAAGCAGGTATTGACTTTGGTGAAATATTTTCTCCTATTGTAAAGATGACTTCTATTCATATTGTATTGAGCTTAGCTTTAGTAAAATATTTTCATTTAGAGCAACTAGATGTGGAAATAGATTTTCTTTATGGTGATTTGGATGAAGAGATTTATATGTAGCAGCCACTTGGGTATGAAGTCAAAGGTAAGGATAAATTAGAGTGCAGGTTGAAAAAGATCCTATATGGGCTCAAGCAAGATCCAAGGAAATGGTACATGAGATTTGATAGTTTTATGCATGAGCATGGTTACTTGAGATGTGAATCTGACCATTTTGTTTATTTCAAGAAGCTTGAAAATGGGAGCTATATTATTTTGTTATTGTATGTGGATGATATGCTTATTGTAGGATCTAGTATGTAGGACATTGGTGAGCTTAAGGGAAATCTAGCTCACACATTTTCTATGAAGGATTTAGGAGCTGCAAAAATAATCCTTGGCATGTAAATACACAGAGACAGGAAAAATAAGAAATTGTATTTGTCTTAGGAGGATTATATCTACAAGGTGTTAGAAAGGTTCAAGATGCAAAATGCAAAACTTGTTAGTACACCTATGGTTGGACACTTCAAATTGAGAAAATATCAGTTTCCATCATCACATGAGGAGGTCAAATACATGACACGAGTGTCATATGCTTTAGCAATTGGGATTCTCATGTATGTTATGGTTTGTACCAAACCAAACATTACACAGGAAGTGGGAGTTGTGAGTAGATATATGGCCAATCCAGGTAAAGAGCATTGGAAAGTAGTCCAATGGATACTCAGATATTTGAAAGGGACATCTAGCATGCAGTTATGCTATAGAGGTTTGGATATTTCATTATGTGCCTATGTTGATTACGATATGGTTTGGAGATCTGGATGGTAGGAGGAGCACTACTAGATATATTTTCACAGTAGGTGGGATGGCAGTTAGCTAGATTTCAAGATTGTAGAAGGTTGTGGCTTTGTCTATTATAGAGGTAAAATATGTTGCATCTACTGAAGGCTAGCAAGGAGATGATATGGATGTGTAGGTTCATGAAAGAGTTGGGAAAGGAATAAGATGATTATAAACTATTCATTGATAGTCAAAGTGAAATTCATTTGGCAAAGAACTTAGTGTTTATTCAAGAATGAAACACATTTAGTTGAGGTATCACTTCATACGGTAAGTATTGGAGGATGGATAGTTGAATCTAGAAAAGACTCATACGAGCGAGAACCCTACCGATATGCTAACAAAGACATTATCAAAGGAGAAGTTTGAGCTACACTCCAAGTTTGTTGGTCTTCGAGTTTGAGACTTGAAGAGGAAGAAACAAAGCTAAGGAATGATCCAAGAATGATGTTGTACAAGTATGGTGTAGTAATTAATCTCTAAATGGGAGATTTTTGAGTTGTGGAGCTCAATTAATTTGGATTAGCATGTAATAGGAAACTTGTTGGAAAACACAATAACCGTCATTGGTTAAGAAGGGACCGACATCGGTCAGGAAAGGAGGAACCAGCATCGGTTAGGGCTAACCGGCATTGGTTACCTGTGTGGGAGTGTTTTAATTAACTCTCGGGAATTATATCTATTTTTAGCATTAAAAGTAGATCTATTGATTGTAATTGCATGGCTAAGTGCCCTAAGTTTGTATACACCTATATAAGCATGAAAGCTAGGGTTTAGAAGTAAGAATTAACAATAATTAAAGAAGAACTTGCAAAATTTGGTGAGAGAGAGAATTCTTGGAGGAGAAGTAAAATCTTGAGAGAAAGAAAGTATTGTACATCTGAGAGGTGTGGAAGATTAGAAATATTCAATTGTATATCTTGTGAAAGCTTTGGATAATAGATTGGATTGTTTCTTGATGGACGTAGCTCAAATTGGGTAAACCATGTTAAATTTGGTGTTGATTTATAGATCTTATTTTTTATATTTCTTCGGTAGAATATCCATTTTTATTTGCATGTATGCTTAGATCTAATATATTATCTCAGTATTGGTGGTGCTAACCCCAACATTCTAATGGAATCATTTTCATTTGGATTTTCCAGAAACTGAAATTACTATAGCATAGTGGTAGTAAAATCCTGTGACTGAGAACTAAGTAACTTTTTTGTAAAATACCTTTGATAGAAACTTCCTTTATCTCTTTGCACTTACATAAATGTTCCATTAGACTAGTCATGTATTTGATAAATAAAGTACTGATGGATGTTTTAAGTGTGCCTCGGTTGTATTCCAAAACTATGGATTGACAACTCCCATTGCTTCAAGTAATTTATCCTTTTTGAATATTTCACGAGATCTCTGTAGATAAAGATTGAGAAATATTTTTCAATTTATTTTGAGTTTCAGATAATATTATTTCAAATAAATTACGTGTCACTCTTACTTCTTCCATTTCTGACCCATCCAAATCTACTCTTTTCTAAAAAGTATGAAGTGGTATCTCTTTCCCATGTGTTATTATACAAAGATGATCATGTATATTGAATTTTAAGAAGCAATTGGGATTCTTAAGGTATGTTAATGCATTCCATCTTTCAAAAATAGGACCCTGAAAACTTCCATCTGACAAATATAAATTATCTAGACTCAAGCACACATGTTTTCTTAGTCTTATGAAGTATGTTATGTAGATGCAACACTCTTGCACATGCTTTGTCAAAACATTTAGCTCCTTCAACATAGGCAAAATACCACATAGTGTGAGTAAAGTTTCAATGTTTGTTAGATGGTACAATAAATATTTAGCTTTATCTACATCCCTACAATATTTATACATAAAACCTATCAATGAAGGATATTCTTCAAATATTCTACAGGTAGGTTCATACATTGAGATCCATATGGTATCTACATCTTTGAGAATATTTTTACCATTTTTCGGTCCAATTACAAATTTTTGAAATTATAAAAATCTCTATGGACTACCAAAATAATAAGCATGCAAATCATGAATCAGCTCCTCCACTTTGGCAACATTTTTTAATGTGCTCAGAATTTTGTAGGCTAGATTCATGTGAGCCATGTAATGAATTACAATCATATAGGGAGAAATAGTTGTCTATAGATGTACATAGAGGCCATTTCTAACCCCCTACATTACTGAGTTGAATAGTTAATTCCAAAAAAACTAATTTCATCGCAATGGGAAAATCATCCATACCTGTAATATCCTTCAAACTTGACACCACCAATTTGTAAATGTTTTCAGAATTGTAATTTTCACTCATTTTATGAACTACTAAGAGATGGGGAGTTCTTACTTCATTTGCAAATGTGTATACATGAATACAAACCCATGAAGTATTGTCCACTATTGTAACCTCATCAATTGAAAGGGAAATAAAATTTGTATTTTGAATAGACTCTTTCAGATCCTCCTTTTCTACCAAAGAAAGACATTTTACAATTTCCCAGCCACTGGTATCTGACCAATGTGATTGAGGAACGTTTTGTAAGCCAATAACCTGATACATAATTTTATTTTATGAGAAATCTGAAATGGGTCTTCCCTTTTTCAATATATGGAATATAGTAGAAAATTGAATACTTTTGGCATGCATTTCAGTCTCCATAGATTTGCTCAATTTTGCTACAATTGTGCCACCTTTTTCATTTAGATTTTTCAAACGTTTTTGTTCTTTTTCATATTCTTCTACGTATTTTACATGCAAAACAGTCTTTTACATTTTTCCATTTATGATATATTTTACATGCTCCCATCCTTTTGCTTTTGGGAAATATATATTTTCCCACAGTGTTTTTCAATGGTGTCTAGTTTGAGCTGCATTGTGTGATCTTTCCCTTGTTTCCAACTACATATTTTACATCGAAATTGATTTAGAACATCATTACCATTTTTTTGGATCCACGGGTTCAATAAAAAGATATTTTACTACCCATTCGAACCTAAAAGTTTGTCCTATTGTCCAATTTGTACTTTTTCTTCGATATATTTTTTTCTATTCTTCAAATTCAACTTATGCATCTAGGTTCTCAATAGGAATATTGTGATCCTCATGTCTCCTTTTTCTAAAAATAGACATTGGAGTAGAAGCTTCCTCTATTGTTAGTGTTGGATGATAATTTGATGAATCTTCTTCTAGTTTGATGTCATCAACGGAGCGAATATTTTCATGAACATATAAAGGATCATTGACATCTAGAAATGGATTAGTTTGTGAAGGTATTTGAGAAATTTCTACATATAATTTTATAAAAGTGTTACACAAATAGTATTATATATTTATATTATTAATACGATTGAATAAACATAAACCAAGAATGCAAAAAGTTTGAAAATAGTATTAAAATATAATAATAAAATTATGTAAATTAGTAAAAGCGTAAATAGTACATACCTATATTTTCAAAGCAAATCCAGACACTACCTTTGTTTTTGTGAGTTTCGAAATAGCCAAAAAAATGTCTTGGTATCTTTTTTGAATTGTTTGTAACCTTATTACTGATCCAAAAATTGATCAAGTTTTTATCTACCTGATCTCGGACCCTTATAGGCTTATTATATTTGCCGACAAGTTGCTCCTTTTAAGTAATAAATTTAAAATTAATGCAAGAATATAATGACAATTGCACACGAATTGATTACGGAGTTCGGAAATTGCCTATGTCTCGAGTTCTTTCAAACCATTCCACTAGTAAAAATTTGTAAGTACAATGTTATTTCTTACAATAAAACCTAATGGAATTTCCACTTGCCTAGTAGTACATCAGTCCTTCGAAGAAATTCTAATGATCATTCGAATTGTTCTTCACCTTCCTGATGCACAACCTCCTTCGGAACTCGATTGGCCTTCCCAATTCTTCCTTGCATCCTTCGGCACTCCAGGTGAACAATTCTAGATGTCGCAGTGAAAACTATTGTGGATCAATGGTCCTATTGGGTAGTTTGCTATACTCCCAATCGCAATATTTTAATATATTATTGCCTAAAAATAATATGTCAATAATAATAAAATACTAGCATATAGTAATTTTAAGATTTTAATATAGTGCACAAAACTATATTAAAAATCCCCAATAATATATTCACCCTTTACTAATAATCTTAGCAAATCAATAAGCTCGGGTGTGAAAAGAGTTTGAGAGAATCGAATCAGAAACGAGGCACCATGAAGTAGTTGCACTCTAACGGAATCATGATAGCTCCAACAATTGCAAGAAAGAAATGATCACTAATGGAAGAACTTGCTCAACAAAAACAAAGCTTACACATAGAGGAAAGATAGTGGAGTGTCTTGGCATGCTCATAAATGAATAGAAAAGGGGTACATATAGGGTGTTAAGTAACCCTAGTGCATGACACACATGAAACCCTAAACCTAACCCTAAACCTAACCCATTTGAGATGACCCTCCAACATGAGAAGAGGACACATAGGATAACTCACACTAATACCCCCCTTCATCGAAGCTGGGGTGGCAGTGTGATGAGTCAGATGGAAGAGGAAGAAACTCCTAAACAACTAAGAAAGATGTGCCAATGGGGCTAGGAAACTAAAGGCACGATAAGGTGCCGATATATATAGACACAATATTCCTAGAAGAAGAAGAAGAAGAAAAGAAGGACTACATAGCCCGAAGAAGATGAGCAGTTGCAGAATACCTCACCCCAAGAAGAGACCATAAGTGAAGAAACTTCATCTCAGTGAAGGGCTTGGTGAATAAATCTGCAATCTGATTAGTTGTCTAAATGTATTGAATGTCGGTGATACCATCATGAATAAGCTCCCATATGAAGTGCATATGGATCTCAATGTGCTTTGTCACGATGCTTGAATGGATTTACTGCAAATAGAGATTGTGCTCATGTTATCACAAGTAGATAATGGTAGGCCACTGAAAGTGGATGCCAAACTCTGTCAGAATACCCTGTAGCCAAATAGCTTCTGTGGCAATGTTAACTACTCCTCTGTATTCTGCCTCTGTAGATGATATCACAATTACATTCTGCTTCTTGCTAGACCAACTAATAGGACCTAAACCAAGAGAGAAACTGTAGCCAGAAGTATATTTCCGATGATCTAAGTCACTAGCCCAATTAGAATCTGTGAACCCAATCAAGTCAATATCAACCCCTCCATGATAGTGAATTCCATCAGTATAAGTGCCACGAACATAGTGAAGGATCCATTTAGCTACTTTCCAATGTAGCTCATGTGGCTCCTGCATGAATCTGGACATGATCCCAATAGCATATGATAAATCCAGTTGAGTGTGAGTTAAGTAAATCAAGCTCCCCACCAACTGTTGATAAAGAGTACCATTAACCAAGGGAGTAGAGCAATTTGAAACCAACTTCACCCCAAAAAGAAAAGGAGTAGGAGAAGATTTGCAATTGGACATCTGAAACTGAGCTAGAAAATCAAGAGCATACTTAGGTTGCGAAATCAAGATTCCTGAGTCAGATTGTGAAATCTGCGGATCCCAAGGAAGTAATGAATCGGACCTAATTCGGTCATGGAAAACTTGTTGGCTAAGGTGATCTTCACAGAATCAATAATAGAGGAAGAGCTACCCGTGATCAACAAGTCATCAACATATAGAACAAGAATGAGTATGGAGTCATCTTGCCTAAAATATAAACATTTGGATCATAGTGACACCCTATAAACCCTAATTTAAGTAAAAAGGAGTCCATCTTGGCATACCAAGCCCGATGGGCTTGTTTAAGGCCATAAAGAGACTTCTTTAACTTACAAACGAGGAAGGAATCTTGGACATAACCCGGAGGTTGTTCCATATAGATCTCTTCCTCTAGGTCACCATGAAGGAAGGCATTCTTAACGTCCATTTGATGGACTTTCTATCTGTTCGTTGCAGTAATGGCTAGGTTCAGTCGAATAGAAGTCATCTTCTCAACTGGAGCAAAGGTTTTAGTATAGTCAACCCAAACTATCTGGGATAAACCCTTAGCTACTAATCACACTTTAAAAATTTTGACATCTCCATCTACTCCATACTTTGTTTAGAACACCCACTTACACCGAACGATTTTTCTTCCTTTCGTAAGAGTGGTGAGATCCCAAGAATCATTCTTCATGAGAGAGGAATACTCCTCATCCATGGTGAGAATCCCACTCAGAATACCGAAACCTACCAAAAAGACTATGGATTAGAAGTAGAGGTCAAGAAATAGTGGGGTCTAATGAAATCTTAGCAAGTATGTCTCATATCCGAAGTATCTCCAACTAAATCTCCAGTAGTTTGCAAAGTTTTCCTAGCCCAAAGGGGACGGGAGGATCGGCTCGAGTCGGAAGATTCTTCACTTGAGTGAGAAGGGACATAGTCCTCTTCATCACTACTTGTCGAATCGAGAAGACTCAAAGGTTTGATGGTCAATAGGATCTAAAAGAGAAGAGCACGCTCAACAGTATCATCATCTGATGAGTTAGAATCTGAATTAGCGAGCTGAAGAACCTCAATAGGTGGAGAAGTAGAAGTCGAAGAAGACTCATCAAACTTAACACTTATCTCAATATACATCTCATGAGAAGTAGGATTCATTAGTCGATATCCCTTCATGCCATTAGAATACCCTACAAAGATACAAGGTTTGGATTGTGGTTCCAAGGCATTGTGTTTCTTCTTGGGAATCCAAGCCATAGCCTTGGATCCGAAGACTCAAAAGTGCTCAACATTAGGTTTGCATCCAAACCAGGCTTCAAAGGGTGTCATCCCTCTTACTACCTTGTGTGGAACATGGTTCTGAATGTAATTTTCACAATTCATTGCTTCAGCCCAATACTGCAGAGGAAGAGACTTCGAGTGAATCATACAAGTAGCCATCTCCTTTAGAGTACGGTTATTTCTTTTTGCGAAGGGCTATAAGCAACTGTATGCTACAAAGAGATCCTTTCAGAAGTACAAAAATCCATGAACCTATTATTTACATATTCACCTCCATTGTCAGTTTGAAGAACCTTGATAGACCGTTCTACCTATTTCTCAAACTAGTTGAGTGAAAGTTGACAAGAGCCTGAAAGTCCTGAAAATGTTCAAAGACTTCAGACTTAAGCTTAAGAAAATATACCCAAGTATATCGCTGAATAGTCATCAATGAAGGTTAGCACATAAAGAGCTCTAGTAAATGAAGGAGAAGGAAATGGACCAGAAACATTGTTGTGAACAAGATCCAAAGGACGAGTAGCTCTCCAGGATTTTTCTTTGTCAAAGTTCTTTTCAGGATGCTTTCCAAGGGTACAACCCTCACAAAGACCCTTAGAAAACTTGACACGAGGTAACCCATTGACCATTTCATTTTGGCTCAATTGTTCAAGGTAGCGATAATTTAGATGTCTGAAACACTCATGCCATAGCTTACTAACCTCATTTGCATGAGTGAGCAAGGCAGTGGGCATAGAATTAGAAGTAAAGTGGGAGAAGGTGTACAACTATGAATGGTGATCTTCCTTTCCCTCAGCCATTGTAGTGTCATTGTTAAGCTCACAAATAATCACCGAGTTAGGAACAAATTCCACTCGCATTCCTTCACCAAGGTGAGTAATTTGGTAAACCGATAGGAGATTGGTAGAGAGATCAAGAACACTCAACACTTGGTTAAATGTTCCCCCATCCATCTCTACCGATCCACTACCGGAAACTAACACTGTCATGTCATTACCCATCGTGATTTGGGACATTCCACAAGGTTTGATGTTGGAAAACTCAACATGTGAAGAACCCATGTGGTGCGAGGCACGGAATCTATAATCCATGTCGATGAAGGAGAAACTCTGGCTACAAAGGATTTTCCTTTCTTCTTATCATTTTTAGCACCTTTTGTAGTAGAAGACTCGGCCTTCGGAGCACTTTGTTTTATGGATTCAGGAACACTTATTTTATTCTTCTCAAGTAAATGAGATAAGTGATCAATTTGTTTCTTAAAATAGTGTTTCTTGTCATGACCAAACTTCTTGCAATAGGAACACAAATACTTGATTTTCTATGCCTTAGGCTCAGAAGTCGAAGTGTTTGTGTCATTTTTAGGTTTGGTCTTGGTTTCTTTCTTAGGTTGATCCTTTGTTTCTTTATTCTTTTCAGTATTCTTTCCCTTACTAGTACTTGCTACAAGAGAATGTGACTTGGACTTGAGAGACCCTATTTGAATGAGTTTGTCCTATTCTCGAATGAGTTGGGACAAAAAAAGTCAAAGGAGGGAATAGTCCAAGTATTACCCAAAGTAGCTTTTGTAGCATAGAAATTTGACACGAAGACAGAATATTTGAGACCTAGCTTAGAGAGAATCGACAAGATCAGTTGAGAATCTTTTTTTTCTACTTGACATCCTTTTAACAATAATCTAATGTGGACAATTTTTGAGAAGAAAGCTTGTAGGTTTTCAAATTCACTAGGATTTAACCCTAGTAGTTCGTTTTCCAACTCATGCGCTCTCATGTCATCTAGTTGTCCAAACATCACATCCAGCGTTTTCCATGTAGATTTAGGTGTTTCAGACGCCTCAATGTGGAAGAGCAAGTCAGGAGAAATGGACATGCAAAGAAGACCTAAAGCTTCATCACTATGGTTTAACCACTTAGATTTTTCAGGTTCATCATCTGGTTCAGTCTCAGTTCCCATGGTGATGTGGAATAACCCTTTACCCCTTAGTTTCATTATTATTTTTGATCTCCATTTGAAAAATTTGAACGGCGTAAGCAAAGGAATTGAAAGTGCATCCATAGTGAGAGAGAGAGAGAAAGAAATGTAGAAAAGAAACACAACCACCCAAGATAATAACAACCCCCTACTTTTGGCACTTTATAGTTTAGTGCATTGATTACAATCGGGTCCATGCGTGTGGTTTGAAACACTTGGTAACTCGTCTTGCAATTAGCGTAATAACGCGTAAGAGAGGAGACCACAACAGTGTTTCGTGGAGTGCAACAAAAAGGACACCTTAAACAAGCACAACCAAAAACAAAAAGGAGGCGAAAGCTAACCCCGGTGGTGAGAAAAAACGTCTCACATTGTAAAAGGCAACCCCCCACTGCGGCAGACCGTGTGTGGCGGACGTGCTCACTAGTCACAAGAATAATAAGGGTGAAATACAAGGTTTTTAAATAAGGACTCAAAAGGAATCCTCGATGATCTTCAGAAGGTTGAAAACACTCCTGGAAGACAAAAGTAGGCCCGAATGTCGCTACACACTTGAACGCACAATTAGAGAAAAAAATTGACAATAACGTGTAATAAATTATCGTTCGGAAACGTCCAGTTTAGCTAAAGTTAGAGCAGTTTAGGACCAAAAAAATGAAAATAACGTTATTTTAAATGTCGATTTTTAAAAAAATTACCTAATCGTAAATTATAATCGCAAAATAAAAAAATTAATTTAATTAATTTACGAGTATTTAATATCTAATTTAAAAAATTAATTAAATATGATGAAGGAATTAAGATTTTTATTTTTTATTTTAAATCCTAATTAAAAAATTAAAAATTAAAATTAAAAAAACTCCCTCCTTTTAAAAAAAAAATCCACTTTGTTTTTTTATAAAAGCAAATTTGAATTTTGTTAAAACTTACGGTTTTTAAAAAATAAATGAAATATTAAAAAAGTTTGAAAGAATCTTTTTGTTTTAAAAAACGTGACACTTTTTTAAAAATTTAGAAACATGAAACTTTTTTAAAAAATAGAAACTTTGAAACTTTTTATAAAATTTAGAAACTTTAAAAAAAACACGGAGGAAAAAAAATAAAAAAGCACCACTTACCAAAAACTTTTAAAAACTTACCAAACGACTTACCACGCATGATTTAAAAAACGTAGGTTTTGGTGTTTGAGGGTAGAGATAAGGGTGTTTACGGTGCTGCAGGAGGGAAACGGAAGGGCATGGCAGGGGGAGGCCATGGCAAGAGGTGGCTGGATCGCGGAGGGTAGAGAGACGGCAGGAAAAAAGCAAAAAGCCAGCTTTGCAAAGACGTGACAATGGAAAAAAAAGGCCCCCGAGACAACAACAAGGAGCCACGAGACAAAAAGGCCACGACCACACGATGAAGAACAAAGAGCCACAGAACAACAAAAAAGCCACATGTTGGAAGTAAAATAAATACAATCCACGCATAAATAAGACAATAAATATGGCACACGCCTAGAGTCTTAAAAAAACAATCCACGCACAAAGCCAAAGCATTCAAAAGGCGGAGAGAGGATAGGCCAGAAAAAAACATGATTTCCAAAAAAATTAATATATTTTGGTAGAAATCTGAATAAAACTGTAAAAGGAACCAACCTCAAGATAACGTTTTCCACTAAATAATTGTACCGGATGAAATCCAGCAGTTGAAAACGTAAACCTGCATACATGCACAAAAAAAAACCGACACAACTTTCTGAGAAAGCTTGTTAGAGAGATTAGCAAAATAATTCTAGAAAATAGTGATCGAAAAACTTGCATGCAGAGTAAAAGAATGAAACCAAGAAAGAGTAATCACAACTAAAAATAACGAGTGCATGTTTACCCGATCTCAACTCTGATACCATGAAAAGAGTTTGCGAGAATCGAATCAGAAATGAGGCACCATGAAGTAGTTGCACTCCAATGGAATCGTGATAGCTCCAACGAATTGCAAGAAAGAATTGATCAGTAATGGAAGAACTTGCTCAACAGAAACAAAGCGTACATAGAGGAAAGACAATGAGTGTCTTGGCATGCTCATAAATGAATAGAAAAGGGGCATGATAGGGTCTTTGCCGAGTAACCATAGTGCATGACACACATGAAACCCTAAACCTAACCCATGTGATATGACCCTCCAACATGAGAAGAGGACATGGTGGTTTGAGATCCCACCACATCGGTAGCACCACTATCTCTCACAAGCATTTGGGCTCCCTTCTGTCACAAAATTTGAGCCTCTTGGTGTAACCACCAACTTTTATGCCTCTCGAATACCAGAGGTCGATAACCAAAAAAATGACTCTCTTTTTGTCTTTTCGCTAGTTGCCACCTTTTCCATGTGTCACATCTGGATTGGACTATTAACCAAGGTTGACTTTCTAGTTGACCAAACTTTGACCAACCACCCAATGTATATACGAACTCCGTTTTCAACGTTCAAATAGTTTTCCAAAGCTCTCGAGTCATCTTTTGCATTGTAGTGATCCCGGGAGATTCAAGGAAATTATGTCCTCTTTAATGACCTCCAGATCCCACCTCCCAATGGGAAAGGATTTTTGTCCCAAAACACTTTTAAACTCCAAATAACCTTGCTAAGAAGAGATCATCGTAGTATTATGCCAATTCCACATTCAAAAAATGATGGTCCAAACTCTTGGACCTGTGGGACTTGGGCTCACTATCTCCTGTTGCACCACTTTGATATCCAAAGAAGACCTCCACGCCTCTGTTGCGTGTTAGGCTTCCAGATATATAACAACAAGGATCTCTGCTTTAACTCTATAACACACTTCCTAGCTCTTAGTTGATTCTACATAATCCAAACTAGTTTGAAGGAATTCCATGTTACTTAGAGCTATCATTGATCCAATGTTAGTAATGAGAAATGACTTTTTGGTATCATCTGCTACATGGTCATAAGAGACTTTACATAGAATGAAGTTGTGACTTGATGTCACGTCCCTTTCCAAACTTCAACGCCTCCAATGCACGATGCTAAGCCTCTTTCAAGACCTCAAGCCTCCAATGCATGATGTTAAGTCTGATGATCAACTACCATTCTGCTACATGGTCACAATGCCTCTACACAGAATGACGATCCAAGATGATTTCTCACGAGCTCAAAAATGGTGACTCCAACCCCATTACATGGTTGTTGCCTCTACATGGTACAAAGCCTCATGTTGACAATGACTATCAAGTACCACTATGCTGCATGGTCACAATGCCTCTACATAGAATGAAGTTCTGACCTACTTTTAGATTCCAACGATGTTCAGCCACCACTCTATTGCACGGTCACAATGCCTCTACACATAATGAAGTTTTGAGTTGTTGGCATATGCCAATGGTTTTCAGCTACCACTCTATTGCATGGTCATAATACCTCTACATAGAATGAAGTTCTAATCTATTGTCATATGCTAACAAAGTGTTCGGGCCATTACCACTGTTGCATGTTCATAATGCCTCTACACAATTAAGTTACGAGCCGACACCTATGAGCTCCATTGTTTACAAAAATGGCTAACAAATCTCCAAACTCATATATGAGTATCTAATTGTAATGGTCACTCAAACATTTGATTAGGAGATATGTGCCCTTAAAATGGTCTTTATACAACTTTCAAATACAAGTGTACGGAAATTATATCATAATACATCATGCAAATTAGTTGTAAAATTTCTCCATTTTTGGAGTCTTGGTACAATAAGCTTGATTACCAATTGTATAGGAAAATAACTTCACATGATAAAACTGTCATGCAAATTTCTTCTACTCGGTGGCTTATGTACTTGGTATTCCCACTACACATCACAATCATGGTTTGACCACGTTTGTCTCTTTCCCTTTGGACAAATAACTCAACAAGGACCAAAACATATTGCATCTCCTAGTATTAGCAATTTACCAAAATAATTTCCCTCTAAAGGGTCTTACTAATGCAAGTATAAAAGAGTATAAACATTGCCAAAGAATTGGGTCTATTACTAGTGTGTCCTGATCGGTTAGATGTATACAAAAATTCACCACATAGGGGTCTTATTCATACATTCTACCTAACACAAAATTTAATGGTTTTATTACAATAAGAGAAATAAATAATGCTCATAAAAATCAATACAATAGCTAAACAAATTTAACTTTATTTACACCTTATATTTCTTATCAGTTTTAGAATCCTTGGTGTCTGTCTAGGATTCCTCAATAGGTGTCATGTGGATCCTTGAGCTCTCGCTCCTCTGCATACAAATCCTAATGATCTGTTGGGATGTATGTGACCTCAGTGTCAGGATCTAGCTGATCTGCAAGGACATATGAGCTCAAATTTACATTAGGATCTGTATGATCCTCTAGTACATATGAGTCAAATGTCTCACTATCTTTGCCTTGTGCAAGATGAACAACATTTCTCATTGCAAACTTGATCCTCCAATTGTTTCCAATGTGAAGCTCCACTCCACTCCTCTGTCATCACCATATAACCTTGATGATCGGTTAGGTATAAGTTTCCTAATAACATTTCATCCATCTCCAAAGGGATGATGTCGAGAGTGATATTGTCAGAAACTCATCTCCCAACTATGAAGCTCAGAGTGCAATAGCTGGTAGACACTCCATGAGTACCACCTTCCGTACCAACTATCTTGGTATCGTGAAGTGGTGTCATGGGAAGTCTCGGTCGGTGCACCAAATCGGTAGTCACGTCTTTGTACTTTGATGGTCCAATAAAAATAAGGGTGAATAATTTTCCTTGTGTAATCACCATAATCCACTTTGTCTCGAGGAACTCGCATGTAGCATTATAATATCTAGGCGATCCACTTTGGTGCTCTCCGTCCCAATGGGCCACCATTTTGGACACTATTGGGTCCTGTAATGGCCTTTCCCTTATTCCGTATCCACTTAAGCTTCGTGGTGCGGATACAATTTCCAGCATTGCTCGGTGTTGTGCCCTTTTCCACAATGACAACACATGACTGAGTCTGGTGAAGGTTTCCTCTCCAAGTGGTTCTTCCAAAGCTAACTAGATTTAGCCACCTTCCCAAGTGGAGCATCTAGGCTTCTCTGCAACTCTACAATGAATTTTTGCTATTGGTGTTGACGTTCTCAAATAGTAGCCAGGTAGGTTTGTAACTCCGTGATCTGGAAATCATGTTCTCGATGTCAAGTGATCATCACTCGAACCATGGTGCCCAATAGAGAAAGTATAACTGGCAATTGGAAGAAGAGGTATAGATCCATTTTTGTAAAACCAACTCTGATACCAACTTGATCTGAAAATTGATCAATTTTTTATCTACCTAATCTCGGACCCTTGTAGGTTTTTATATTTGCCAACAAGTTGCTCCTTTTAAGTAATCAATTTAAAACTAATGCAAGAATGTAATGACAATTGCACACGAATTGATTACGGAGTTTGGAAATGGCCTACATCTCTAGGTTCTTTCAAACTGTTCCACTAGTAAAAATTTGTAAGTACAATGTTATTTCTTACAATAAAACCTAATGGAATTTCCACTTTCCTAGTAGTATGCCAGTCCTTTGAAGAACTTCCGATGATCAGTTGAATTGTTCTCCACCTTCCTGATGCACAACCTCCTTCAGAACTCGATCGGCCTTCCCAACGCTTCCCTATGTCCTTTGGCACTCCGGTCAACAATTCCAGGCATTGCAAGTGAAAAATATTGTGTCTCAATGGGCCTATTGGGTAGTTTTCAATACTCCCAATCACAATATTTTAATATATTATTGCCTAAAAATAATAGGTCAATAATAATAAAATACTAGCCTATAGTAATTTTAAGATTTTAATATAGTGCACAAAACTATATTAAAAATCCCCAATACTATATTCACCCTTTACTAATAAGCTTATAAAATCAATAAGCTCAGGTGTGTGTGTTAATAAATGGAGAGGGGTCCCTTTTTATATTGCTAAAGGGCCATGTTAGCCAACTCTTTGGTTGAGTTGGTTGGATTCGCTTTCGTTTCCACCGCCAAGTCAAGGGATCAAATCTTGCCTCACTAATAGCATGAATTTTTTTACTCAAGACGCTTTGTATTTGGTGGGGAAATCCCACATTGACCAGAGCGAAGGGGGTGGATGGTTTTAATTGCGCTTGTCGCCCTATTCACTTCGTGGCCTCGGTCACACCTTATCCCATTCTATTTGGCCACATACGTGGCAAGTTCGTTGTACCAAGTTCCTCGGCCAAGTCATGTGGGTTCCTCCATTGGTTTGTTGATGCGTCGGTTCCATTGGATGTTGGGTGTTGTGTGTTGGAGGTTTTTGGTGTGCTAGCTAGTGGACCGAGCCATGTGGCGAGCTCTTCGGTGGATTTTTACTAGTCCATGGGGTGAGCTATTCATCGAGTTGTTGTGGGAGATAATACATATCCCAAAATTTGTAAATATGTGGTATTGACCACATGGAAATGATCAACTTGGTTTAACAAATAAAGTAGCTCACCGAGCTAAAATCAATGCAACTCGACCACATAGTACACTTGTCGATTCTCGATAGGAAAATTGAGCTAAAATCGAACACGTCAAAATGTGATCAACTCGGTGGGGATTTGATCACCTCACCGAGCCAGAATAATAGCTCGTCGAGCTAACTCGATGTCAACATGGTGGTTTGAGAGCCCACCATGTCGGTAGCACCACTAGCTCTCCACGGCGGTCGGGCTCCTTTCCGTCACAAACATTGAGCCTCTTACTGCAACCACCAACCTTTATGTCAGTTGAAGACAAGAGGTCGATAACCAAACAAAATGACTCTTTTTTTTTCCTTTTTCTAGTTGTCACGTGTCACATCCAGTTGGAATATTGACTAGGGTTGACTTTCCAATTGACCAAACTTTGACCAGCCACCCAATGTGCATACGAACTCCATTTTTGACGTTCAAACAATCATTGGAAATCTCCCATAGTCATTCTAGATCACTTACCCTACTTTTGAGAATCCATGGATATGTTACCAATCAAGGATAGATGGGTTTTGGGTTTGACAAATAAGTTAGACAAACAAGGAGATTGCGGCTAGATGGCTCACCTTTAGCGAATTGGGTTAGGATGGCTAGTAGGTGGACACTAAGTTAGAAGGCTAGTTTTGGACGACTTGTTGTTACTGATTGGACAAATTGATGTTAGATGGCTTGCGGTTGGACACTTTGTTGTTGGAAAGTTTGTAGTTACTGCGGTGGTTAGATAGATTTCATTGTTACGATCAAACAAATTATAGTTATAATTGGAAGGATTTGGGTTTAGCAAGTAATGATTATAGTTAGACTAATAGAGGTTAGATGGGTTGATATTTGAATTCATTGGAAAAGATTGCAAAAAAGGTTAGACTATTGTATATGTATTATACATATACCTAGGCACTACATATAGTATAATATAGTATAATTAGGTGAATATGTGCACAGGTTGATTCAAAACATTGGTGAATTACATGCATAAGTTAATTTATATGTGTAAATACTAAGTGAACCGAGGTGAAATGACCCATACTAAGGACCTTTTGGCCAAAATTTCTGGTGAATTAGGAAGCAAATTGACCATTCTTTGAAAGTTCATCATTTCCAATTTCCAAAAACCTAAATATTCACGAGTTTATGAAAATTTGCCACTAAAATTTTCCCTATTTTACCTACTCTACCACTCAAGATAAAATCCATAGGGTGTAGAGAGTATCAAACTTTCAGCATTGAACAATTACCACTATCACCTAACAGCGTGGTAGGCCCGACATGTGTCAAGTAAAAGGTAAAAATATTCATTGGGCTCTTCCACTTTTATCCATTTTGGGTATCTTGTTGACGAGTACCACAAACCATCTGACACCACATGGATCATCAATGACTCCATACCTTCTTGCTACTCAAATAATAAATATTTGATCCCTAAGCAGATGATGTCTTGTATGGGTTACTCTGGATGAGGATTAGGTCACAATGAACAAGTCATCCTTGAACCTCTTACTATCATCTCCAATCTTGATGGTCGTCAGACTAGTTTATCGCGACCTAGTGAGGGTATCCATGATGACCATAGTGACACTACAAACATAACTTAGGATGTCATAGACACCATCGAAATAAGTTTTGTTTATAGCCAATAAAAACCTCACTTCCACCAATTTCTTCCACAACACCTCCATATTCACCATCAATGTTGCTCTCACTTACCCTCAACTCATCCAATGGGACCAACAATCTAAACATATCTCTCTTGATACATTTCAAAATGACAAGGAAATTCTTGAGTTAATGGGAAATCAAGATAATATATGTATTGGAGATCATAAGAAAGTTTTCTATATGTTTAAACATTGATGTCTACTTTGGCTAACATGATTTTACCCTCTCCTTTTAACCCCAATCCAATATCCCTCATCCTAACTCCTCTTATCATCTTAATGAGGAGGACCGTGTTGTAGATCATAAGAAAAGTTTATATATCTTTAAACATTGATGCCTACTTTGGTGAACATGATTTTACCCTCTCCATTTAACCCCAATCCAATATCCCTCATCCTAACTCCTCTTATCATCTCAATGAGGAGGATCCCCTTGCATAATTATTCCAATATCCCCCAAATCCTAAACAAGATACAGCTATGGATCGACTTCTTCCAGCTCCTGAAATGCTATAGGATGGGTCAGTGTAATTAATTAAGGAAACTATCGACATTAACATCGACAATGAAGAAGACCCCAAGATCCTCAAACGAGGGCATCCTTATCAGTAGAAGAACAAACCACCTTTACAACACTAATAAAGGATTTCTCATACATATTCGCATGGTCCTATGTAGATATTCCTAGTCTTGATCCATCTTTAGTGGTTCATAATCTTGTGGTGCGTAAAGATGCAAATCTAGTTAAGCAAAAATCCCACAAAATTCATCCAAAGGTTTCCCTTCTTGTCAAAGAAGAATTGGAGAAGCTACTCAATATCATTTTCATCTAGCCCATCAACTATTCTAATTGGATATCTATATTTTCCTAATAGGAAAAAATATTGGGGGCATCGTATTTGTATAGACTTCTACAACATTAACAAGGCTTTCCCAAAAGATGATTTTCCCTTACCAAATATCAACATGATTGTATACTCTACAGTCAAGCATGAAATGTTATCCCTCATGGACGGCTTCTCTGGATATAATCATATCAAAATATTTGAATAAGATCAACATAATACCACCTTCACCACACCATGGGGCACGTTTTGTTACCAAGTCATGCCCTTTGGCCTTAAAAATGTTGGAGCTACTTACCAACGTGTCATGATTGTCATATTCCATGATATGATACACAACATCATTGAATATTATGTCAATGATATCCTAGGAAAATACAAGACCAAATAAGAACATCCCATGGTTCTTCGCCACATCTTTAAACAACTCCGAGAATAAAAATTTTGGCTTAACCCCAAGAAATGCATTTTTAGTGTTACATCTGTCAAGATACTTGGTTTTATTGTTTCACTTTGTAGAATCAAAATTGACCCATAAAATTTAAGGCTATGGTTGAAATTCCTATGCCTACAAATATAAAACAACTCAGAAGCCTAAAGGGTAAAATCCAAGCTATTATAATATTCATAGTACATCTCACTAACAAGCGCCATTTGTTTCATCATTTTCTTAAAAAGGGATTACTATTCCATTGTAACAAAGAATGTCAAGCCTATTTTGAAAAACTCAAGGAATATCTAATGCATCCTTCAATCCTAGTGCCTCCTACTCTAGGAATTCCTCTCCTCCTTTACATTTCAGCTACTCAGCATACCTTGGGAGCCCTACTAGTGAAATATGATGACCACAGAAAAGAATATGCCATCTACTACCTAAGTTGAACACTAGTTGCTTATGATCTCAATTACACTCCTATGGAAAAGGCATGTCTTTCCATTGTTTTTGCCTCTCAAAATATGTGACATTACATGCTCAACAATACAGTCAAGCTCATAGCCAAGGTAGATCCACTCAAGTACCTACTATCAAAAATATATTTAACATGGCATATGACAAAATGGGTCATGATCTTGAGTTATTTTGACACCGAATATGTTAATCAAAAGGCTATCAAAGGACAAATCTTGATAGATCAATTAGTCAACACTCCGTTTTTATTCCATGCCATTAAATACATGGTTCCCAGATGAATCTATATTCACCATTGAAGAATCAGACACATGGACATTATACTTTGATGGATCTTTTACACATCATGGCTCAGGAGCATATATTCTCTTTATTACACCCCAAGGAGATTTGATCCCTAAGGCCTTTGATTTCCTTTCCTTGCACCAACAATATAGTTGAATACGAGGCACTCATAGCTGGACTAAGAATGGCCATCAATGGAATATAAAAACTCTCAATGTCTTTGGTGACTCACAACTAATCATTAAACAAGTGAATGATGAATATTCCACCAAAGACAAAAACTAGTTCCTTACAAAAGAATAGTGGACAATTTCAAGGCTTAATTCCAGCACATTCACTTTAAGTAGGTCCCCCAAGCAAGCAAAAAGTTAAAAAATGCAATGGAAACCATTGGTTCTCTACTCAACATGCCTTTAGAAGCCCATAATTCACAGTTCTTGGTTGAGAAACGCATGGCACCAACTTGTGACATCCCGAATCTGATATGGTATGTGAGATTGTTGGTCCTAACTCCCCATGGTATCATGAAATCTACACCTATCTCCATGACCACACCCTTCCACCTAACCTCCCGCACTAACCATCATAAATCCTTCATCCAATGTTCCTCTTGATTCACCATCCTTGGTGACACCCTTTATCGTAGAGGCTTTGATAGAACTTTTTTGTGATGCCTTAATTCCCAAGAGGTCGAATTAGCACTTAAGGAAGTTCACGATGGCATTTGTAGTGCTCACACCAATGGTGTGGTACTTACTAAGAAAATTATGCAAACCAAGCTACTCTTGGCCTACCATGGAGGAAGATGCATGTTTATATGTCCGCAAATGTGTCCCATGCCAGAAACATGTCGATCTTATCCATGTGTCATCCCAATATTTGCAACCTATTACTACTCTATGGCCCTTTTCCACTTAAGGTCTCGATCACATGGGCAAGATAAATCCCACTTCATCGTGATTACAAATTTATAATTACTACCACAGAATACTTCACTAAATATTTTGAAACCATCTCACTTACCTATGTTACCGGTAAAAAAATATCTAAGTTCATCCTTAATCACATCATTTTTCGTTATGGTATTTTGTCTACTTTCATCACGGATAATGAAAAATCCTTTAAAAATCGATAATTGTGAGATTTGTGACCATTTCCACATCAAGCTCAAATTTTCACCCCATATTACCCACAAGGCAATGGCAAATCTAAAACATCAATAAAATGCTAAAACGCATCCTTGGTAAAATTATAAGTCAAGCGGGACGAGATGGCATAGACATATATATAATGCCTTGTGGGCCTATTGCACCCCCACTAGCTCCACTCCATACTCTCTCATTTTTGCATGAAGAAATTATGTCTATTGATATCGAGCTCCCTTCCCTCCGCGTTTCTCTCCAACACCTCATTGACGATGAAGACTATCATGTGCATCACCTACAAGAACTTGAGTTACTAGATGAGAAATTCCTTCATGCCCTAGAAAACCTCAAAGCTTACCAAAATCACCTCCGTCAACACTACAAAAAGCACATCAAAACCCATGAATTTGAATTTAGTGACCTAGTCCTCAAGGAAAACCAACGTAATACTAATTCCGACTATGAAAAGAAAGGAAAGTTTGAACCAAATTGGCTCGGACCTTACGTTGTCATTGCAAGTTTGGCTCAGGTGCTTATAATCTTGCTACTCAAGATGGGTATGAGTTAGATGATCCTATGAACATCATGCATCTCAAGTGATTCTATGCCTAAGTGCCCACCACTCAAAATCAAAATAAATATAAATATAAATATAAATCAATAAAAACAAAAATAAAAATATAAATCAACAAAAACAAAAATAAAAATAATTCTTCCAATGGTGAAAACCACTTTGGTGGTGCCTTGGGAAAGTACCATGGTGAAAATGGGTTTCGACATTATGATAAAGTAGATCATATGTCCACTAGTTCCCTCTGCAAATGAAATCATGACATTGGGGCCAAACCCCTTCATTCCTACTCATATTTTCATCCCTATCCACATCCTATGCTCCTAAATCCAAATTTTTTTGATCCTCACCATGAAGCAACAAATCTATCATGACTAGGAACATTATTCTAATCCTAGCTAAGGTCACATTGTATACGGTCACATTTTGGTAAATGTAGTATTAAGAAGAATCTAAGTCAAATCGAGAAATGCAACCCTTATAATATATTGAGGCCTTGATTCTCTCACAACCCCTATCCACTTGCTTATTATCAGTAATTTCCCTTCGTAGTTACTTTCCCTTTCTCTCGGTATTCCACCTTATTTCACGTCTGGCTGCGTTGTAAATATTTATACAATTAAAATTCCATTTTAACTTTCATTTACTAAATCCATCACATTTACCATATGTAAATAAATCATCACATTATCCACATAAACAAATAAAATACCACAAAACTACTATACACAATAGTACATCTCATAGTAAACCATGACATCCATCCATCTAAACATCAAACTTCACCATAAAAACCATAATCATAAATAAACATCATCACATCTAATCATCTAACAATACCTAAAAAATCTAAAAATCATCATCATCATCATATCATTATCTAACATTATCAAATCATTTCACAACCTAAAATAAATCACATCCAACACATCAGCCTACATCTACAACAATAACTATCCATCATAAACACATATCACCAACAACATCATCAATACATCATCATCGAAACATCATCAACCATGTCATTTATACATCAATAAAACAAATTATCATCACATCATCTATATCAATTCCTCTAATGTATCAACCATCACACATATAAGTAATCAAACAAAATACTATACGCCACCATCATCATAAAAACAAAAATAAAGTAAATCATCATCTCATCTATGACATCATCACCATGTACCATCATCATATATCATCAAAAACAAAATAAAATAACATCATCTCATCAACAACATCGTCATCATAAATAACATCACACATGATAATTATAAACATGCCATCATGTCAAACCCATATAATATATCAAACATCATGCACCATCATCACCGTAATATATATGTTTCATCATTTAAATGGCCATAAAAATGTCTAACAAACTAGTATGATCATCACATCATCATAAAAATCACGTCTAAACTCATAAATAATAACAACATCAACTCATGTCATCATCAATATCATCAAAATCATCATCACTATCATCAATACAAAACATCAAAATACTACATCATCATAACTCATCATGCTCATCGAATACCTCATCAAAAAAAAAAACATCATGTATCATCAATACATATACATCAAAAATGTGGCCATATTGGTCATCATCAAATGTCGATAAAATTCATATGATACAATACAAACATAATAGCCTCCATTGGCCACATATGTACACCTATAAAGATGATACTCATCATTGCGATGAGTTACCGATACCATCACCTACCCCATATGGTCTCACCTGTCAAACACTATTAGTACTCCTTGAGGCCATCGGTTATGCCGATATCCTCTCGCTATGTACTATGCATAACTTCGCACCTTCGTAAGCTCATGGGCTCTGATTCCCTCATAATACATCTCCTCCACCATGGCCTAATACTAATCCAATGACATTGTGCTAGGGGTTCCATCGTCACGATACCCGAGAAGTACTAGGGGTATCATCGGTCCTTCTTCCTACGAAGTGCCATGTATCTTGCTCACCTCCATTGTTGTATCCAATGGGCCATATCTATCTCTGTAAGCATCAATCTGCGGAGATACCTATCTTGATGCCATAAGGCCCAATCTCTCTCTTATCTCAACCCATCGATTGCATGTTGTATCTACATCAACTCCCCTATAAGATAGCAATCTCTACATCTCTTTGCTTTACCTCTTGACCCACTAACACTATAAACATGCTAGTTACTCATCTCAAATCTTGTATCTATCTTAAGTGATATATGCCTCTTGCTCAAAACCTTGTTATCTCCACATCCCATACACCGGCCTCTGCCTCCAACCTATTAATCCGATCATGTAACTCGACATGTATAGAGCTAACCCCAATTCACTTGATGACCCTAAGTACCATGTACCTGTAACACCCATCTAAGATGGTCTGCTATATCCACCTCTGGTGGCATGACCATCTGTAATAGCCCCATAGAATCATCCACCTCCATCACATCCACCTCATGTCTATCCGGACTACGGACTAGTGCATCCTTCTACAGTGAATGATTCATTGGCCATTGGACTAGAGGACCACCTAATCTAATAATAGGTGGTTCCCGATGTAACTCCTCCTCTACCTATCTACGTGGTCTATGCACCACTAACGAGGTGGCCCTTGTGGCATCCCCTTATATACTTGTCTGCGCCCATGAACAAATTACATCTCTCCTAGCGGCCGTATCATTCGGTTGATCTAATCCCTGCCACCACTCCGCATATCCATATTTTGTCCCCATATTTTCCACAAATGGTAAGGGTTCCCATGGGATAACCTAAAAACATCAAAACTAGCCTGTCCACATCTCACTGGAATCATGACACCCCCAATCCTTGGACTCCCATGAAGAAGTCCATGCGAACACATGGTGGCCTATAGGAATGTCCTATATTATGTCAAACTCTTGTGAAACGTATATGGCTGATATCTCTCTATTATGTATGGCTAGCCCCCATCAAATAATATGGTGTTAGGATCCTTCTCAACTACACACGGCTATATGGATATATGTTCATAACTCCAAATTTGTAGTAGGATGCCTACTCCAATACTACTACCTCCTTGGTAAGCCACTTTGGGTAAATCCTAATATAAACGTGCCAATATTATAAGAGCCCACGCAAATATTGTCTTGGAATGCCACATCGTGTGCATACCACAAGCAAACCCAATACTAAAATAACAACCTCCACCATCTAGCAATAAAATACACTTGACCAAGGAGTATAGTAGCATGGAACCCTCTCCTTATACTCCCATCTAAAATAAACCCCTAAGTCTATCTACAACCCTCATGGGGTGCATCCTCTACATCCATCAACAACCTCAACCGTGCTCTAGGCCTCCCCTATGCCATCTTACATGCTCTCCCTCTATAGGAAGTTGGTATATATGGTAGACATCCTCTAGTGTCACCATCATCTCTCCTGTAGGTATCCAGGAAAGTACTTGTCTCTAAGTGCCCCTCAAAAAACCCTAAATCCCAACACTATGGCATAGGCACCACTTCATAAATATAGGCACCACTTTATGACATAGGAGTTATTATATACAAAGGTATCATTTCATTAAAAAAATGCCATTTTTTAACATAAGTGCCATTTTTAAACATAGGCATGATTCTCTTATCCTCGCCTTTAGTGTATAGGTGCCATTATGCTTCATCTTTTCCCCCATTAACATAGATGCTACTATTTTTGACATAGGTGCCAATCTAGATTAAAGGCTCAAATTCACACCCCCTCCAGAGCACATAGGCACCAAAACATACACCTATCCAGATGCATAGGTTTCAAAGTTCGACCTACCCTCCCACGATGACGCAAAGGCACCACCTGATTGACATAGGCACCATTTTTGGTGAATATGCACCATTAAATGTGCATATGTGCCACTTTATACTCCCCTAGCACCTAAAATCAAGCTAAAAACCTAAAAAACCACAAAAATATGAAAAAAAAACTACAAATCACGGGGTACCTACCCCAAGTCCATCGGTTGTCGATTAAATGTAACTCCTCACTTGGTTCACTCGGTGATCCATAGTTTTCATGTAGGCCATCATGCTCTCTCAAGGGCTTTAATTCTCTATTATGCATGATGAAAATGGCTTGTAACGTGGTCCCTGAAGCCCTTTTATACCTATCGCGGTGCCCTAGAATGTTCTAGAAGCTCGTTCTCCTACCTTGTCCATCCGTTTTCCTCCCATTTCTTCCCCCTAACTAAATTTCCTCGTTTATCACCCAAAATCTAAAAAATCTAAAAAAATCTAAAAATTTATAAAAATCCAAAAAAATAAAAAATTAAAAATCAAAAAAATATTAAAAAAAAAAAATTAAAAAATCAAAAAAATAAAAATTTTCAAAAAAATCCAAAAAAAAAATCAAAAATTATTTAAAAAAAAAAAAAAAAAAAAAAAACAATAGAAAAATCCAATAAAAAATCATCCAAAGTTTAAAAATCTAGAAATATAAATGCGGTGTGTGTTTTTGCTTGTGTTTTATTTCTTGTCTATGTTTACATTATGGTGATGATATGAGGCCCCTTTGGTTTCTTATTATTTTGCGGTCCAATGATAAGAGGACCCTCTTTTTTTACTATGTCTAGTTATATGAAGACACCAACATTCAGCAATTTAAGCATCGGGGTCTTTATACCTTGTTGCACCTTGCTCTATGCCACATTACTCTACCTACTAATGATGATCACGGTGGGTGCTTTATCGAAGCACACCCCATTCCATCAACATCTTCTAGCATATCATCATCCACATCTAATCTTCACCATCACTCACTATCTAACCTCCTCGTCCTCTTATCCCATCAATCCTTCAATCAATATCCAAACCCAAATCATACCCCCTTGGTGAGGGCATCTTCTAATCTCCTAACATCAATAAAACTCATCAATTCTCATCCCATTTTTTCATCCAAATCAATCCAACCACCAATCCTTATTCCCTCATCCAAAAATTATGAATCTTCTAACCTTGAAAATTCATCATGTTATCCAAAATTACCCCCTTAGTTACTTTTGGCTTTAATAAAGATTATCAAAAATGGACTTAGCCAATTTTTATAGGTCTATGATGGTCAAACCATCAAATTCCATTGCACAAAATTGTTGGTCGTTGGCTTTCAAAAATCCTTGGGAGACTAAGGCTTATTCATTGGCAAGTTATTTTCTAAAATCTGCAAACCAAAGGGTGAATGCATGACCAGTCAGCTAGGTTAAAGGGGACAGGTGGCACAATTCAAAGTAAAAAAAAATTCTAAGTCCCCCAAACTTATAAATTGTGATGTGAAGAAATACATGGTGCCATCCCATTGCTTCTCCTTTTGCAAGTATGAAAAATGTGAAGGATAAAGCAGGTTTGACACGTTCTGACACTCTAGAAACGTGGAGCTTCCTTACTAGCTCGTGTTTCACAGTTGTTAGTGGAGATCAAAGAAAACACTAAAAATGTGAAGTACATGGAGCTTTCCTATTGGATCATACTTTGCGATTGTTAGATAACGCCATTAAAATTCTCGCAACCCAAGGGCATGGAATGTTTTCATTAGTTAATGCTTTGCGAGGTTTCAATGGCGGCGAATAGAAGGACTAACGTGTGAAGTGCATGGAGCCTCCTCATTTGCTTACATTTCACAATTTTCATTCGGAGGCTACATAAAAGGTAAATTGTGAGGCATCGTGGCATTCTTTTATTGGCTCTGCAATTCGAGGAGATCGACACTGTCTATCATCGGTATGATGAAATATGGAGCCTTCTCATTGGCTCACATTTCTAAAGATCGGGGAGGAGGTTCAAGGATAGTGTAACTCTTGAAGAAACATGGAAGGGTATTATTGGTCCATATTTTTAATATGGTAGACTTTTATACAACTAAGGAAAGACATGAAAGTAAAGGCCCGATCCACAAGCCAATTAATGACTACAAATAGTAAAAAGTGAAGAAACACACGTTGGAAGAGGTCGATTCTCAAACTAATCAAAGGTTGTCATGTGTGAATTTCTTGTGCCTCCCAGCATGAAAAACTTCAAGTGGCCATATCTTTCAACCCCAAGCTCCAAATTTGATGAAATTCATATGAATGGAAATGTCTCATCGATCCCTTTGATTTGGCATTGGCAAAATCATATTTTGGTTGCGTCTAAGGGGTGTAAAACAAGAAAATTCCAATATAGCCATTAATGTGTAGTAACCAGGTAGCTCAACCACTCAAATTGATTAAATATGGGCTTTTTCCATCTCCAACAAGCCAAAGGACATGAAGATATGGGTTTGCAAGGTCATCCATGCCATTTTCAAAACATTTAATACCTTTTGTTGGTGGTTGCAACCACAATTTTTGGATTTCCCTCTTCTCTTTCTCTTTTTTTTCTTCTATATATTGTAATGGAGATCTCATTTGTAAAGTTGGACATCTATCATCTATCTACTCCTCCATTCTTCTACAGGTTGTTATAGGTGTATGTGAGCTTCAAGCCTCCATTTTGGGCATTTTTAAGAGAATCATGCCTCTCTTTCTCATTTTAATGAACTGTGTGATCATATGAAGCAATAAAATCAAGTTTTGTGGCCATTCTTCAACCCTAGCTTATATTTCATTGCATTCTCTTGCCTCTACATTGTATTTGAAGGTATTTTGTGTATTTTTGGTTTCTTACAAGCTCTAAATGGTTGTGTTTTTTGGGAAAGGTGTTGTCAATGTTTGTTTTTACGGAATGTGGTATTATATATGCCCTCTTTATCTCCATTTCTTCCCATTTTCATCCATTGAAGAGTGTCCTAACCACCCTTCTCTTGGTGTCATCACTCCTTAGCTTAGGATTTACTCATTTTCATGTATTTTCCTCTCTCCCTGGTCCCTTAGAATAATAGAATAGGAGTAGATAATTACATTTAATTCCTTAGCAATAGTTTAGCATTAGGATTAGGTAGAGGAACAAACCTTCTTTATAGCACCCATTAAAACAACCCACTTGAGACCCAAGAAACAACCTAGGATTAGTTAGGAAAATTATGGAATATTTTTTTTTTAAAAGAATCTACAACTAGGTTACAAGGTAATGATTGTCACTAACAAGTTTTGGAACAATTCTAATCCACTAGAACGTACTTTTATTTTATTAACAATTATCGAGAGGTCCCAAGGTCCAAAATTTAGGGTAAAAAATTTCAATTAGGTTCGGAGGAAAATTCCTCACCATACCCACTCTATAACAGGATTAAAGTTTTAACTTTGTTTTTCTCAATCTTAATACATTCAAAATTTCCCTAAATCACTCCCATTGGATAGGAAATTTCCTAACCTTTCCAGTGATATAAAGAAGTCCTCTAACTTCTCATATTTTTCAAGTTATGGACCGGTGGGCCTTAGGGTGAAAATTTTCCCCCAAGAGTGGGCCTTCGGGCCCAGGGATGAAACTTTGCCCAAAGGGCGGGTTGGTGGGCCACGAGGAGACTTTTGTAAAAAATTTCCCACATGGGGAAAAAATCACATTTGCGCCCGTGCTCCCATAGGTCCGCAAGTCGAAAAGGGACACGTGGCACTCCCTAAGGCAGCGAGGGAAAAATGAGGAAAGGCGGGCGGTAGGGAGACATTTTGTAAATTCTCCCACACGGGTGAAAAGTCAGCTCTACAACCATGCACCCACGAGTCCACAAAGGACATGTGGCATTTCCTAAGCCAACGCGGGAAGGCAAGGTAGTGGGGAGAAAATTGACTTAAAGCCCCGAAGGGGCTAAGAGGGTAAAGAGACCCGCGCCTCTCGCGAAACCTCGCATGATGCCACGTGGAAACCCCCCGATTGGCGAAGGTCGGGGGTATAGCGGGGAAACTTGGAAAACTTTCCAAAACATTTCCAAGATGCAAAAGACAAAAAAGGACCCATTCCTCTGCCAATGCCTCGTGACGCCACGTGGCATCACCTGATTGGTTGCGGGCCGGCGGGGAAAATTTGGAAAATTTTCCCAAAATTTTCGAAAGCACTAAGTTAAAAAGGGATTCGCCCCTCTGCTGACACCTCATGGTGCCACGTGGTAGCCTCTGATTGGCTATGGGCCAAGTAGGGTGGCGGAGAAAATTTTGAAAATTTTCCCAAAATTTTCCTAAGCCCCAAGGAAAAATTCGGGCCACGGGCCCGCCAAGGAAATTTTTCCCAAAATTTTAACGCCAAGTGAAGAAAAATTCATAAGGCCATAACTTTTGATAGAGAGCTTGGTTTTGGGAAAACAAGGACTTTATGGAAAGCTCTCAATACCCTCTTTACAGAGATCATTAATTTTAGATTTTGATAAAGTTTAAAGGGTCAATTTTAAGAAAACGGCTGCAGGCTTATATAGTGCGAACTGGTAAATTTTAACTTGTTAGATATGTTCAATTTGATCTTCCTCCTCTCTCAACATGTCAAATAAACATGGAGAATTGTTCCTAAATGGATTTAAGGGAGGATTCAAGGTTCAATTTGTCTAAATGATTTACAATTTGAGCATTTCTATTTCTTGATAAAAAAATGACTGCAAAATGGTTTGAGCCCGATTTTGCTAAGTTTTAAAATATTTCCTTAAGTGTTTTTGTCAAATTGAACTCATTTATACCATGGCATGTTCAATTTTAATGTTTCATTGTTATTTCTTGCTTACAGGTTTGAACTGTGCATTTTTGGTTTAGATAATTGCCAATTTGAAATTACAAAAGACAGGGATCAAAATTTGAAGGATCTATTTGCCATTTTCATCTTCCAAGTATTAAAATTCATTCCAATTCAAATTTAATACATATAGTTGATTCAAATCGAACTATTCTAAATCAAAATGCAATTCTGACTTCCATTTTTACACATTCCAAAAGACATAGTTCTGTATTTTCTTCACACGCATTTCTTCCTTTCAAACAGAGATTTCAAATACATTTCACAACAGATTCAATACAACAATGTAATTTGAGAAAGGCATTACATTCATTTATTGATTCCAAAAGACAACTTACATCTTCCTTCTTTCATTTCTTACAAAATCATTTATTGTATACAGGGCAGACAATACATTTTCTTTCACATGTTCTACTTTACCACTTTTCAAACAAGAGATTTCACAAAGTGAGCAAAACACATATTTCCAATGGAATAACATCATATTGTCTCCCAGGTCTGCCGTCTCCCATTCACGCAGTTTGCCCTACCGAAACCTAGCCGTGCCTAACCATGACATTTGCTACGCACGGGGTGAGATCTTCAAACTCTTTTCAATGCTTGGATCACTAGAACAAGAGACTATTGGAGGCACGATCAGCGAATCAAAATGGGATGCCCTTCTCCTTGGCGACGGCTATGGGAACCTGTCCCTAGCGTCCAAAACTGATGGCGGCGCCTGTAAAATTGGCATGGAAAATACAAAACCAATCTCTTGGATTGACATGGCTTTTGATGCTAATCAAGACCCCCCTTCAAAGAAAATCGGGATAAAGTTTCTCCAACCTGTCAAAAAATAGGGGGTCTTTCTATTGGGACAGGTAAAGTTGGCTCAGTCTATCCTACAAATCTCAACAATGGTAATGAATCATTTAAAAATGATGGATCTTCTTTCAAGAGCATGGATAGATCCAACTCACTTCAGAAAACCTCTGGTGGAGATAAGTCCACTTCCTATGCTTCAGCGGTCTCCAAACAAAAGGAGAATACCAGAAATGAGCTCTTGAAACCCTCACAGGAGGTCCCGACGCTGAAAATTGGGGAGGATCTACTTGTAAAGATTCTTAAGGAGGAGGAAAATCTCTCCCAGCTGGGTCTCATATGCAGATTTCATAAATTTTGGCCTAAGCTTTCTCAGCTCCATGAATGGATAGCCCAGAGATGGAGAGAAAAAATACAAGGTAAGATTGAGCTTTATCCCTGTGCTAAAGCTTACTTCATTGTGGTCTTTGAAACCCCTGCTGATAGGGATTTAATTTTTAGCCAGCATTGGGTTTGGGGGGAACATGGACTTATGTCCAAACCATGGTATCCATCCTTTGATCCGTTAAAGGAGTCTTTTGATACCTACCCGATTTGGGTTCATTTACCAGGACTTCCGTTACAACTTTGGAATAGATCTTGTCTCATTGCTATAGGTGATACTCTTGGCTCATGTGTGGCAGTTGATGGTAAGACCTCCATTCAAACACATACTACGTTTGCTCGAATCCTGGTGGATATTGATACCTCCAAACTCTTACCAGCAGAAATCAATCTTCAGATTGGAGAAAGGCTCTGGGTACAGAGGCTTGACTATGAGAGACTTGCCTTCAGATGTCGGCGTTGCTTCCAAACCGGTCATGCTACAAATGATTGTGAACATTCCAAACGAAAGACCAAAACTAGCCTGGTGGAAGGATTCTCTTCCTGAACATCTCACAATCATCTCAGATCCGGCTGGGGATTCTAGTGCCCCCTTGCAAGTTGACTCACCCGTCGTGGCTGATTCACAGGCCAAATTTGAGAAACTACCTACAGACTATGCTCCAAGATTGCTGATTCAGTGTTTAAGGAAGTTTCGGCCCCCCTTTCTGTGGGTCACATTCACATCAAATCCATTGCAGATGCTTCGATTGCATTGGATGCTGGAAATCCAGATTGGATAGTGGTGGATCGGAAAAAGAAGGGTAATGTCAAATCTAAATCCCACACCAGTCCGGACAAGGTTTGATTCTTGTTTTTTTAGTGCTATTATTGTTACATCTGGGCAAATGGCCATCTGCACGATTCTTTGGGGAAGCTGTGTTGTTGTTTTGTTGTTGTTTTTTAGTTGTTTTGAAGCAGCTATTTTGTTTTTGCTGGTTCTTGGCGGTTTTTTGTTGTTTGGGCTATCTGGGGTTAAATTTTGCTTTTGAGCACTGTTGTAAAAGGGTATAGTCCCTTTCAAAAAACTATTTACCATTAATAAAAAAACATCATATGGAAAAGACAAAACCATTTTCATTAATTCAAATGAACTTTTACAAATTCCTTTCCATTTGATTACAAAATATAGTATACCAAACACGTATCATTCTTTCACATTCTTTCTAAACAAAATATAGAGTATAACTCTTTTACATTTCAAATTTCAAGGTTGTAATGAGATCTTTCCATTACAAACATTTACATGATCATCCACTTCAAGTGGGAAGGTTACAATGAGATTTCATTTCACAAAAGACTCAACTGTCTTTTCTCAGCTCCAGACAACAACATGCATTCCAACCATCATACTCCAATTTTGATCATCAAAACAAAGGGAAAGGAAATGCAATGCTCTCCACCAACCAAGACATCCAATGAAAGGAGAAGTCATCCTTCTTCATTGGTCCCCCGAGCCCCAACCACAATGCAATAAAAGGTGTGATCCAACTCATGGCAACAACAAGCTTCCACAAAACATACAACAACATTTTCACAATAAAACACAGTCAAAACAAAATGTAGTTTTACAACTACATTAACACATGACAAACAATACTAAGGCTTCATCAAGCAAGCCAAAGGAGCAAGAAGTTATGGGGATGTTGCTTATGCCTCCCAAGGGGAAAAATGGGTATCACCACCTGAGTACAACCCACCAAAAATATATATATATATGAATATCATTTCAAACCTTGTCATGCCCTTATGCCTCCCCAAGTACCCCTTATTCCTCACATTTTCTTATATCTCCCCAACCTCTTATGGCACCCCATAATGAGTAAAGAAATGCAAGCTATTTCTTTGTAAGGTGGAACCCAAATTCCCAACTCCCTCCACCCTTATACCTCCCTAAAACCACTTGTGCCTCCCACAAAAATAACCCCATAGTCTTCTCCTACACCATTCCTAGGCCATCTACCCAACAACCCACAATATATACCAAAACATTCACACAAAAATTTACATAAATAAAAGAAGAGCATTTCAAGAGCCAAGCTCTTACCTCTCCATGATGGAGTTGTTCCTAGTTCAAAACAAAAAGCTCCTTCCAATGCAAGCAATCCAAAAATCAACCCAACACAAGCATGCAACAATCTTCCAAAAACTTCTTCAAGCAAGAGCTCCCAACAACAAGAAAAATTCACCCAAAATGAAGTCTCCCAAAAGTGAAGCAACCCAAAACAAGACAAGAAATTTGAATTTTATAGAAGAGGGAAGAGAAGAGGATGAGGTGGATCCATGTAGGATGCCACATCACACATCCTCAACCCCAAACACAAAGTCAACTTCATTCTCCAATGCATAATAAATAGGTGGGTGAATAATATATAATATTTACTTACACACTCTAATCCAACCCACACCCCATAAGGATTGAAATTAAATTATGTAAGAAAAGTGCAATTACAACATTCAACTTGACTTGTAAAAAATGCATAAAAAGGTCTAAATTTAACCCTCCAACCATAGGCAAGGTTGGTATGTAAATTTAAGAGGTATGGGACAAGTTTAACTTGTCCCACAAGCCTCCAAAATCAGCCTCCAAGGACAAATTCGAATTTCCAAGAAGGTGGAGTGTTTCACACTCAAAAGTTAACTTACACATCACTTACACATCACTTACACATTACTTACACATTCTTACAACACTTTAAAACATGGCCAACAACTCTATTAATTACATTCTTATGACATCTTTTAATTAATTAACTAAACAATATGATTACTCACAATATTTACACACCATTTAATAAATAATGAAAGGGTAAGTGCACCACAAAATAAACACATGCAAAAATTAAACAAAAGGGACCAAAATAAAAGAAATACATAAAATCCCTTGGTCACATTTAAAGGTGATCCCCCCCATGGGAATCCCTAACACTAAAAACACACACAAACAAAACTAGTTGCCATGGTGACCTTGTTGAATTCATCTAGAATTCCAATGTGGTTGGTCTCCAATCCCCGATGTTTGTTGTGATATTTTAACCTGCAAAACACAAATACCTCCTTCGGCCTCATGGCCATATCAGAACATCCAAAATAATATAAATATAATTAAATTTTCAAAATCATCTAGATATATGAATCACAACAACATCAAAGCAATCTAACAATATCATTATAGTTTTATCAACAACTATATCATCATCCAATAATTTTCCATTTCTAGGGCTACTCACAATATCCAAATATCACAAGTCTAAACAACATCCATCATATAACCATGTCCAACAGTATATCATCATCAACATATAAAGTGTCTCTAATAATCATCATGCATCATATAAGAATCAAAGTCAACAATAATCCATGATCAAATATCTAACATCATACTAAATCAAAACTATAATAATGTCCATAATATAGTCGATAAGTGTCATGATCAGTATCAAAAAGGTGTCAAAGGGAAGTGGGCACTACATCCCCTCCCCTTAGACTTGACTTCCTCCTGAAGTCACTGGAAAAAATGTGGAAACGAACTCGTAATAGCAAAGTAGCATCCTCCCATGTAGCTGCAGTCTCATCATATCTGTCCCACTGCACCTAAACTTGATCAACCTCTCTACCTCAAAGGCCCAGGGTCTGCGATCTAGGATGCGAATGGGCTCCACCATCACCTGCCCCTGATCCTGCACCTGCAATGATGTCCAATCTAACACATGAGAAGGATCTACAACATATCTCCTAAGAACTGAAACATGAAACACATCATGTATGTGAGACAAGATGGGTGGCAATGCTAGATGGTAGGCCAAAGGGCCAATATGCTCCAAGATCTCAAAAGGACCCACGAATCTAGGAGCTAACTTAGAACCTTTTCCATAATGGATAGGGATCTTATGTGGCCTGACATGAAGGAACACCTTCATGCCCACATCAAAACTATGGTCGGTCCTATGTTGATCTACATACTTCTTCTTCTATCATGTGCCTCCTGTAGTCTCTATCTGATCAATACCACCTACTACTCCATGTCCTGCAACAAATATGGTCCAAGAGAAACCTATCCTCTAGCCTGTCCCAGCTAAGAGGTGTCCTGCACTCTCTACCATACAAATCCTGAAAAGGAGCCATGCCTATAGAACTCTGAAAACTATTATTGTAGGAAAACTCCACCAAGTACAGGTACTCCTCCCATCTAGACTGCTGATCCATCACATACATCCTGAGCATGTCCTCTAAAATCTGATTCACCCGCTTAGTCTATCCATCTATCTCAGGGTGATATGCATGTGCTGAAATTGATCTTCATCCCGAGGGCATGTTGCATGGTAGTCCAAAAATGGGAAGTGTACAAAGGATCGCGGTCACTAATGATCTTTCACTGGAATCCCGTGCAACCTGACAATCTCATCCAAATATACCCATGCCACTACACTAGCTGCTATATAAGTGGTCTTCACCAGAGAAAAGTGAGCCACTTTTGTCAATTTATCAACCGTGACCATGATGGCATCATGGTGATATCTCGACATCGGTAGCCCAACAATGAAATCCATGGAAATGGTGTCCCACTTCCATTCCGGTATAGCATGAGGAAAAGAAGGCCAGCTAGATGTTGATGCTCGGCCTTAACTCTCTAGCACTCTAAACATCATGACACAAACTGGGCCACGTCTCTCTAAAGTCCTCTCCAATGATATAACTATCTCAAGGTGGCATGCATCTTCTTCACCCCGGGATGGGCTGAATAGGGTGCACGATGTGCCTCTGCCAAGATGTCCTGCCTCAAGCCTCCATCTCTGGGAACATAAATCCAGCCTCTGTGCCTGAGAAGACCATCTACCTCTAAGGAAAAACCATCAAACTTCCCTCGAGGGGTCTCTGAGACTCGATCTCTGCTCGAACTACAATGTAGAAGTTATCAAGAGGAAGTCTATGAAGAATCCTACTCCACAAATTGTGCTCACTGAGGTGGCCATAGCCACATGTCTCATCTCATCGAGAGATTTTGCCACCACATTCTCCTTCCTTTCACATGCTCTATCTCCATATCATACTCACAAAGAAACTCCATCCAATGCCACTGATGAGCATTGAGATTGGGCTGCATGAAGAGGTGGCGAAGACTCAAGTGATCTGTCCTAAGTGTGAATCTCAACCAAGCAAAAAGTGTCTCCATCAAACCAAAGTGCACAACCGCAAGCTCAAGATCATGAGTCAGATAATTAAGCTCATAATATTTGAGTTTGTGAGACTCAAAAGCCACTACTCTACCCTCTCTGCATCAACACACCTCCAAGCCCTACTAAAGAAGCATCCGTGTAAATGAAAAACTCACCTGTGGATCCGAGCACTGTAAGAATAGGTGTTGTAGTGAGACATTCCTTCAGTGTACTGAAGGCCTACTCACACCTATCTCGACTAAAAAAACTTCTTCCCTTTCCTCGAAGGGAAGTGATGGGGTGTGCAATCCGAGAGAAGTCCTGAACAAATCTCTCGGTAGTAACCTACTAATCCCATGAAGCTGTGCACCTCAGTCATAGTAGTGGGTGTTGGCCAATCCATAATAGCTCTAATCTTGGAAGGATCGATGGTGATACCTTCCCTAGAAATGATATGACCCAAATACTGCACCTCCATCTGAAAGAATGCACACTTCTCCAAGTTCCCGTAAAAAGTTTTGCTCCCGAAGACACTGAAGAACCTAGTGAAGGTGCCCCTCGTGCTCCTCACGCATATGTGAGTAAATCAAAATGTCATCAAGGAAGATGAGCATGAAGTGATCTAAGAAGGTCCTAAATACCCCATTCATCAAACTCATAAATACTATGGGGCATTAGTCAAACCAAAAGGCACCACTGTGAACTCATAGTGGCCATATCTCATATGGAAGGTGGTCTTATGAATGTCCACCTCCGAAATCCTCAGCTGATGGTAACTGACTTAAGATCAATCTTAGAGAAAACCATGGCTCCCTTCATCTGATCAAACAAATCATCAATGTGGAAGGGGATAACGATTCTTGATCGTTACTTTGTTCAAAGTGGTAATCAATCACATACACAACAAGGATCCATCCTTCTTCTTCACAAATCATCACGTGTGCACCCAAGGGGATACACTAGGATGGATAAGGCCTTTCTCCAAAAGGCCCTCAAGCTGCAACTTGAGCTCACAGAGCTCGGGGGTGGTCATCGATAAGGTGCTCGTGAGATAGGCTCTGCTCCGAACCAGATCTATATGAAAATCAATCTCACATGGGGGTGGTAACCCTGTAGTAGCTCCCCCAGAAAGACATCTACAAACTCTCTCAAAATGGGGTGATCATCTAGCGATGGTCCACTAGACCCATCCTCCTCGATCTGTCACTAATCCGTAATAACATACATACATCTAGAAACCCCATCGTCACACACCGCTTAAGCTACATATAGAGATGGTGTGAATAGAAATGGGTCTCCTGACCCCTAAAATCACCGACTCAACTCCCAAATCATCTACACAAGATATAATCTTGTGGTAACAATCCACTCTAGCCTGTGTGTAGACAACCAATCCATACCCAAGATGACTCCATAAGAGCCCAAAGGAAGGATACAGAGATCCGAGGTAGTGGTGAAAGGTCCCAAATCCACCACACACTCCTTAACTAAGGAGTCTATAGAGATCTTGGCTCTAGAAGCCATCTCAACATCCCAACTATGACCTTACCTAACTACCACCAGCCTACATCACTCTACTAAAGATGGTGCAATGAAAGAATCAGAAGAACTAGAATCAAACAAGATGGAGGTAGGAATACCACCAATGCTACTGTAGTCTCAATAACTATACTCTGATGCTCTCCCGATGGTTCTCGACCACTACATACATCCTATGACTATGCCCCATATCACCAACAGTAGGCTCTGAGATCTGTGTCTTACCCTTGTTATTAGGGTTATGTGGGAAATCTCTCCAAAAATGTCTAGTAACACCACAACCAAAACAACCACCTGATCCTCTCCCCCTATGTAGTAGGTCCAGTCGGTACTGAGAGGTCTTGTGGTGTGGATCCTGATGATCTCTATGCTGGTCTGCTGAGGTCTCTATTGGTGAGCTCCTATTGAGTGAGCTCTCTGGGCACCCTGTGTCCTGATGGGACCCCTAGGAGGAGGCCCCATACTCCGACCTCTCTGTGCATCAAACCTCTGTGGAGGTCTATAAGGTGGGTGGGACTACTGCTACTACTGCTTGCTGGGGTCTAAAAGATGACTTGTGTTGAACCCTATCCACCATGAGGAAGAGGTACTTGACCCTCGATCTATGTTGTCCTGCATCTGTGTATGTGGCTCCGGACTCGGTCTCTATCTTGCTGGGTCTTTCCCCGAGTCTCCTCTACTATATAGGCCTTCTCGATGGCCTCAGCTAATGTCTATGTGGACAATGGATCACACCGCACCTCCAATGTCTAGATTCAGGCCCCAGATGAACCTGTGAATCCACACCTACTCATCCTGCATATAACCAACATACTGGAGTAGATCTAGAAATCTACTCTCATACTCAGCCACTGTAAGAGATGATGCCTGTCGGAGGTCATGAAACTCATCTATCTACTATTGTATGAACCTCCATGACAAATATCTATTCCTGAAATGCTCCTCAAAGAGCTCCTGGTAACTGTAGAATCAACATGGAGCTTCTTCTCCTCTATGTCCTCCACTAGACACCAGCTCCATCCCTAGTAGATGGATCGCAACATGAGCTTTTGTGTTGCTAGAACAAGGACAGAGCTTGAAGCATCCACTCAAGCTCACCAACCAGGCCTCTACCTAAAATCCACCTATGTCACTAGAATAATGTGATGGTGAAGCTTCAGGATCTCCCTGATGTGATCTGCAGCTGTGGTCTGACGGCCTCTAGGTCTCTCTGCATGCTCATCCCTAAGCCTAGGGCTCCGAGACCTCTCTCTATGTCCTAAAACTGGTCACCCTGTCCCCTCTATGGTGACTCTACCCTGGCTGACTCTACATGGGAGTTCTCTCCTCCATGCTCCTCACCTGGGTCGAGGAGATACCGACCCTCAATGGAAGGGACTCTATCATGTCTGGCTGCATGTCCTCCTACTGATCCTCCGCGTAGAGCGGCATTAACATCCTGAAGAGTCTACAAAATCTTGGGGTAGGATGGCTGCTACAACATGATCTGGTGGTGGTAAGTCTAGGTCTATGTGAAAATTCCCCTGTCCCATCTCTGTGCCTCCTACATAGACCAAGGTGAGAGTTAGTTCATTTTTCTAAGTTTTATTCAATTTCCATGTTTACTAAAATATGTAATTTCTAAACTAAGTTGTTTTCTAGATTTAAAAGTGTGCTAGGTTTAAGTTTCATGTCTCAAGTTTTCTAGTGTGCCCAATGGTCCAAGATTTTGAACCACTACTCTGATACCAAGTGTAACGCCCATTAAAACAACCCACTTGAGACCCAAGAAACAACCTAGGATTAGTTAGGAAAATTATGGAATAATTTTTTTTTATTAAAAGAATCTACAACCATGTTACAAGACAACAATTATCACTAACAAGTTCTAAAACAATTCTAATCTACTAGAATATACTTTTATTTTATTAATAATTATTAGAGGTCATAAGGTCCAAAATTTAGGGTTAGAAGTTTCAATTAGGTTCAGAGGGAAAATTCCTCACCATACCCACTCTCTAACAGGCTTAAAGTTTCAACTTGATTTTTCTCACACTTAACACATTCAAAATTTTCCTAAATTACTCCCATTGGATAGGAAATTTCCTCACCTTTCCATTGATATAAAGAAGTCCTCCTAACTCCTCATATTTTTCAAGTTATGGGCTCAATGGGCCTTGGGGTGAAAATTTTTCCCCAAGAGCGGGCCTGTGGGCCTAGGGGTGAAAATTTTCCCAAAGGGTGGGTTGGTGGGCCATGGGGAGACTTTTGGAAAATTTTTCCCATGTGGGGAAAAAAATCACATTTGCACCCCTGCTCCCGGGTCCGCAAGTCCACAAGGGACACGTGGCACTCCCTAAGCAGTGCGGTGGGGAAAAAAAGGAAAGGGGGGCGGCGGGAGACATTTTACAAATTCTCCCACGCGGGTGAAAAGTCAGCTCTGCACCCATGCTCCCATGAGTCCACAAAGGACATGTGGCATCTCCTAAGCCAATGTGGGGAAGGTAGGGGGTGGGGAGAAAATTGACTTAACGCCCGAAGGGCTAAGAGGGTACATAGACCCGCGCCTCCGCCGACACCTCGCGATGCCACGTGGCAGCCCCTGATTGGTATGGGCCGGCAATGGAACAATGGGGAAACTTGGAAAATTTTCCAAAAATTTTCCTAAGATGCAAAAGAAAAAAGGGACCCATTCCTCCTCCACCGATGCCTCATGATGCCACATGGCATCACCTGATTGGTTTGGGGGGGGGAAAATTTGGAAAATTTTCCCAAAAATTTTTCGAAAGTGCTAAGTTAAAAAAGGGATCCCCCCACCGACACCTCATGGTGCCACATGGTAGCCTGATTGGTTGCGGGACAATGGGGTGGTGGGGAAAATTTTGAAATTTTCCCAAAAATTTTTCCTAAGCTTAAGGGAAAAATTTGGGCCGCATGGGCCCGCTAAGGAAATTTTTCCCAAAATTTTAACGCCAAGTGAAGAAAACTTTAAGAAGGCCATAAATTTTGATAGAGAGCTCGGTTTTGGGAAAATGAGGACTTTTCTGGAAATCTCTCGATGTCCTCTTTGCATAGAGATCATTAATTTTAGATTTTGATAAAGTTTAAGGTCAATTTTAAGAAAATGGCCTGTAGGCTTTTACAGTGCGAACTGGTAAATTTTAACTTGTTAGATTTATTCAATTTGATCTTCTTCCTCTCTCAACATGTCAAATAGACATGGAGGATTGTTCTAAATGGATTTAAGGGAGGATTCAAGGTTCAATTTGTCTAATTGATTTTGCAATTTGAACATTTCCATTTATTGAAAAATGACTAAAAATGATGCAAAATGGTTTGAGCCCGATTTTGCTAAGTTTTAAAATATTTCCTTAAGTGTTTTTGTCTATTTGAACTCGTTTTTAGGCCTACTACTTCAATTCAATCATTTAATTTTTATTTTATTATTGCAGGTTTGAACTGTGCATTTTTGGTTTAGATAATTGCCAGTTTGAAATTACAAATAACAAGGATCAAATTTTAAAGGATCTATTTGCCATTTTCATCTTCTAAGTATTAAAATTCATTCCAATTCCAATCTAACACATTTTAGTTGATTCAAATCAAACCATTCAAGACCAAAATGCAATTCTGATTTCAAATTTTACACATTTCAAAAAGACAAAATACTGTATTTTTCTCACACGCATTTCTTCCTTTCAAACAAGAGATTTCAATACATTGATATGATCAGATTCAATACAACAATGCAATTTGAGAAAAGCATTACATTCATTTATTGATTCCAAAATACAACTTACAACTTCCTTCTTTCATTTCTTCCAAAATCATTTATTGTATATAGGGAAGAATAATACATTTTCTTTTCACGTGTTCCACTTTACCACTTTTCAAACAGAGATTTCATAGAGTATGAAAAACACATATTTCCAATGGAATAACATCATATGGAAAAGACAAAACCATTTTCATTAATTCAAATGAACTCTTACAACTTCCTTTCCATTTGATTACAAAATATATAGTATACAAACACGTATCATTCTTTCACATTCTTTCTAAATAGAATACAGAGTATAACTCTTTTACATTTCAAATTTCACTTGTAAATCTATAAAACATCTTTCCATTACAAACATTTACAAGATCATCCACTTCAAGTGGGAAGGTTACAATGAGATTTCATTTCACAAGGGACTCAAACTATCTTTTCTCAGCTCCAAAACAACAACATGCATTCTTCTCATTCTTCCAATTTGATCACAACAGAGTAGGGGAAAGGCAATGCTCTCCACCCAACCAAGACATCCAATGAAAGGAGAAGCCATCCTTCTTCATTGGCCCCTGAGCCCCAACCACAATGCAATAAAAAGTGTGATCCAACTCATGGCAACAACAGGCTTCCACAAAACATACAACAACATTTTCACAATAAAAACAGTCAAAAAAAAAAAAATGTAGTTTTACAACTACATTAACACATGACAAAACAATACTAAGGCTTCATCAAGCAAGCCAAAGGAGCAAGAAGCTATGGGGGATGTTGCTTATGCCTCCCAAAGGGGAAAAATGGGTATCACCACCTGAGTACAACCCACCAAAAATATATATATATATATATATCATTTCAAACCCTGTCATGCCCTTATGCCTCCCCAAGTACCCCTTATTCCTCACATTTTCTTATATCTCCCCAACCTCTTATGGCACCCCATAATGAGTAAAGAAATGCAAGCTATTTCTTTGTAAGGTGGAACCCAAATTCCCAACTCCCTCCACCCTTATACCTCCCTAAAACCACTTGTGCCTCCCACAAAAAAACCCCATAGTCTTCTCCTACACCATTCCTAGGCCATCTACCCAACAACCCACAATATATACCAAAACATTCACACAAGAACATTTACATAAATAAAAGAAGAGCATTTCAAGAGCCAAGCTCTTACCTCTCCATGATGGAGTTGTTCCTAGTTCAAAACAACAAGCTCCTTCCAATGCAAGCAATCAAAAATCAACCCAACACAAGCATGCAACAATCTTCCAAAAACTTCTCCAAGCAAGAGCTCCCAAAACAACAAGAAAATTCACCCAAAATGAAGTCTCCCAAGTGAAGCAACCCAAAACAAGGCAAGAAATTCAAATTTTATAGAAGAGGGAAGAGAAGAGGATGAGGTGGATCCATGTAGGATGCCACATCACACATCCTCAACCCCAAACACAAAGTCAACTTCATTCTCCAATGCATAATAAATAGGTGGGTGAATAATATGACAGATTTACTTACACACTCAAATCCAACCCACACCCCATAAGGACTGAAATTAAATTATGTAAGAAAAGTGCAATTACAACATTCAACTTGACTTGTAAAAATGCATAAAAAGGTCTAAATTTAACCCTCCAACCATAGGCAAGGTTGGTATGTAAATTTAAGAGGTATGGGACAAGTTTAACTTGTCCCACAAGCCTCCAAAATCAGCCTCCAAGGACAAATTCGAATTTCAAGAAGGTGGAGTGTTTCACACTCAAAAGTTAACTTACACATCACTTACAAGGTCACTTACACATTACTTACACATTCTTACAACACTTTAAAACATGGCCAACAACTCTATTAATTACATTCTTATGACATCTTTTAATTAATTAACTAAACAATATGATTACTCACAATATTTACACACCATTAAATAAATAATGAAAGGGTAAGTGCACCACAAAATAAACACATGCAAAAATTAAACAAAAGGGACCAAAAATAAAAGAAATACATAAAATCCCTTGGTCACATTTAAAGGTGATCCCCCCATGGGAATCCCTAACACTAACAAAACACACACACAAACAAAACTAGTTGCCATGGTGACCTTGTTGAATTCATCTAGAATTCCAATGTGGTTGGTCTCCAATCCCCGATGTTTTTTGTTGTGATATTTTAACTGCAAAACACAAATACCTCCTTCGGCCTCGTGGCCATATCAGAACATCCAAAATAATATAAATATAATTAAATTTCCAAAATCATCTAGATATATGAATCACAACAACATCAAAGCAATCTAACAATATCATTATAGTTTTATCAACAACTATATCATCATCCAATAATTTTCCATTTCTAGGGCTACTCACAATATCCAAATATCACAAGTCCGAACAACATCCATCATATAACCATGTCCAATAAAGTATAACATCATCAACATATAAAGTGTCTCTAAACAACAATAAAATCAAAGATTTTTTAACTTCATAGGCAATAATCCACTTTCTCTCAATGCCCAAAATCATATTCTAGTGGCAACCTTGAAAAGTATTCCATTCTTTATTGGAGAAAATCACACTACTCCAGCTGATCATATCCAGGACATTGCAAATGTTTGTGTTATCCATGAAATTGTTGACATGGATGTAGTTGTGAAACTTCTAGCTTCCTCATTCAAAGGAAAGGCTCTACAATGGTTTTGAAGTCTAGCAGTAGGGTCCATCAATAATTGGAATACATTGTGCACAACCCTTTAATCAGTTTGGAGAGAGGGAAGATAATCTATCTTTTTAGAGAAATTAACAACCATAAAGAGGGCTCCAAATGAACTCATGGCATATTTCAAGTTCAGAGTTCTAGAGGAGGTGGGACAAAATTCCATGCTTTATAAGACCAACTACTGAAGGTGCATTTCTTTACTTTTTAAAATCCCTTAATTATGATATTGTTGTTATGGTGCAATCTATGGGAGGTATAACATTTCTAGGAGCCTATGCATTAGCTATTAGGGTTGAAAACTGTCTAATTCAAGTTGGAAAACTTTCCCCTAGACCACCAATGCCCATTTACCCAAAGATTGGAAATCCTAATCAAACACGAGAATTAGCTCCTATCTCGAATCCAAGAAATCAGAATTCTAGTGAGGCATCTACTTCCTCAAGAACCTCAATTGAGCTTCAAGAGGTAATGAAACAATTGAAAAATCTTGGGAATGAGTTGGTGACAATCAAGAGGTAGAGCCCAAAGTTTCAAACCTTATCAGCCTCAATACCAACCAAATAAGCCCCCATATCAGTCAAACAAACCCTCTACTCAAGCTACAAATCAGAATCAAATCCAATTTCCTTCTACTAGGCCATTCCAACCTTATAACCCAAATGCAACCTCTTCATCTAAAGCATTGGTTCCTACTCAAAACAATATTGTACAAGACTACAAGTGGTGTTTCCCTTTTGGTCATCCACACAACAAAAAACATGTTATAATAGTATCCTAAATCAAGATTTGATAGTGAAAAGTGTTTATGTTTCCCAAGAAACTACTGAAGAATAAAATCAACAACAGACGGTTTCTAAAGAGGTGCCTTAAAGTGACATTTCACTAGTGAATTGACAAGTAGGAAATTTTTGTGGAATAAATCAGTCTCTTCATCGGGTGTAACAACAAAAACAAGGTCTAGGAAAATATCCATGGAAGAGGGGCAATCATTAAATGTAAGTCCTTCTTAGCCTTCTCTAACTCTCCAAGGAAGTTATTAAGGACCGGTTGCTACACAATTGTATGTTTGACTCTGGGGCATCATGCAAAGTCATGCCTTTGGAAGTTATGAATGAGTTATATATCAAAGTAACAGTAGCATATGGCAAGTGTACTACCATGGATTCCAAGGAAGTGCCATTTGTTGGATGTGTCAAAGGTTTGGTGGTGCAACTTGCAACCTATCCGGGTAAAAATTTGAAACTCGATGTTGTAATTTTTGATTGCCCTGCCAAATGGGGTATGTTATTATCAAGAAAGTGGGTTGCAAGTGTTGGAGGGAGTGTCCAAATGGATATGTCTTTTGCCACCATTCCCATTGAAGGTAACCTTGTAAAATTATATGGAGAGAAGAAGATGTTGCATCTAATTGAGGATCTAAACAATGCTTCTTATGAAGTATTATTTGCTGATGTTGATGTTGATAATTTTATTGGGTTTGCTGATGGTAAGGAGCACAAGATGGATCAGTCTAAGTGTCTTGAAGAGGTAGGCTCACCATGGACCTTGCTATTTGATGGAGCTTGCTCCAAATTTGGAAATGGTGTCGGTGTTGTTTTAATCTCTCCAAGCAATGAGGAATTTGTTTTCTCCTTCAAACTTAACTTTGAATGCACCAATAACATAGCTGAGTATGAGGCATTATTATTAGGGCTGAGGATTTCTTGGAAGTATGGCATAAAAGATGTTGTTGTAAAGGGAGATTCTGAGTTGGTTGTCAAACAAGTTAGAAAATTGTATGCAACAAAAAATCAGCAGATGAAACAATACAAACACGCAGTTTGGGATCTGATTGAGATGTTTGATTCCTTCAACATTCTTCATCATGAAAAAAGTTTAAATATGATTGTTGATAAGCTGGTAGTGTTGGGGTCTAGATTTGACAATTGTACCATTTCTCCATATTGTGAATATGATGTTGAGATACTCACTAGGCCTGCAGTCCGAATAACATCAAGCATTGGCAAGTATTTGATGATGATGCTCAAGTTCAGAGGTTTTTGTAGAACCAAGGTGAGTTTTGGATCAGCATATTGATTTGGAACCATTGGTGTGTAATGTTGATGGAAAATAAACCTTGTTTGGCAAGGATATCATTCAATTGAAGACTAACACCATCCCTAGAGGGCTGGTTGCTCTTGAGTCAAATTTTAACAATGTTGATTGTGTAATCAATAGAAACATGTTTGCATCTAGAGATGTTGAAGAGCATGACTTGGGAACAAAGGAAAAACCAAGGAAGATTTGGTTAGGGAGTGGTTTAAACAAGGAAGAAAAACAATCCTACCTCTAATTTTTGAAACAATATCAAGACTATTTAGCTTGGTCTTATTCCGAGCTGAAAGCATATAGAGAAGACTTATTCCAACATGAGATCCCTCTTGAGAAAGATGCCAAACCATTTAGACAGAAGCAAAGGCCAATTAACCCACTCCTTTCTGTCAAAATGCAAGAGGAATTGAAAAATTTGAAGGATGGAGGAATCATTCAGCCCACAAGGTATTCTTCTTGGGTTGCAAACTTGGTGCCGGTTAGAAAGAAGAATGGAGATATCAGACTTTGTGTGGATTTCAGAAATCTAAATAGAGCATCAATAAAGGACAACTATCCTTTACCAAACATGGAGAACATGCTGCAATTAGTGACTGGTTCTGAGATGCTTTCTACTTTGGATGGTTTCTCCGGTTATAACCAAGTTGTTGTCAAAGAATCAGAGAGGATTAAAACTACCTTTACTACTCCGTGGGGAACATATGTTTTTGTCAGGATGCCCTTTGGTTTAATGAATGTTGGAGCTACTTTTCAAAGGGCCATGGATGTTGCTTTTTCTGGTTATATCAATGATTTTATTATTGTTTATCAAGATGATATTACTATTTTTTCTAGCAAGAGAAGTGACCACTTGCAGCATTTGGAAAGAATGTTGATCAAATGTAGAGAATATGGCATTTCACTCAATCCAAAGAAGTGTCATTTTGGAGTGCAAAGAGAAAAACTACTTGGTCACATTGTGTCTAAAGAAGGAGTTATGATTGATCCACAAAGGATAGAAGCTATCAGCAAGATCCGGTTCCAAAAACTAAGAAAGGAATCCAATCCTTCTTTGGTCAAATCAATTTCATTAGAAGGTTTGTGTCTAATTTTGTTGAGTTGACTCTCCCCATTACTTGCATGTTGAAGAAGGACTAGAATATCAAGTGGGAAGAGGCTTCCCTTAAATATTTTGATGGAATCAAGGAAGCATTGAAGCATGCTCCTGTTCTAGCAGCCCCAAATTACAAGAAACCTTTCCAAATCTTCTCCTTTACTTCTGAGCACACCATTGCATCTGTTTTGTTGCAAAAGGATGATGATGGAGCTGAAATACCTATTGCCTTCTTTAGTAAGGCATTGCAAGCAGCTGAGTTAAAATACACAATCATGGAGAAGTAGGCCTTTGCATTGGTGAAAGCAACTAAGGTTTTCAGACCTTATATTTTGAGTTCCAAAGTTGTTGCTTATGTTCCTCACACAATGGTAAAATATGTCTTATCAGAGATGGAGATTTCAAGAAAAAGATGTAGGTGGGTTAACAAATTGCAGGAGTATGATATGGACATTCAGACCACAAAGCTAGTAAGAGGTTTGGGTCTTGCCAAGCTCATGGCTGAAAGAAATTTACAGAATGCTGAAGTAAATGAAGTAGAAGAAGAGAGGGTAGATGTTCTTGAAAAATTGTTGAACTTTGAGTGGTACAAGGATGTAATCTATTATCTCAGACACCTATGCTGCCCTGGACATTTGAATAAAAATCAGAAAATAGCTCTCAAGATGGATTCTCAAAAATATATCATTACAAAATTTGGGTTGGCTTGGAAGAACCCTGAGGGAATCCTCTTGAGATGTGTGACTAAAGATGAAGCTCCCAAAATAATTGTTGATTTCCATGGGGGATTTTGTGGAGGACATTTTTCTGGGAGGGTTATTGCACACAAGATTTTGAGGGTTGGTTATTGGTGGCCAACTCTTTTTAAATATGCAACTCAGTTGGTTAGAAGATGTGAGAGTTGTCAGTGTTTCTCCGAGAAGAATGAAAGCTTCAGGCTCCCTTCCTTTACAGCCTATATCAATTGAAGATCCTTTCAAACAATGGGGTTGGACTTCATTGGTGAAATCTCTGATTCATCAAGTGTTGGACATAAATGGATTTTGGTAGCTACTAATTTCTTCACAAAATGGGTGGAAGCAATCCCCACTAGGAAGGCAACACACCAAGTTGTAATGGACTTCATATTGAATCATATCATCTACAGATTTGGAGTGCCAGTCAAGATTATTGTTGATAATGCCATGAGTTTCAGAGCTGGACCTTTAGTGGCAATGTGCAAAGAATATGGAATAAAGTTGACATATGCTTCTAACTACAATCCATAAGGAAATGGATAGGCTGAGTCTAGCAATAAAAACTTGTTGAAGATTATTAAAAGGACTTTGGAATTAAACAAGAAGAATTTGGGTGAACAACTAAATTTTTTTTTTGGGCTAATAGTATCACGCCAAAAAAAGCTACTGGTAAAATCCCGTTTGAATTGGTATATGGAACACAAGATCTGCTTCCCTTGCATCTATAGTTGTCTTCATTTCAGTTTGTTTAACAACTTGAAGATCAAGAAATCAGTTCATATGAAGCAAGGATTAATCAGATTGTTGAACTTGATGAAGCAAGAAGAGCATCCCATCAGAGGCATGTCAAATTCAGAGAGAGAATGAAGAATTTGTTTGATAAGAAGGTAACCCCAAGAGCTTTCAGTATTGGAGATCTTGTGCTATTGTGGGATAGTAGGCATGAAGATAAGGGCAAGCATGGTAAATTTGATGCTTTGTGGATGGGCCCATATTCAATTGACATAAGAATTAGTGAGAATATTTTTTTCCTCAAGGACCTAGATGGGGAATTTCTTGAGCTACCTATTAATGGCTAGACATTTGAAGCATTTCTTGGATTGATCCCCAAAACTAAAGTTTGCATATCACTTGTACAAAGTGTACAATTTTTTGTTTTTGCTCTGTTTTTTGTTGTTTTGGTCAGTTTTTGGTTTGCCTTTGTGTGTGGCAGCCCTTTTTGTTGGTTTATCGGCTAGTTTTTGGGTGTTTTGGCTTGTGAATCTGTTTTCCCAATGGATATTTTGGCACTTGGTCTACTTTTGTTCTTGTGGCACTTGCTGGGAGTGCCCATCCTCGAGTTGGAGCTTGTGTTGGTGCTCAAAATTGTCTCACCCCATTTTTGCCCTTGGAAATTTATTGATTTACGGTCTTTTTCATTTTATCCTTCCCATGGTGTGCTTCTTGGCTGGTATTTTTGCCATTTTTTTAGTCTGCCCCTGGGTCAAAGATCATGTATGGGTCCATATTTGTCTCCTAGTTTCTTTGTTCCTCTGGAAAGGTTTGTATTTTGAGTCCCCTGTGCTCTATCCTTTCAAAACTCGTGTTTTCCGTTCCCTCTATCTACTCTGATTAGAATTTGTCATTATTGTCATTTCTACCTTAAATACTTGAAGAAGAATGAGTTGATATGTCCCTGAGGAACGTATTTGAGCCTTGTAACTTTCTAAACTCTCTGTCCTTGAAGGAAATTTCATTTCCAAGCTCAAATGGTCATTTTTCTATATTTTACGGTTTGATAGGTGTTTCTCCTAGTCAAATTTGCATCCTTGCATCTACAGGGGACGTGGCACCTTTTGGTTGGACGCGGCTCAGCTAAACACTTCAAAAATTCTATAAAAAGCCTCAACTCAGAAATTTGTCCACGTGGGTGAACGACGCTCGTTTGAAGATTTACTTTTTGGTTTGGCCTTGGAGTAGCATCGGGAGGACACGTGGAGGCTTCCGTTGCTTGGCCCAGACTTGGAAAAATTTTTATGCAGTTGGAGCAGTTTGGCGGAACAGGACACGTGGCGAGCTCGCACTCATTCAAGGTCTCCACTTTGGGCACCATCTTAAAGAAGCACCAGGATGACACGTGGAGGCCTCCGCTTGCTTTGCATTTTACTTAGACTTTTCAACGGCCAAAAGGAGACTACCTCGGAGTATGACACGTGGTGCCTTGTTGAGCTTCAAGCATTCAGACAAATCTCGCTAGAACAGGACACATGGTGAGCCCACTCTTGTTCAAGGTATCAAATTTTTGGGACCACCTCAGGGTGCGTCGTGGTGACACTTGGCAGTTTGAAAAGTCAAAGAGGCACAGAGGTGAACCATCGGGAGCAACTTGGAAATTTTTCCTCTTGTATTCAAATGACTCAAAGTATCAAACTAACCCACGAGCCCGAGGGTAAAAAGTCAAAAATCATCTAAGAGGTTAATAGTGGAGGTGTGGGCTAGCAGAGGAAATGTTAAAAATTTTCCTTCGTGAAATATGATTAAAATATGAAATGAGGATCGCTTCTCCTCGGCCCAATCATATGAGGACATGTGTCTTGGGGGAGGCGGAGCCACGGAGGAAAAATGAAAACTTTCCCTTTTCCAGAAAGATGCAAAATGTGTAAAATTGAGCCGCGACTACGTATGTAGTCATATTACGCCATATGTCATGCCCAAATCTCATCGGCGGAGTGGCGAAGGAAATCAACAAATTGTGTAAATTTTCCAAAAGTTGTAAAAAGGTCAAAAGTTTCCCGAGGCACGTTTTTCCTGATCTGCCACATGGAGGGCTCAAATTTGAAGTTGAGGAACATATCGATGGTAGTTGTGCATTTCACCAATTTGGCCACCATTTGAGCTGTAGGAAGTTTAGAGATGCATTTTTTGCATCAATCTTCATCAAAAAAATTCCAATTCATGTCATCTTGGCCTGCAGGGTCTGAATTAATCAATTTAGGGGTTCAATTTGTGAATCCAAGGCATTTTTCAAATGAATTTTTACTCTAGTTCATGAAAAACGTGAATTACCATATCCAAAGTTACAGAGTAAAAATTGGGAAGGAAAAGTTGAAATGATGAAATGAAAGGGATCTACATGCGTGGGAAATGAAAAATGTGCTTCCACTTTGAAGAATGATGAAAGTTTTGTAATGATTCACCTTTTGAAAGAACAACTGGCAACTTTTTGCGAGTTTGTTAAATGTAATTTTCCTAAAATATTGCAAAGCAAAGGTGCTTCAAATATTTCACTTTTGGAGGGAAGATTTGAGGGGAAAAGTGAGTGAGTAAGTGAAATTTATATATTGCATGAATTTTCATGCAAATGGTCAGAGAAACTTAGAATTTTCACAGGAAAATCTGGGAAGAAGCCCATTCTCTGAGAAACCACCTGAGAACCATTTTAACTCCTTTTTGCATCAAATTTGTATCATGTTAGGTTGGTTACAGATGTATAGCCACTAACAAGCTCTAAGATTGTTCTTATAACATTCCCCTACTGATAAATTTGGTCATTCTGGATTATTTTGTGTTGTCTCTTGGTAAAATTTGCATTTACTTATGTTTCAGAATGTTTTCAATTTGTGTTTCTTGCTCCTGTTGCAATCTGGTGTTTGGAATTTCCTTTTGATCATGCAGATCTAATTCTGGTAACATTGAGTGGCATTTGCAATTCTAGAATCAGAAGAGCTTTCATCTAATGAAGGGATAAACAAATTTAAATTCACTCTACTTTCTTTGATATAGATTTGATTGTAAACCTTTGGGGGTACCTTAGGTCTGATAGAATAGAAATTTCTAAATGCTTTGTTGATTCATTTAACTCAATATTTTGTGATAAATCATCAGAGATTATGTGGAAGAGTGCATATCTAGGCTTCCATTTAATGCACATATCCTGGTTAAAGGAACACCTTAACCTCTTTGAAGAATTTTTGTTGTCTGAGTCTTTCAAGTTTTGCAAAGGTCCTCAAAGAAGTTGGAAAATTCTGGTTAGTCTTGTCTGAATATCTCCCACCCCAAAATTCATTTCAAATTAACTCATCCTACCTATAATACCCCTGCATTGTATTATGTGTCAACAAAAGAATACAATCCATTTACAAAAATGCACAAAGAAAATCAAGATCATACCATGTCTTTAGTAGCCTTAGCCTTGTCTTGAAAGCATTTCCATCATTTAGTAGTGATAGCTCTGTTGAGTTTGAATAATGGGAAATTGATCATGTTTTCTCAAGGCCATCTCCATACAATCTACACAATACAAGGATATTTTCACCTCCTTCACAAAATAGAGGCTACAATATAGGTTCTCTTACCTTGGTTGAAAGGCACAACCTAAAATAGTTAGGATAAGATCACATCCTTTTAAGGTGTTATCCATCTCTCCACAAACTTGAGTAACAAAGGGTCAGTTAGATTTCATCCCCAGCTACAAAACGATACACATTTATGATCTATCTGCCTCTAAGCTCCCTATTGAATATGTGTTGCTACTCGGCTTGAAAAGGAGAACGAATTTGGATACCAAAAGAACTCATGGAATTAGAGGTGCTAATAAACCAAACAATGCAAACCATGGAAAAATATCAAGCTCTAATCAAGATGAGTTTTGACAAGAAGACCAAGGCTAGAACCCTCCAAGAGGGGGATTTATTCCTTAAGTGGGATGTAGACAGGGAATGTTGGGACCCTAATTTATTGGCTAAATACAAGAAGGCGCATGGGAATGCAAGGCCTTGTTAAAGAAGTGCACACAAGTTGAAAGCAGTAGGACAGGGGTTCTATGAGGGTCTAATATAACAAGTAGCGCACACACAAGGAAAAGTGGGATTTCGAGACTTAGCCATATTTGGCATATCAGGAAGGACACGTGAAAAGCATGACCCGACTGCATATGCGGAGTGGAGAAGGTGCCATCCTGGCGCGAAAGTTGGCCTAGGAAGGAATATGCCCTATAATGGAAGCTTCTAGAAGACCATCATGGCAAGGAGTGGAGATCTTAGGCCTGGAGGACCACATTTGGACACTTGGTGACAGATCTGAAGCGTCAGAAAGGTGGGTTGGCAGTTCAAGAGGCCTATAAATACAAGTGCCCGCAGAGGAATTGATATAGATATTAATAGAGAGTGGAGCTCTTGAGAAATTTTGTGAGGGACTCTATTGGGTTGTGTAGATGACCTATAGGGGAAGGATGTATCAAGGGGTTTGGGTATGAAATTTTCCTTTCATGTTTAGGATGACTCTAATCCAGTTATGATGTATGGATTTAGTCTACCATATTGTGATATTCTGTAATGTATCTAATGCATGTGATGAGGTTGTCAGATATGATGGAATTAAATATAATGGACCTTAGTTTATACATATATCTGTGTAGTTTTTTTTCATGTGTTATATGAATGAATATAAACTCCTATACATTTCCTTTTTCAATTCAGTTCTATAAATTGTTAAGTATCCTTTTGTTTGAAATGACTGCATTGATCTAGAAGCTAGTGTGAGCTCTGTGATGAATGTAAGTCTCATGTCCCCTCACTCTTTTTAAAGTTCCTATCATAGATGATGCTTTCCCACTTAACTCACATTAAAGATATAATCATTTCTCGTGTGTTCCTCGAGTGAGTTCCTAGCACCCACTGGGTGATAGGCTGGCGCACATGGGATTCCCTTGTTATTTGGTGGGTGTAAAAATGACTACATCTTAGTTCCATTCTTTGAGACCTCTTTTTGAGGTTTTAGTGGGAAATAGCATACATCATAATCTATAAAATGAGTGATGACAGAACGCCTAACTCTAGAAAGTGTTGAATCATGGTTTAAGAGCATAAAGGAAGAATTTGCTTAGATATTCAACACTGGGCCTGAGTTTGATGCACGCAGATGGGTAGAATGGAACCTCTACCATGAGTTGTATGAAAAAAAAAATGTTGCTTCCCAGTAGAGCTATATGAATGGCTCTCAGCATATGCATCTAGATCAAGCTAGTGTTATAGATCATGCGCGTGGACCCAAGAAGAGTACCAGAGAGGCTGCAAGATACGAGATCCGACGTGGAATCGTTATATGGATCATTGGTGGAAAGGAGTACTGACTAGGTACACTCTGGAGTATGTTATTTCTACATATTCTTGTTCATAAGTTGCTAAGTTTGATTTTTTGCGGGATCCCAAAGGATCATTTCTACATGATATTCCTTTGCAATGAAGATCTTGATTATTACCTTGATTTTAGAGGCATTTTTGATGGCCGGCTAAACCTTCCTGAGCTGCTGGGTGAGGAAGCTAGGGTGGAGGAAGATGGAAAATATTGTGACTAAGAAAGAAAGGGAGGAGAGACGACTCAAGTATAGTGAAGCACATGAAAGGGAGATTGCTAGACAACACGAGGTTGCAAGTGTGATGGATATATGGAGGCAGACGTTACGGGAAGGATTTGAGGTTCACTGAGAGAACATGGAACTCGAGTAGTCTGCTTTACCCCATATTGGAAATCACATAAGAGAAGCCCCTTCAGCTTCTGATGATATTTTGTCATGTGGAGAAAGAAGATTCAATGGCGTGCATCTGAACCCACCTAGTGACCAAACCCGTCGCTTGGTTTTCTAGATCAAGGAGAAGTATCCTTAACTTGATTGGTATCGGTGGAAGTGATAGATCTATGCCCAAGAGATATAATTTATTGTTTGGAACTTCTATAGCTACACATACCATTCCAGTGTATGGAGGAGTTTTTGGGTAAAGTACGGATGCACAAGCATTCGGGTCTCGCGTCCGGGAGTGGCGCAAGGTATACTATTAGTAGTGGAGTGATCTCACATACCATTGTTAGCCACGGGAGGATCTAGAGGTGGAACTAGTGGATCTAGGGCCACAGGACCTAGTGGATCTAGGGTCATAGGACTTAGTGGATCCATTTGATGCAGAGGAAATACTAGAGGGAACACACAGTAGGGAACCAAGGATTTGGACCGAGAAGGATAGACACCTCAGCCACCTCCTTAGGTAATATTTGAAATTTCTTTACACTTACCAGACTACCATGGCATAGAGGATGTTGCGGAGCATGTTCACAAGTGTGAATTGCTATGGTGCGCGAAGGGGATCACAACCCTGGAACGGAAGGCCAATCAATTTACAACGACATTACAAGGGCGTGTGCATAGCTGGTATAGGAAGTATGACCCCCATTAGACGATGGTAGATTACACCACATTGAAAAATGCCTTCCTAGCAGAATTCCACATCCCTAAGTTTGAATAGAAGAGCATCAGCACCCTCAAGGAGATTCAACAGGGAATGACGGAGAGTGTGCAGGAGTATGACACACGGTTTAAGACTCTCCTATCAAAATTGTCATATGACATTCACCCTTCACATTATGCTCAATGGTTTGTTAGAGGGTTAATAACACCATTTAAAAGAGCATTATCTCATAAGAATTTCAAATACTTGCACGAGGCGTTGGAAGCTACTCGTGCAATGCACCTTTGAATCTGTTGGAAGTGTTGAGCACTGGTGTTAGTCCGTTCCTCGGAAGCTCAAATCGCTGTTATGGCGAAGCAGCTAGAAAATTTATCTATGAACTCAGATCATGAGACTCGTAGTGGAATGTGGTGTATGGATTGTGAAGTAGAGGGGCATGCTAAGGATAATTTCCCCGAAATATGGGACGACGCGTCATACGGAAGACTATGAGATTTGTCATGGGGACCATGATGCGAGTAGATGTCCCTTGTTGTAGCACGCAATTCAAAAGAATGTATCTTGTTACTATAAGATATGCACCTCTACAACCCATGATACTAAGGATTGTAGGCTTATTGACCAAATCCATGAGGCCATTGACCATGGTGTGCACCAAACCAGCCTTGCCAATAGTTCTAAGGAAGATGAATGCCGTTATGAAGGATGCACAAATGGAGGCACACGTGGAAGAAGTTCTCACGGAGGATTCCATGGTCATGGTAACCACGGAGGAGGAGGAAGTGAGTTCTCATGAGGAACATGTTATAATTATGGATCCACAGAACATTATAAATGAGAATGTCTTGATCTATTACAATGCTCATGGTGCGGAAAGAAGCACAAGTATGATGAGGGTTCAAAACTATATGAGCATATGAACCAAAGAAAGCACGGGAAAGATAAGGGAGCTACTATGGTGAGCGTAAAAAGGGTTAATTCACAATGGATGCCAAGAGTGAAGTGTGATTTAGAGCTAGAACATGTCTTGGTGACGACACGTGAGTTAGAGCTAGAACATGTACTAGTAGTGACAATGCCTAGACCAAGGACATTGGTTTCCAGAGAAGAGGTACCACATGGAAAGTACCCAGACCCTGCCCAACAAAAAAAGGTATACCAAAAGACTATGGACATGATTAGGAGTTTATAAGCGGAGATACAAAGTGTCTCAAGGATCAATCGAGGTAGGTGGGGCAACGGAAGGATAATGAGGTTCCAAGAAGTGACCTAGATGAGGTCAAAGAAGTATGTAAAATGTTGAGGCAAGATAATATTATTCCCTTGCTGGGACAATGGATGAGGGAGAAGGTACCATGCATCGAAGCAGAGCAGGAGAGATAGGTTTTTCATGTAAACCTTTCTCCACATAGCCTTGAATATGAAAAGAGATTACTCTAAATGCAGTTGTTGATGGATGGCTTCTGAGCAATATCCTCATCGACACAAGAGCAAAAGTGAATGTTCTTACCTTAGATGCTTGGCATCAGATGGGAAGGCCCGCATTGTAGCCATCTTCAAATGTGTTGTATATGGAAAACAAAACTAAGGCAATGCCCATTGGAGTATTAAAGGATGCAATGATTACCATTCAAGGGGCCAAGTTTATTGGAGACTTCGAAGTCTTGGCGCTCACCGAGGCAGACAACTTTCTAGCATTGTTTGGGCACCCATGGTGTTACAAGAATAATGCTAACATAAGGTTTAACAAAGGATATATTAGTTTTGAAAACAAGGAAGAACAAGTAATCATCCCTTTGACAGATGGAAATTTAGTGCCTCTACACAGATCCTTTAGGACAAGAAGTCCTTGATAGAATATACGTGCGCTTAATCAGGGATCCTGAGATAATTCACCTTACGGAAGGAATTATCAAATTGAGGATGCCTGATCTCGTGAGTGATACCACTAGCATGGCATGTGACAATTGGGCACACATGACCTATGAGTTGATTGGACGGCATTTAAGAGGATCGGTAACCAAGGTGACAAAGGCGCATATAATCTGGTGCCTAGGAGGAAGAAAACTACCAAGTTACTGGGAGGGGCTAATCCGGAAGATTTCTTGCAAGAAATGGAGGCCCATTGGAGAAATGAGAAGGAAAGGAGGAAAATGTTTAACTACATCCTACTTGGAACCAATGACGCACTAGTGGGCTACGCGTCGGGAAGACCTCTTGGAATGGTGCGAGGTGAGAATTGACTTCTCTGTAAGGTTTTGTAGGAGTAACGTGCCCACAGACTATAAAATACTACCATGGTAAAGAGACTGCTTCCTTCCATATCCAAGCATGTGAGATAGCCTGGATGGGGAGTGTAGAAGCATTACCACCTTCATTATGGGTTCACAAGTTGTACTCCACCTGTAAGGTTGTGCATGCGCGTGGTATATCCACTCGAAGATGCATCATCAAACTGGTAATTGGCAAGAATTGGTGGCTGATCTCATTCAAACATTTGAGTATCTAAACACCTTACAACAAGGGATAGTGTTATGGTGGAAGATAGAATACAAGAATTTCTAGGTGAACCTGGCCTAGAGGCATGCTTTGAGGAAGAAGAAACAGAAGAGATATAGCTTGAGTGTGTGTGTATAGAAAAAGAAAAGGGGAAGATGGTGTATGTTATTGATGGGGAAGAGGTGGAAATCTTGGATGTTAACCATTTTGTAGGGATGCGCGAAGTCATAGATAGTGTTGATGAACGGGTGCGCGCCTACCATGAACCTTTAAAGACGAAAAAGGTTAACATCGGCTCAAAAGAACCCAAGGAGGAAATCATTGGAGACTATTGGTCAGAGAAAGAAGTCTCTAAAATCATTGATCTATTACGTGAATTCCAAGATTTTTTCCCATGTGGGTACCATGAGCTTAAAGGCATCCACCATTCCTTGGGGGAGATGAGGATAAAGCTAAAGGAAGGTGTGCACCCAATCAAGAAGAGGCCATATCGGATGAATCCCAATTTGTGTGTAAAGGTCAAGGAAGAGATAGACAAAATGATAGCATCATGTATCATTGAGGCTGTGGAAGATTCGAATGGATAATTCCAATGGTGATTAGTATCAAGAAGGACGGGAGGATAAGGATTTGTGTTGATTACATGGACCTAAATGCAGTGTGTGTCATTGATCCTTTCCCAACCCCATTTATTGAAGAAATCTTAGAGGGAGTGGCAGGACGCGAGGTCTACTCTTTCATAGATGGATTCTTGGGCTATCACCAGGTAAGGATTGCGAAGGAGGACCAGAGAATGATGATTCGCCACTGAGTGGGGAATTTTTTCCTATACAGTCATGCCTTTTGGGTTGAAGAATGCGCTGTTGTGTTCTCATGCATTGTGGTGCAAGCTTTCCAGGACTTCATCCATAAATTTCTTCAAGTTTACCTAGATGATTGGACAATATATGGGTTAGTGAGGGACCATTGTGAAAATTAAGGTTAATGTTTGAAAGATGTCGAATTTAAGGATGAATCTCAACATTAAGAAATGTGTATTTGTTACCCCATTTGGAACATTATTGGGGAACATCATCATTTGTAGGAGGGCTTACTAGTAGATCCCGCCAAAGTTGCAATAATTGTGCGATTGGGGGAGCCTACTAGTCAAAGCACAGTGCATGGATTCCTTGGACACATGGGTTACTACATGAAGTTCATCAAGGGATATGCCAAGATCGCCGCACCCTTAGAAGAGTTACTTAAACATAAGAGTTCCTTCCATTGGGGAGAGGCGCAGCAGAAGGCATTTGAAACTTTAAAGGATAGGCTTGTAACCACACCCATACTATGATTCCCCTCTTGGGATAAGCCCTTCCATGTTCATGTTGATGCCTCAAGAACTCGCCATTGGATCAGTACTTGCACATCCTAGTGAAGGGATTTTTGATCATCCTTTATGCTTTGCAAGCAAGAATTTGACACCAGCGGAGAAGAATTATACTACAACTGAGTGCGAGGCATTGTTAATGATCTACGCACTTCACAAGTTTAGATAGTATCTTCTGGAAACCCCTTTTATATTTTACACTGACCATATGGCATTGAAATATTTAGTGAACAATCCCGTTCTACAAGGGTGCATATGTCAATGGGTACTATTGTTCCAAGAATTTGAGTTCACGGTGGTTGTCAAACCAAGAAAAAGTAATTCTAGACCTGATCATTTGTCTAGAATCAATTCAGGGAGGACACGTAAAGCATTGAGGATACCATACCAGATGCAAAACTATTTAGGTTGTGGCGCGTGCCCTCAGACTTAGAAGATATTGTAGTATTTCTCAAGACAGGTGTAGCACCGGAAGGAATGAAGGCATTAGATAAAAATTAGTTAGTTATATGCTCCACACCCTACATGTTGATTAGTGGGGATTTATACAAATTAGGACATGATGAGATTCTATGCCGGTGTGTGCTAGAACATGAGCACCTAGCCATAATAGAAGAGGCACACGGAGGTAGTGCAGGTGGGCACTATGTAGGTGATGCCACTACACGCAAGATATTAATGGCTGGATTATGGTGGGAGACCCTATATCAAGACTACAAGGAATATTACAAGGCGTGTGACCATTTTCAAAGTGCCTGCAAAACTAGGTGAAGAGATGAAATGTCTTTGCGCCCTATTCCCAGTGCCAAGCCATTTAAAAATTGGGCTATAGAATTCATAGGCCCTATTACACCAGCCACACGTAGGACTGGGTCACGTTATATAATCACTTGCATAGATTACTTGACAAGGTGGGCAGAAGCAGCACCTACTAAGGATTGTACAGCAACTACTGTAGCAAGGTTCCTATGGGAAAACATTATTACAAGGTATGGATGCCCTTTGAGTTTGACTAGTGACAGGGGTACACATTTCTTAAATGAGACAGTAAGGATTTTGTTAGCGGAATTCATGGTGGCTCATCACAAGACTACCCCTTACCATCCACAAGCAAATGGAACCGCGGAGGCATTTAACAAAATACTAAGTCATACCCTAACAAAAATTTGTGACGTTGGTAGACAAGATTGGGATGACAAAGTATCAGTCATTCTTTGGGCATATAGGACAACCTACAAGAGGTTAAATAAGGCCACACCATTTCAATTAGTGTTTGGTGCGGAGGTTGTCCTACCAGTTGAATTCATGTTACCTTCTCTACGTATAAGCGCGCAGGAGGATTGGTCGATGAACAAGTGCTGGAAGAAAGAATTGACAAGTTAATGCAATTAGACAAAAGACAATCACTCATAGGTGGATCAGAAGACTAAAAAAGAAAAACAAAAGGCATGGCATGATCATCACATTAAGAACAAAAAGTTTGAGGTTGGGAAGATGGTGCTACTATATGATTCCAAGTTTTTGCGCCATCCTGGGAAGTTAAAATTCCATTGGTTGGGTCCCTACATCATCTCGTACATCCTTGATTCAAGCACATGCCGATAAACATTGGATGAGATGAGATTTCAGGACACTTCAATGGGAGTAGGTGAAGCCCTACTCTAAATAAGTCTTCTTATTATTTGTAATAAAAAGTATTGTCAGATAGTTTAGGATTTCCTTTAATGCATTTTTCTTTTCTTGTGTTTCCCTTTCTCATTGTTGTTTTGTGTTGTGCCTTGGGCGTCAATAACCTCTTTACTTTTTGAAGGTTGTGAATGCACAAAGGACTCGCACATCGTGTTAGTGTGGGGTGGAATAATGTAGGAAAGTGCAAAGTGTGAAGTACCAGGAAGGATTATGTTGGAAATCCTGGTTGAATGGCCCCGTGGAAGAAATCAAATAAGAGAAAAAAAAGAACGAGGATGGTTGGTATTAGGATAAGGCTACATTTTGGTTCCACGTAAAAGGAAGAAAGAAATGCGCAGAAACAACACAAGGTAGGCGAGAGCAAAAATCATGAGGATGGAAGAAGTACCTTCAGTTTTGGTAACACACGCGTAAGAGTCTTCTTCGTCATAGATTGGTTGCATCGAAGGTTGTAGGATTTTTCACGCAAGGTTGGGCGCATGAGTTATTGCGCTAGAGTCCGACTTAGTGGAAAAATCCACAATAAGTGTTAAAGTATGGTGGTAGGTGAAGTAGCATTTAATGTTAAGATGTAGGAAAAACTATAAATAGAAGGTCGAGCACTTCATTATCAACATTTGCGAATACAAAGAAAGAAGAGCTCTTACGATCTAGGGTTTCCAGATTTGATCCATGCGAAGAAAAATTTAAGAAATTTAATCGTGAGTGACTAGATTTGATCTGTAAACCAGAAGGAAAGAAGTTCACGGGCGTAGAGAAAACATATTTGTGGAGAAGCGTCATCCTGTGAAAGAGGATATTCTAGTTAGGGTTTGGCATCTAGGGCATCGGCTGAAAAGGGTTTCTTTACAAGTTTGAGATTTGGGACTAAATGAGGTAGAAAAGTAGATCAAGTAAGAGAAGTTGAAGTTCTAATATAACCTAAACCATAGCACCTAAGAAACCAACTATATCAACTAAGAAGTCGAAGGGCAAGGGAAAGGGCAAGGGAAAACAACCAGAAAACCTCGTAAGCATGAATGAAGAATGGTACACAGAGATGCAATACCCAGATGGGGTTTTTCTCAAGAAAGAATGGGAGTCCCACTCAAGAAACATGACGGTGAGCGATTACAACCATCACACGAGCACGACAGAAAAGGAAATGGTGTTGGAGTTAGTGCACCCAACAAACAAAAGGACACTAGAGGGTTTGCCTATTTATAGCGACGAGGTAAAAGTGAAGTTAGAGAAGGCGGGATTATTGCAACTCTATGAGTTGCCTTATTTTGGAAAACCTGAGCACCTCTATCAATGGTTGATGTCATGCGTACACGAGGATCACTTTTACTTCACAAGGCGCAAGATGTGCATAACTCCTCAGCTGATTTCAAAATTCACAGGCCTCATCTGTGAAGGAGAAAGTATAGATGATGACCTGAGCGACAAGGAAGCCATCAAAGCAATCGTCATCGCATATGATTATAAGAAGGGGTCACAATACTTTGATATCGCGGAGATCCAAGACCCTGTCATGAGAATGGCCGTGTGCACCCTGGTGACAAAGCTAAATGACCAAGAAAGGTGGACACAAGTAAATAAGGCCTGGTTAAATGTGTGCAGGAAAATTTTAGAAGGCACCATCTACAATTTGTCTTCCTTCATCATAGATGAAATTATCAAAGCAACATGCAGAAGGAGACAAGATACTTTTTGGCAATGTCCTCTTGACAATTGTGTTTTTAGAGATCGAGTGCCAAATGCAGTAGATAAGTTTGTTTGGGAATATCCCAGAGGAAGACCCCTCACCCGTGAAAATATTCGTGATGTACACTTGTAATACCATGATGGCTGCTCACAAGGCATGCCTGGAAAAATGGTATAAGTGCTTAAGGGATGCATTCGAGGAAAAGCTGGAGGATCCCAGATAGCATTATCAGCCTCATTGTGAGAGAAGCCAAATTTTTGGTGTACCAACATTTCCGCATTGGCATATTTAAATTGACAGATGAAAACATGGGCCCCGTGCAAACTCCCTTCTCCTTCACCACTCAATATTTCCAAGCAAGGGTAAACATGTTTAAAGAGGCCAAAATACTAAGGTTTGACCTTAGTGAGGTAGATCAATACCACAGGGAGCTGCGTAGAAAGCTTGTTTACCCCAAGAAGTGCACGTACGTGGAGAGGTATGTCTCCCACGAAGTTCAAATGACAAAGCCCCTAACTTTGCCAATAGTAGGAGAGACCATGACAAGGGTATATCTGTGCATAAGACCAAAGTTTGAGAAGGGTGCATACCTGGAATGTGATGTCTCCATTCCTGAAGACCCCATGGGAAGAAAGAATCCCGCACAAGAAAGGAAAAGAAGAGGTGCAAGGGAAGAAGGCACCAAGTGTCCAAAGTGCACCACAAGTGGGCACCCTAGGGACAAGTGCTAGAACTAGCACTTACACGCGTAGGAAGAGGTCCCCAGTCAGAGAGGAGGCACCAGAACAAGAAAATCCTATCACAAAGGAGAAGTCACCAGAGGAGGAAGAAGAAAGAGCCGAATCTCCTATACTAGAATCCCAGTTAGGAAGAAATAGAAGGTGATGGAGGAGGCTGATTCGGAGGACACGGAGAGCTTGGAGGCCTACAGAGGAGAGAGGGATGATGACGAAGAAGATGAACCTGAAGGAGCCCAGGAACCACTAGTGTTTGATGTGCATGATTCAGAGGAAGAGGGTGGAGAAGAGGAAAATGAGTTTCTTTTTCGTATGGAGGAAGGGTAGCCAAGAGGAGGAAGGCACCCAAGATAAGGGAGGAAGCGAAGAAGTGAGTATAAAAATCAGACTCCAAGCCTCACGTAGGAGCAGATAAACAAGGCAAAGAAAAAAAGAAGCGGAAAAAATCATTGAAGCCTTGGTAGAACAAGAGTTGGAGCGCAACGCTGAAATAGTTATGAATGAAGATAAAGAAGAAAGCGTGGGAAAATATCATGGGCAAAAGACAGAGGATGCCCCGGTTTAACGGTATGTATTCCTAAGGGTATGCGCACAAGAGGAAGATGCATGGAGATCAAGAGACCAAGAATGGACTATATTAATGATCCAAACAAGGTGTTACATGTGCGTTTCCAAAGCACAGTACCAACAAAGCAACTCTTGGCTATGAAGTTGTTTGATGAGGAAGGTGCATACCCTCGGACAAGGAAAATTCTCTCTTGGGAAATTGAGTCCCACATTGACGATCTAGAATTCAAGGTAAGCCTAGGGGAAATAATGAAGGTTCTTAATTCAAAAGGAGACAATCCCTATGTGAGCGCCCGGTAAAGAGCTTTCAAATGAACAAGTCTGTAATGCGCTAAACAAGGTCTCGGTTGAACTAGAAGCCAGGTTATTTGGGAGGAACAACAGGGTAAAATTCCTAGAGGTAGAGCTAGAGAAGAGGGAAGAAGAGCTCGAAGAAAGGACCAAGGACTTAAAGCGGGAGGAACTAATCAACGGCACATAGCTAAAGTGTGAACTAAGGGAAGAGAAGGCAAGGGTGCGCGAGGTATACAAGAAGGTAGAATCCATCATAGATGTCATTGTTTTGAAGCATCTAGACCTAGCACCACCCGCGCAAAAGTATGGATCTTCCCTAGAGTGCCTAGAAGACTTAACACGTATCCTCACCATGGAGAGGCAGCCACCATTGGCCTTAGAGTCCATGGAAGAAGTATCAGCGTGCTTGGAAAGGGAAGACAAACTGAAGGTTGTAGCAATCATTGCCGAGTACAACAAGGTCCTTGCTGATGTAAAAATTACTACCAAAGCTGCTGAGGCCATGTATGAAAATTGTAGATAGGGATAGAGTGGCAAGCATTCTTGTCGCCACTCATGAGGCAAAGCTCAAATAATTCCAAGAGAAGAACAAAGGGAATAGAGCGGAGCGGGATAGGATCTTAGCCGAGGTTGAGAAGAAGTCCAAGCCATTGAATTCCTACAAGGTTTAGTCAAGAACCGGTGAAAGGGTTGTACCCACAAATCACAAAGGGGATGGATGCACTTGAGGATGTGGGCAAAGCAACTGGAAGGGGTGGTTGAGGAAATGAATACTCAAGGAGACGAATTGAGTTTTGATGAGGTAAGCACCCTAGTCGGTGACCTCTGCCAAAGAGCACAAAATGAAGTTGATGCCTAGAATAAGTTGGAGGCTGAATTGAAGAAAGATTTTCCTCTCCTGTTGCAGCAATAACAACACTTCCCCATTCTTTCATCTTTCCCAATTCTTCTTTCCCTTATTCTTTTCCAAATCATTATTTCTTCGAATCTATTGTAATTATTTATTCTTTGAAGATGTGTTCCCGCAAGTAGAGAACAAGCATAATGTGGGGTGATGTTGGGACCCTGATTTATTGGCTAGATATAAGAAGGTGCATGGGAGCACAAGGCCTTGTTAAAGAAGGGCGCACAAGGTGAAAGCATGCAGGATAGGGTTCTATAAGGGTTTAATAGAACAAGTAGCAGCATGCGCAAGGCAAAGTAGGATTTTGGGACTTAGCCATATTTGGCATATCAGGTAGGACATGTGAAAAGCATGACCCGATTGCGCATGCGGAGTGGATAAGGTGTCATCCTAGCGACAAAGTTGGCCTAGGAAGGAATATGCCCTGTGATGGAAGCTTCTAGAAGACCATCATGGCAAGGAGTGGAGATCTTAAGCCTGGAGGAGCATGCTCCCATGGAGGACCACATTTGGACACTTGGCGATGGATCTGAAGCCTCATAAAGGTGGGTTGGCAGTTTAAGAGGCCTATAAATACAAGCGCCTGCAGAGGAATTGATATATAGATTAATAGAGAGTGGAGCTCTACAGAAATGTTGCATGAGGACTCTATTGGGTTGGGTAGATGACCTATAGGGGAAGGATGTATCAAGGGGTTTGAGTATGAAACTTTCCTTTCATTTTTAGGACTCTAATCTAGTTATGATGTATGGCTTGATCTACCATTGTGATATTCTCTAATGGATCTAATGCATGCGATGAGGTTGTTGGATATGATGGAATATAAATATAATGCACTCTAGTTTATACATATATCTATGTATTTCTGTTTCATATATGTTTAATGAATGAATATAAACTCCTATACATTTCATTTTTTCAATTTAGTTCTATAAATTGTTAAGTATCCTTTTGTCTGAAATGAATGCATTGATCTAGAAGTCGTTCTGAGCTATGATGAATGTAAGTCTCGTGTCCACTCACTCTTTTTAAAGTTCCTATCATAGATGATGCTTTCCTACTTAACTCACATAAAAGAGAGACTCGGCACCCGCGCGTGCCTCGGGTGAGCACCAGCGCCCCACTGGCGATAGGCCGGCACGCATGGGATTCCCTTGTTCTTTGGTGGGTGTAAAAATGACTACAGGAAAATTCAAGTAAACACTCAAAAATTGATGTGATATGGAGTGGTCCCTACATGATCTCAGTGCAAATCAAATAATGCTTTCTAATTATCAAAGTTGGATGGAGAATCGCATATTCTAGTCAATGGAACCTATCTATACTATTATTATTGAAGTAAAATTCCATATTTGTACATATTAGTTTAGGTTTCTAGTTACTCAAGTGTTTTTAGCACATTGCCTTGTTAGTATATTAGTCTCGTTTCCTAAGTGCCTTGCACAATTTTATTGCTTTTAGATGGCATGGTTTCACTGCATGTGCTTCATGAGGACCTTTAAAGGAGATATGATCAAAAAGATTGAGATTAGAAGAGTCCCAAAATGCCAAGGATACTGATCTAATTCAGCAGTGATTACCCTAAGAGATCACCAAATTATTATCCAAAACTACCCTTTGGTTAATTTTGGCTTTAATAGTATAAAAATGGACTTATCATTTTCGCGGTCTTTGAAGATCAAATGGCCATCAAATTCCATTCGCACAAAATTGTTTTCCGTTTGATTTCAAAAACCTACGAGAGACTAAAGCTTATTCATTGGTGGGTTATTTTTAGAATCTTTGGATCAAAGGGTGAAGGCATGACAAGTCACCAGTTAAAAGGGACAAGTGGCATAATTCTAAGTCAAAAAAGTTTCTAAGTCCCCAGACTTAGAAATTGCGATGTGAAGAGCTACATGGCACCACCCCATTGGTTCTCCTTTCGCAAGTCTAGAAAATGTGAAGGATAAATTAGATCTCATATGTTCCGTCATCGCAAAACGTGGAACTTCCTCATTGGCTTGTGTTTTGCAGTTGTCAGTGGAGATCAAAGAAAATATTGAGAATGCAAAGTGCATGGACCTTTCCCATTAGCTGCACTTTGTGATTGTCAAATAAGGCCATTAAAATTCTGACATCCCAAGGGCGTGTAATGTTTCCATTGGCTAATGTTTCACAGGTGTTAGTGGCGGTAGAACAAAAGGACTGACATGCGAAGTGCGTGGAGTCTACTCATTGGCTCGTAATTGTCGGTCGGAGCCTACATAAAACGTGAATTGTGAGGGATCGTGGCATCCTTCTATTGGCTTGAAATTCTAAGGAGCTCTCAAATGGTATGTCAAGATGATGAAATGTGGATCCTTCTCATTGGCTCGCATTTCTAAAGAGCGGGGATGAGGTCCAAGAAGCAGTTTGACTCAAGAAACATGGCAAGGTCTTATTGGTTTGTATTGCTTAATACAGTAGACTTTTATAAAGCTAAGGAAAGGCATGAAAGTAAAGGCTTGATCCCCAAGCCAATCAATGACTGACAAATGCAAAAATCAAAGCAACACATACGTTGGCGAGGTTGAAACCCGAACCAATCAAGGGTTGATACATGTCAATTTTGGTGCCTCCCGGCATGCGAGAACTTCAAGTGGACATATCTTTGGACCCCAAGCTCCAAATTTGATGAAATTTATATCATTGGAAATGTCTCATCGAGCCCTTCAATTTGGCATTGGCAAAATCATATTTTGGTGGTTTTAAGGGGTGTAAAACAAGAAAACCTCAATCTTGTCATTAATGTGCATGAGCAGGTAGCTCAACCACTTGAATTGATAAAATATGGGCTCTTACCTTCTCCAACAAGAGTTTGCAGGCCATTCATGCCATTTTCAAAGAATTTAATACTTTTTATTGGTGGTTGTAACCACAATTTGGGATTTCCTTCTTATCTTTCTCTTTTCTTTCTTCTATATATTGTAATAGAGAGCTCATTCATAAGGTTAGACATCATCTATCTACTACTCCATTCCCTCTAAAGGTTGTCGCGCAGGTTTATGTGAGCTTCAAGCCTCCATTTTGGACATTTTTACAAGAGATTCATGCCTCTCTTTCTCATTGTAATGAACTGTGTGATTATATGAAGCAATAAAATCAAGTTTTGTGGCCATTCTTCAACCCTATCTTGTATTTCATTGCATTCTCTTTCCTCTACATTGCATTTGAAGGTATTTTGTGTGTTTGGTTTCTTGCAAGCTCTAAATGGTTGTGTTTAATGGAAATGGTGTTGTGAATGTTTGTTTATAGACTGTGGTGTTATACATGCCCTCTTTATCTCCATTTCTTCCCATTTTCATCCATTGGAGAGTGTCCCAACCACCCTTCTCTTGGTGTTATCACCCCCTTAGTGTAGGATTTACTCATTTTCATGCATTTTCCTCTCTCCCTGGTCCCTTGGAATCATAAAATATGAGTAGATAACTGCATTTCGTTATGAGAAATTTAACATTAGGATTAGGTAGAGAAACCAACCTTCTCTGGAGAATTATCTTGGTTTCATGGTCCCACACTTGGAGATAATTAGATGTTTCGAAAACACTAATTGCTCATGTAGTTCACATGCAAGAAAATCAAAGGGTGTTGTTTTTGGTGATAACACATCCTCAAAAATAAATTTCAAATCTTCAATCTTAACCCCTTGACTAGGGAATCCTATAATCCCAAATCATACAACCCTAACTCCTTGGTGGGGCATCCTCTAAATCCAATAATCCTAACTCTTCACCCTTGTCATACATCGTTGATTAGGGCATCCTATACTCCAAAATCTAATCTCCTACTCCTCTAGACCTCTAATCTTATTCCTATGCATCCTCACTCTCTAATCCTCCGAATCCTCCAATCCTCTCATCCTCTAATTCTATTCCCTCCGATTCCTCAATCCTCTAATCCTCTAACCCAATTCTTCACATCTTCAAATTCTCTCTCGAATCCTCCAATCTTCTTATTCTCTACTTCTAATTCTCTACATCCTCAAATCTTCTCATCATCTCATCTTCACTCATCCGCTAACTTGGGCCTTTCATCTTTTCAACCGGTCACCCGAATCGTTTTCCTCTTCGCTCGACCCCTCAAAGAGGCATCACCGTCACTATCTATCCCATCATCTCTCTTTCTTTAAATGATCATTGCTATGCAATAACCATTCAAAGAGGGGGAAAATGTAGACATGTAAAATTTCGACATGCTCATTTAGAAAATAACATAATCATTATACATTATTAATCCCCCATCACTAACCATATAATAATTAATCGTGAGATTAATTATTATTATCCCTATTATCATACCTCAATTATTCTCATTATTCACCCAATAATCCCATCTCATCCTTAATCATATTAATTCATCATTAATATCTTATTATCCCATTAACTAATCCCTATTATCAATTTCTAAGAATTAAAAATTCCTACTCACCTACCCACCTACCCTACAACTAGCTTATCCATCTAATCACTTCCCTTATCACAGTTAATCTCACATAATCCTAAGCTAGCCAAATCCTCTAAATCTAGAGGTTTCTATTTCTAGAAGCCTCTCCACATTCCCCTCCTTTGTATTTAAAAATTTAAATATTTCCCTCCCTCAATGGAGGCTTCTTCTAATTTCTAGAGTTCTTCGATTCTAGCTCTTTCTACTCTCTCATGTAATAACAACAGTTGATCTTCCATCTACATGACAAGATCTCAATCCTCCATTCTTCCTTCCTCTACCTATAAATAGGAGTGCCACCCTCCATGGCAACCAACTTATGAAATTGCAACTAAGTGCTAATAAAATATTTCTAAGAAATATCTCACTTCATCAAGCATTCCATCAAGTAAAATCATCATTCAACAAGGGGAGGTGTTGTCCAACTCATCCCACAAATCTGAAGCAATATAACAACTATCTTAAGCATATCCAAAGCAACAAGGGAAGAGCGTTGGAGCTGGTAGGTAAGTGCAGGTATAACACTCTTTCTCCCTAAATATCCTTCTCACCCATAGGTAGATAATAGGTGTGTTAGATTAAGAACTAGTTTGGTGTAGTTCTTAGTTTGCATTTACAACTAACACCACTTTTTTGTCTACAAAAACCAAAGAAGATTAGTGTTACTAACTTATCAACCCTTCCGAACACAAAAATTTTTGACACAAAGCAAGTTTTCAACTTTGAAAGTCGAGAATAAAAAAGAGTATTTAAAAATGAATCAAATTGCATTGCAACGCCTTTTTCCTTTTAAAGAAAGCAACAAAAAAGAGAGAATTTTAAAATTGCACAAATACCACCATTTGTTAGTGTGTGAAGTATGTCTTAGAAAAATTACATAATGATATTAAATTATAAAATATCCACTAATTTACAACAATTTTTTTCACTCACAAAACAACATATGAATCTCTACAACCTAAAATTAAAATATGCTTCTTTAGTGCATCTTGGAATTACTTCTACAACTTTGAAATCATCATTTCTAACCTAAAAGTGTTCCCAAACACGTTTTCAACATTTTAGATGAAACCTACCACCTTAGTATTGAGATTTAACAACTCAATCTTAAAGGTTCTTATATCATAGACTACATATGCTACACTTTTTCGATGTCATGGGGTCATCCTTGCTTCACTTGCATGGCATTGTGTCGCTACTCGATCAAGCTCGCCTAAGAGTCCCATTAACTTTTTCGATGTGTATGTACTCTTTTCAAACTTCATATACAACCATAATTGAAGATAGACCCTCTAACCCTTTGTTTACACCTACACGATTGTAACTCCTTTAGCCTTACTCACTTTAGATATCAATTGTCTATTTGGTTATTGGATGAGATAACAAATTTTCTAGTGAACTATCTTTAGCACTAAATTTCCTTGGCACCAAACTTATAGATCCTAAAATAATCGACACCCGCCTCTATTGCGAATTTGGAAAAAAAAATCAATGATTATCCATCCCACTAACTCGGACACTATCAACAATCATGCCATATTTCCTCTTGTCAAAGAACACCTCTCGTGTCCATTCATTCTCTTCACGAGTCTTCCTAAATTGCTTCTTTGGACATCCTGCTTGCACCAAAGCATCGGTAAGTCCTCATGATTCCAACCCATGAGTGAGTTATTTAGCCTCCTCACCTCGACTCATTGACAACTACTTTTCCTACGAAGTTCTTTCTCCATAGGACTATTTGCAATAATTTCACCACTCACCATGCTTGTATTATGTATCGCATGCAAGCGAGGTACTCCTCTTCCCTTTTCTCCGATATCACTTAGGTGGTATGCCCCTTAACACCATTTCATGCCTCCTCTCCTTGGTATCTCTACACAATTCTTCTTATCCCCTAACCCGATAGACCCACTTCACATGTGAGGGATGGACTCTTACTTCCCTCCACTAATATATGTCTAAACTTGTGTCACACTTCTCTTGGTCCTTCACCTTGGTTGTGAGTTCTCAACTCTTCCAACCGTGTAAACTATAACTCTTACATGAGAGGTACTATCATTCCCTCTACTTAGTCCATGACATCCTTTTCTCAAACCATCATGTTGCTTAGTTGATCTCCAGATCGATGAGCTCATCGTAAATACCTCTATGTTCGATGTGATTCCAACTCACATGCCTTCTCTCTAGGAACACTTCAACGAGGCTTATTTTTCTAGCCTTTACCACACTTTTGCACCCATAATATTTAACTCTTTGAACCTCGGATCTGCTCCATCGTACATCTCTTTGAACCAACTCATACGCACTAACCCTTTGATATATTTGTGTGAGCATGACTCACGATCTTTGTGTTGTATGAGCCCACCTTTATGTGGATGAGGAGCTCACCACACCCCTAGATCGCATGTGTCAATACATCATATCCTCTTCAAGACTTCACAAGTCACCAAAGGCATATATTTTGAGCCACTCCCTTTGTCTATACATTCTTTGTATTTGACCTCCCGATATCAACTCACCTCTAATACTCCAAAACTTCATTCCTCTAAATTTTCACCACTTAGTTCCTTAGGCAATCTTGAATCCACCTAAGAAAGTCTCACATCCCAACTCTATTATAGTTCAAGAGCTCTTCATACTAGATTCATTTTGTTGATCCATGATGAACCACTTTGCATGGACGAACTCTACAAGGTTAAGTCCACCCCAAGGCCTCTTTGAAAACCCTTCCAATAATTTCTCAAGTTGCCAAGTCCACTTAGTTCCCTTGGATAAGGTGTCAACTCTTGGTCACCTTTCAAATCAAACCCTCATGAGTCCATTGGACTAATTGTAGAGCTTGTTGAATCAATGTCTTTTCTCGTCTCTACTTGACCTTCCTACATAGATAACTCGACATGGGACGATTCCCATCTTCCCGCCCTCCATGAGTTTCCCAACTTATCTAAATAATTGGGATGTTCTCTCGCTCCAAGTCACCTCACACTAGCTCATTATGCAAGCCAACCATGTTCACCCTCCGATCAATCTCAAGTCTCTTCCAAGGTCACCACAACACCTTTGCATCCAAGCCTTGGAGCATTGCTTCTACTTGAAGACTCGCATCTTTGACTCACACTGTAATTCACTTCACTTCATTTCAATGTGTGGATACTCAAGCCGAGGAACGATTCACAACCTTTGAGGATCCATCCAAATGTGGAAACAATTCACCACTCTCCTCATTAGAAAAATCAATTTTCTCTCAATGGTATATCCAACTTGACACCATATCACTTCATCATTCTAGCTTAGACCAACTCAACTCGTGATACTCCACTCGGTGTCACATGGAACTCTCAAGTCCAAAGGGGCAATTCACCATCACATGGATCCATCCAACCTCTTTTTAAAGTCATAATGTACAAGTGAGTTCCAACCCCACACTACAATGTGCTAGTTGTCTTCCTAAATTAGGAGTCAACTCATCCCTTAAGAAGAATCTCATGCTACTTCCTTTCCCAAAGGATATCCATCCCCCTACTTTCTCCACCCTTAAAAATGGAGACACCCTTGGCACATTGCGAGGGTTCTTGACATGCACCAAGGATTATGGATTTGCATTCTAGGAAAAAAACTACAAATGTACTCCTTGAATCCACTCACACTTTCAAAACGCTTCGGTCAAATCATCACTAACATGAACAAAACTTTTGGTCCACTTTGTTAACCATAAGTAAGTCCCCAAATATTTTCTTGCATCTCGATGTGCCAATTCCTATGTTCGGGGACAAAAGTATCATTTAGTCAACACCTATGACTTCAATCCACCTTACTCTAAACTTGCACTACACTAAACACCCCTCTTGATGCTAAATGGAACACCCCTTTCTGCATTTCCTACCACTACAAAGAAATGTTTGATGCACAAGTTGCCTTGCCACACTCTAAGCCCTTCTTGCACAATAAAGATACACATCTTAGAGAAGCAACCTCTGCATTGTCTAACACACCATCTTAGGGTCTCACTTCCACTCAAATGGGTCACACAACTCTTCTCTAATAACATGAAAGATCTTCTATGTAGTAGGGGTGTCTATTGATGCACCTCTAATGTTGATATTTCGGCAACTCACTCTGTCAAGAACCACCTCACTACGACTTGCTTCCTATTGATCTACTCATCGTCTAACATGATCCTAAATCACTTTCGAAAGCACACTCTACCCTCACCATGAAGGGGGCATGGTTTACCGCCATGACCGCAAATTGAGGTTCTTGTGATCACCTTACTCTAATCCTCTACTTTAAAGGGAATCACTACAACTCCTTGGTTCAAGGTATCAAATTGGTTGATATTATCTCCCTCTTCATGATTCAACCAATCATTTACAAGTCCACTATCTACAACTCTTAGGAAGTTGTCACACTACCCGATGCTTATGCACCTATCGAGTTTTGATGAAGTCGGCACCATACTACCTACCGAATCTAATAGATGCACCCCTTCATTCCTCATGCTCCGATTTAGTTCCACATCAACCTACCGAATCTGCTCACCTCTAATCAACATTGGCCTCCTTCCATGGAGTCTCAAGTCCCCTACACTTACTTGCAAAGGCACAAGTGACACTTACTCAACACCTACTTCCAAGGTCTTCACACCCTTATATGTGATTCACCATGTCCACTCCATGCGCAAACCACATGACTTCTCACTAGCTTCATCCATTTCATGCTAAAAAGTTTATCGAATCACTTATGTACTTTCGATATCAAGTTTGACTTTGTCTAGCTATGATACCAACTTCGCTAGTTCAACCTAGCTCTAATACTATCATCGATCACGTGGTCAACTTCACTTCACCCACATGATATTGAGTCGTTACTCTACCAAGATCATCTAAGTGGCCCAAGCTTCTCAAGTAGACCCATACTATACTTCTCTTTCCCATCACCTTCCATTAGTGTGCAAATGCACTCTTCCAAACTTCATGGCCACCTTTACAACCACTATTGAAGATATGATCTTTAATACTTTGTATACACATGTCAGAATGCAACTCCTCAACCCGAATTACTTCATATACCATCTTTCAAGTTCGTTGTTGGTTTAGATACCAAATTTGTTGGCAAGTTATCTTAGCACTATCTTGCTCGACACCAAGCTCAGATCCCAAAACACTCAAGTGCCCACTCAACTACCTGACTTTCTAACCAATCTCAATGATTAGTGACCCATTGACTCAAACATTGTAACCACTCATGACAAAGAACACCTCTCGTGTCCTTTCTTTCTCTTCCAAAGTCTTCCTGAGTCATTTTGTTGGACACCCTTGTGTGCACCAACTTTAGGAAGTCCTCATGAGTCCAACCCATGAGTGAGGTCTCTAACCTCCTCATCTCGACTTGCCGATAACTACTTTACTCGCTAAGTTTTTGCTCCAAGGATCCCTCTACGATGAATTCGCCACTCAAATCCTTGTCAACCACATAACATGCATGCGAGGTATTATTCTTCCCTTTGCTTGACCACTACTCTAATCTCGCTTAGGTTTCATGGCCCTTGACACCATTCCATGCCTCCTCTCCTCGACACTTCTACATAAGTCTTCTTCACCTTTGAGCCCTACAAACCCACTTCACATGTGGGGAGGGATTCTTACTTCCCTCAACTCATACGCATCCATACTTGTGTTAAACTTCTTATGGTCCTTTACCTTAATTGTGAGTTCTCAACTTTGCCATTTGTGTAGACAACTCCTCTTGTAAGAGAAGTACTCTCATCCCCCTACTTAGTCTATGATTTCCTTTTCTCGAACCACCATGTCGCTCACTTGACCCCTATCAATGAGCTCATCATAGATGCTTCTACATTTGGACTTACATGCCTTATCTCTATGCACACTTCCATGAGCCTTCCTTCTCTAGTCTCTACCATACCTTTGCACCCATAACGACTAACCCTTTAAACCTCTATCTTTGAGTTGGCGTACATCTCTCTATCCCAACTCAAGGGAATTATTCCTCTAACATCTTTGCATGAGCATTGTCCCATTATTTTGTTTACATATGGTTGGTTGTTGCATTACTCCACCTTTGTGTGGATGAGGAGCTCACCATACTCGTGGTTCACCCGAGTCTAGACTACATCTCCTCTTCAAGAATTATCAAGTCTCCAAAGGCATATATTCTAAGACATCACCTTTGTCATTGCATTCTCTCGTATTTGGCATCCAAATCTTAACTCACCTCCAACTCTCCAAAGCTCCAATCCTCATAATGTGCACAACTTAGTCCCTTGTGCAATCTTGAACCCACCTTAAGAAAGTCTCACATCTCAACTCTACTCCGGTCCAAGAGCTCTTCACATTAGAGTTATGTGATCCTTTACACATTGCTCTACATGGATGAACCCTACAAGATTAAGTTCACCTCCAAAGCCTCTTAAACAAACCCTTCCACTAATTGCTCAAGTCATCAAGTCCACTTAGTTCCCTTGGCTAAGGGGACAACTCTTGGTCACCTTTTGAATCAAGCACTATTGGCTCTCAAGTCCATTAGACGGCTCACTGAGCTCATCACCTCAATGTCTCTTATTAATCTTTTCTATGCCTTCCTATGTATCATCATTCGGACATGCTCTCACTCTAAGTCACCTCACACTAGCTCATTGCGCAAGCAAGCCACTATGTTCACTTTTTGGTTAATCTCAAGTCTCTTTCAAGGTTGCCAAAACACCCTCTCGCATCCAAGCCTTGGATCATTACTTCTACTTAAATAGCCACATCTTTGACTCACACCATGCTTCACTTCACTTCACTTTGTGTAGACACTCAAGTCTAAGGAATAATTCACTACCTCTACGAATTCATCCAACCATGGGAAAAACTTGCCACTCTCAACATTGAGAGACTCCCTTTGTCTCAATGGTGTAGCCAACTTGCCTTAACATACTCGTTTAGACATTCTCATGTCAATCTTAAACTTGCTCCAAGTTTTGCCTCAACACCCACTCGCCAACTTAGCCCTTGAGTGTTTCACTACTTGAAGAATTCAACTCGACTCGCATTGTCGAGTTCAACATCTCGCGGAACTCTCAAGTCCAAATGAACAATTTACCATCGCATGTATCCATCCAACCTCTTTTGAAAGTCAAAGTGCAAGTGAGTTTCAACTCCACACTACAATGTGCTAGCATCGCCTCGTCAAGAGCCAACTCACCCCTATGAAGAGTCACCCACTACTTCTTTGCTTGAAGGATATCCACCCCCTACACAATTGAAGACAACTACTATAAGCAACATTGTTGTTTAAGTTAATAGAACTTATGGAACAAAGGCACACACTTTCTTAGAACAAATTTTGTGATGAGCTGATGTCACTTCGTATTAACAACATTTTGGTGGCTTTGATCCGTCTCACTCCGGGTATACCTAATATGTTTTTCATTGTTGGGATACCATCTATATTTATGTGATGTCCAAGGAGCGATAATTGCAAAGCTGCAAAAAGAATCAGATATATCTGTGCACTCCTTAGTTTGGCTTGAAGTATTAATAGAATGAAAAATTCTAGTTGACAGGCTTCTTAGATGCAGATTGGGATTGTAGCGTGCATGTGCAAAAATCAACGAGTGGTTACTCAATTTGGGGTTGGCAAAACTTTTATGTTGAAACGACAAGATCATTTTAAAATTATTTGTTACTAAAGGGCAAACGACATTGTTGTGTTGCAATTGAAGCAAGTTGTAATATTACTTCACTAACATCAATTCTTTCTAATTTGATATTAGTCTAGCAGTGTGGATGATAAAAAATCCACAAGTGACTAATCTGTTGATTTGGGGTCAGCGACATATTCAAGGTGTGGCAAGAAGAGCACTATTACACTATATTTTTAATGAATGGCTGGTGTTACACAGGTAGAGATCTTACCAATGGAAAGATTAATTCATATACACTGAGAAAGGCCACCAACAACCTTCATCATCTAAGTTGAGACAAGACATGATTAAGACATTTCCATTTGAGAATTTCCAAGTTGATATTAGTTTGACAACAAAGATTATTATTATTTGGTCGTATAACACAACTAGCTTGCATATGGCATCATAAATTAGAAACAATGTAAAGGTATCGTTCAACTTTAATGGTATATGGTTCAACTAAATGAATTATTGCATAGACACTTATTATGAAAAAGAGCAGCAGAATATTCTGTAAACAGCTTATTACCCACATCCAATTCAAATTTTTAGCAAACCAGGACGTCCAGATCTGTACGCTTAGGTTTCTACCTCATGAACAATCTCGGCAATTCATTGAGCCTGCCCACCCACCTACGATGGATGTAACAATGCACTAAACCAGAAGATTTCACAACTGGGAAAAAGAAACATGTATATAAACAGGAGGGTTGGATATGCTAGGGTAATCTACTACAACAGAAATAGTCGACGATGAAGTTTCTCAGGTAGAAATCCTTGGTCAAGGATATGATACACTAAACAAATATGATGAGACCTGTCTATCTAAAGGGATGATTATGGCTATTGTCTATTATACATCGGCTGAAAATCAAAATGTGCTAAGCACGTCAGAACATAAAAGATGCCTAATACAGTCTTCAAAAACAAAGTACAGAATTAGCTGTAGCCCATTTCAAAGCTATGAAGTTTTCAGCAAGAGTATGATGAAGTGTCATGTCAGAGCACAATTAAGAAATTAACTCTAACCAATGCAGGTGCATTAGAGCAAGTCACCAAGATGATGAAAACCATGGCAAGAAAAGCAGCACTGCATGATGAATTGCCAGTTCTTTTGGGTGTGAAATCCTCAATTTTGAATGGTATTCTATATAATCTAGACCATAGTAGGAAAACTCGCCAAAACCAAAAACTCGCCAGACCCCAAAAAAAAAACTCGCCAAAAACTCGCCAATATTCGGCCAATACTCGGGAATACTCGGCAACTTAAAAATACTCAAATTTCTTTAAAAAACATAAATTTTAAGCAACACATAGCTACAAAATGTATTAAATGAGCCCATAAAATGTTGGAGAAGTGTTTTCTATTAGATTTGAATACAAATACAATACAAAATCGCATCATCATGCGAATACGACAACCGGCTGATACTAGTCCCCACACTCGGCTGCGTCTCCACGCTCCTCCTAGAAGGCTGCGAATCTGGCTCGATCATGGAACTAGATGATGGTGCTGGTGGCTCCTCTGCTGCATGTTGGAGATCACCTCCAAAGATGTCATCCAGTCCAATATCTCCTCGGAGTCCTGCTAGTGCTTCTCCCTCCATAGCCTCCCTCTCAAAAGAAGCAATCTCGTCCTGCTGTGAACGCAGGGTTTTCCTCTTCTTGCCCAGTCCACTCACTGTATGGATCTATCTCATCCAAATCAATGAGCTCCACTGATGTGGCCTCAACTTTTTTTGTGCGAAGCCGGAGATTGTATTGCACAAAAACCAAGTCGTTGAGCCTTTTTTGAGTCAACTTGTTGCGCTTCTTCGTGTGATTAGTCCGAGCACGGGAGAATACTTGTCGAGTTTTGGCGAGTACTCGCCGAGTTTTGGAAAGCTACCCAATATTTTTAATTACTAATCTGTCTACAGGCGATCAAAGCTCATGATTCTTTCAGAAGATTGCAAGAAGTTGCTTGGTCCAAAAAGGTGCAAAAATGGATTTTATGAAAATAAGAAAAATATTGCCATCACTGCGTGGAGCTCGAGAAAATATGCACTTTTAGAGAAAACGACACCTGAAACGGAGCCACAGAATGAAAGTTATGGCACATGCAAGTTTTTGCTGCTACATCTTCCCGGACCCTTTCCAAAAATGGCAATTTTTTTTTTTCTATCACGAAAAATCCAAAAAAGGAAAGAAATGCTGTCTTTGGCGAGTTTGGCGAGTTTGTGGCGAGTTTTTGGCGAGTATTCCAACTATACTCGGCGAGTTTTTTTTTTGCATTTTTGGCGAGTTTTTGGGCGGTTTAACCGTTTTCAAGGTTTTTTGGCGAGTTTTAAAAACCAAGTAGTACTGCGAGTTTTCCATCTATGATCTAGACAACATTTTTCATGTCAACCCACGTCTATAATACGAATATGTAATTAACTTCTGACTTTTAGAATCTTTGTAAATGCATGCACCATTACGCTAGTATGCTTACACCCGACCTATAGGTAGACCTGTGGCCACAAACAGAAGAATTTTTTTGTGTTCATATGATAACAACAAATAGTCAATGTTCCTCGAGGATTAGATCATTTTGTTTAAATGCACAACTCTAATTTTTCCAGCATAAGGAAAAAAGGAACAATGAAAAGAACAGTCGTCTTTGAAATTATTAGCTCATCTAGTGTCTGTCTTGGTATATGCACTGATAGGATTGCTACATGGTTAGACTCCAAAGCAGCATGAAACGTTTATTCCTTTTTCATTATGGTATGTACTTTCCTTTTCCGCATGTTGCAATTCTGTTGTTGATGGGTGTTGTTATGGTTGAATGCAACACGCAATTTCAATTCAGAATTGTTCAAAGTTTATCGTGTAGACATTTTTGCAGCAATCGTTCAGATTTCTTTTATTTCAAAGATAAAACAGCAATGAGTACTTGGATGGGATTTACTGTCATTGATATCAGAATAATTTGCATTCATTTTTTCCTTTTAATCTATGATAAATTGGGTCCAAATTGGCTGTCAGAGTGCTACCCCAGTTGACAGAGTGAAGGTTTCTCCACAGGGTGAAATTGTGATTTTGAGAGCTTTGGAGAATTCTCACCACCAATGTTGTACCTGTAGTTTTTCCCTGTCATGGGTCCTTAGCGATCAATCAGGGATTGACCCGACATATTACCAACTTGAACCTAAATAGTTTGAACCATTCAATTTCAAAGAGAAATGACAAAACTTATTATATCTCCAAATTGAAAAATCAAAGAAAATAGTCATCTAGTCCATATATTCCTTCATGGGAATTCTGTTCTTTCTTGGCTGTCACGATGGAATGAAGATCTTTGCTCCATTTGATTTTATTTGGAGAATATCATTACAGCTGATTAAATCATCTATCAATGATTTATGCACAAGTTTTAACTTTGATAAGTTATATGGACCGAACTGTAGAGATTGTACATTTCTCAACTAGTGAATGGTCAGCAGTAGCGTTTGACCAATGAGACTTTCCTTCAAGCAGGGAAAGAGCAGGTATCGAGCTTAGAATGTCAACGTATTCAGCAACAAGCAAATGAATGAGAAAACAATGAATAAGTTGACAGAAAATATTTAACACCAAAGAAAATCTCGCCATGCTAAAAATTAATGAAGGCTGCTACTGAATATTAGTCAACCAAGTGAAGAATATATGCTATACATTAAGAAAAGTTACTGACTAAACAAGTATTTCATTCTCTCTAGACTAGTTAAATCAGCATAGAATTATGATACATAGACTGATGTATACAGCATAATCATTCATCAACCATTAATGAAGTCTCAAATGACAAGACACAACTAAAAAGGGTTGTGCTGATTGCTGATGCACTACTATAAATCACCTGAAGGGTTAAGTGACAGAACTAGGATAGCATGTATGTCATTCAAGAGCGCGAGCAAAGTAATAGGTAAAGCTCGAGTGTTAAGAGCATGTGCGAAGTAATAGGTAAAGCTCAAGTGTTGAAAGCATGCTTGTCCTGCTTGTTTAATCAATGAGGTGAGGAGATTGTATCCAAGCCTATCCATGGCGTATTCCATGTACAATATGTGTGGATCCATGTGCATGGCACAAGTTCTCATATGAAAAAGCAACCAATCATGCCCCAAGGACTGAGCAAACCTAGTGAGATGACAAGACACGGCTAAAAGGGGTTGTGCTGATTGCTGATGCACTACTATAAATCACCTGAAGGGTTAAGTGACAGAACTAGGATAGTGTGTATGTCATTCAAGAGCGCGAGCAAAGTAATAGGTAAAGCTCGAGTGTTAAGAGCATGTGCGAAGTAATAGGTAAAGCTCAAGTGTTGAAAGCATGCTCGTCCTGCTTGTTTAATCAATGAGGTGAGAAGATTGTATCCAAGCCTATCCATGGCGTATTCCATGTACAATATGTGTGGATCCACGTGCATGGCACAAGTTCTCATATGAAAAAGCAACTAATCATGCCCCAAGGACTGAGCAAACCTAGTGAGATGATGGATCAGACCCAGCCGAGAGCAAGCAGCCAGCAAGGGAAAGTAACCAAATCACAGGTAGCTTAATTTCCTCAATAAATAGGCAATCTCAGTTTGAATCATAATTCTACTAAATCAAGCTGAATTGCTTAGCAAATTATATTCTTAATGGAAGGATGCTTTTAGCAACAACGAGCACTACTTACGATACTGGAAGTTGAAAAAATCAATATATTATATAACTAACCGATTGTAGTTGACTTTGATGTGCTGTAACTGGCAGTTAATGAACAGGGGCACTTCAAGACATGGCTTAGACTAGTTAAGAAAAGTTGCAAGCAAAAAAATCTACTGAACCTACTGGCTTAAGTCAAAAAAAAAACTTTTTGAGTTCTGCACCCACTGCCTCTGAACTGTATACTTTTGGGCCTCAGGCAGAATTTTTTTGACTTTTGCATTAAAAAGACATTAGATATATTTGTAATTTTGTTACAGATAAGGAGAACAAAGACCTGAAATTGACAAGATTCCCTCATCCTATTTCCAACAAATATATACATGAGTAAAATGATGCACTAATTGCACCACTGAAAGCCTGAAAGAAAGAAAGAAAAATTTAGCAGGATTTGTTAGGGCCCATGTGTTAAATGAGTCTATGCAGACAAAGTATTAGCTGTATTTTCTTGAGGGCTCACAAACAAAATTCCATACTCCTCAGCCATCTTATAGGCCAGATCAATTTCATTGTCAGTATATTCAGGAGGCATGCTATCTGACACTGATTTCATTTTACCACAGTCCAAGAAATATTTCTCGAACCCACCAGGAGCACATGAACACACCATATATGCAGTTCTGTTTGTTTTGTTTTCAAATGTATGTGGGACAAATCGAGGAAAATGAACAAAGGAACCCTTAGTAGCATAAGACTCCTGGTCTCCAACTATCCAAACTAATTCTCCATCAAGCATGTAATAAGTCTCGTCTTCCTGTGTCCGAATATGTTTGGGAAGACCATGTCCTGGAGGGACCATCAACTCATATAGCGTGTAAGAGTTGCCTGTTTCATTTGCAAGTGCTTTCAATGTAACCAGCATTCCAAAAACCATAAATTGATGCCTTCACCTGTAAATGGAAAATTTTGTTAGGTTAGCACAAAGCAATACTAAAGGCAGAACAAAGCACACTTTTATTATGTGCGCTTTTTAAGTTGTGTAAGTCACGTCAAGGAATTACCTTATTAACCAAATATATAAGAAATCATCTGCAAATACCAACAAATAAGATCTGCATCGCTTACCAAAAGAAACTTGTTTTTTGAACTTCAATTTTATGGATGATACAATATGCCACTGTTCTTTACAAAACAGAAGTTGGCAAAAGAGGGTATGCCTGAAGAAACTAATCAGGACAGGGCACATGGTTGCAAACCAAACTGTCAGCTAAATATCTATTAGCAGAAAAATCAAATTATAATAAAACGCAATAACAGGCAGAAACTGCCAATATCCAAAGTCTGAAATACATAATGACAGAAGCATCACTCATAAGTGGATGTCACAAATGTGTTAACATGGTTGCTGCATATAAGACATTTTGAAATTGTTGTGATTTACAATGCCAAAACGGTAACCTACTAAACTTCCGAGAAGAAATTTCAAAATATTTGTCAAAGTAATATTCTTCTATTAAGATTGCTAATGCATTAAAAATTTAATACCCTGATTTAGGAGTGGAATGGGAGTAGAGTTCCGGTGCACTATTCATTTCTTATTTACTTTTCTAACCCTCATAGTAGATCAAGTTAAATAGGCCCTCAATTTCTCACCATATAGATAGAGAAGGGATGCCCCCCACCCCATAGAAAGTCTAGATAGGGGTATATATATAGATAGGCAGCCGATGCCCCTCTATCTATATGGGGCCGGGTGAACCCGATGGCTCGGCTCGGTATGCCCTAATCATTTGGAGTACAAAGTCCCATGGATTGGGGTCCCCATATCGAGGGGAGGGGCGCAAGGCGCCAGGGCCAGCTGCTTGACTGCGGGGCTCCGGTGGTTTGCAAGCTTTATCCAGGAAAAAGGCACCACCCTAAACTATCTGATCTGATCTATCTGAGTGGCCGAGAGCCTAGACTCTAGATGCCCTCGACTATAGAGAGTTTAGTTGGCCCAACCCTGTACTCTCTCTATATGGATCATCCTCAAGAGCAGATAGATAGAACTGCAATTGTTTTTCCCTCATTGGTTAGGTGTGTTGTGAACAATGTGGAGAGGTTTGCAGGAATATATAGGCGGACCGGTTCCCCTTGCCCTTTCCGGAGAGGTGCAGGGGAGTCTGTTTGTCTGAAAGGTTCATTGGTCACTCCCATCGATTCGAGAGTTGACGAGGGTGGGAGTGGGGGCCCAGCCCATGAGGACAAATGTCCCAAGGGGGCCGACAGGACGGCATCCGTGCCCAGAAATTGTACAAATAAAAATGTTTGTCCAGTTAATGGTTTTAAAGAAAATATGTGTTCTTTTCTAAATTTTCAACCTGCACTTCAAATGAAAGTTATATTTTTCTATGCGACTTAACCAATGCAAGGAAGTTTTAGAGAGTTGCTTTTCATTTCATAAATAAATTTTGATTCCTACTTCATTTGCCGGCTGCAAACTGAGGGCATTGCTGGGTACAAATTTGACCATTGCTTGAACTCTTTAAAGGTATAGGTATCTTTAACTTCCACCTTCCATCTATGTTGTATATTATGTCCTGATTTTATCATCTCATCATGTGTCATAAAATATTTTATATGCTAAAAACATTATGGAATTAAATCAAACTGATTTTGATTAATGTCCATTGAAACCCCTAAAGGATCTATGGAAGGAAGCAAACAGTTGCAGATAAAAATAATATGACAAAATTCCAACAGCGTTTTTTAGACTAAACTGCTAAATTTGAATGCATCCTTAATGTGGTAGCCTGAAAAGGTTCAACAAATTTTTTACATGAAATTCGAAATTCACCTAACTTTTGATGTGGCAGAAAAAATCGGCCATATTTTGGAAATGTTCGCAACGAAAAACAAAGACCAAAAAGTGCAGGAACAAGAACAGTAGAAAAACCCTCTTATTCTAAAACCGCATTTCCTCTCTGCTAATACAAGAAAATGTGTAGATGAGGCGAGATTTGCTGAACATGAACAGAGGAGGCAGACATGAACATGGACGAAGGAGCCGAGCTGGGAAGACGTGAGCTTGTCAGACTGTTCTGCTGATTCCTTGCCTGCTGGACGCTAGAGGGCAGTATGTGTTTAATGCTGCACAGGAGGAAAGCCGAAGGTGCTGACAGTCACCCAAGAAGCAGTTAGGTCTCGACTCTTGTGGATATTTTTTGTTGTTTTTTATTTTTAATATTTGTTTATGTTGTAGTGTGTAAGTAACTTGTTTTATTATTTATTATTTTTTTATTTGTTTTAATTTATATTTATATGTCATTCATTTTTAAATATTTTATAATTTTTGTTGTTTATTAAAAATTTATATATTTTTAATTTTATATTATAATTTATAATTTATATTTTTGTATATATTTGGTGCATGGTGAAAAAAACAATATAAGCCCATAGCACTGGTACATTAGAAGCTAATACATCATCAAATATCAGAATCCAGCAGCTCAAAAGAGCACAGTCAAAGAGCAATCATGAGACACCAAAATACTAAAAATAAAACCAGGGCATCGCCCAAGACCACGTAGCAAAAGCAAATGAAATTGGAACCATGATGAACAAGCTTAGTGCTCAATGACATAATAAACCTCTTCAGCTTCAATACCTGTGTGAATCGCAGGTCCCTCAGTCAATTCAGGTCCCCTAGTATTAGAATGTAAGACTTATTTATATGGGTGTCATTAGTTATTTTTGTACCGGTTGTAACTATATCAACCGTTTTGTAACTACATCATTCATAATAAATAGACGGACACACAATCTCAAATGTGTGCAATCCACCTTTTCTTTTTTTTCTCTCTCCGCATATTCTAACATTGGTATCAGAGTGCCAGGCAAGCAAAGAGAGAGGGGAAGAAAGATATTTTCATGACAGTCCCATTAGGGCACGCTGAAGAAGAAAGACATTTTCGTTTTGATTTTGAAGGAAATCACAAGAAGATTTTTGAGAGACATTGAGGGTTGAAGTAAACAGTCGTCATTCGTGAAAAGTTGCAGGTCGTTCATCAAGAGTTGCAGCACAGTCAGAAATCAAGGGCATGAAATAACGTCAAGTTGCACAGTCGTGCAAGGAGCAAACAGAGTCGTGAATCGGGAGCATACAGTCACATTTTCTGCAGAGTCACGAATTAGAAGCATACAGTCGCGTTTTCAGGGCACAGTCATAAGAAACGAGGGTTGAATATAAAGTTGTGTTTTTCAAAGGAAAATACCAGTCAAAGAACAACCGAAAACAGTTCTAGTTGCAGTCGTGAATATACAGTCCGCAAGCCAAGGCAGAAAATAGCCATGAAATAAATTTTTTAAAAACAGAGTTTAATAATCGAGAAATTATGGTTTCTGGTGGATACGAACTCCAAGACTACAATCATGATTTTTGGCTTCCAGAAGGCACAACAAAGTTTCATTGTGCTAGGGCACGAAACTGTGCACATCACAGTTGCAGCAAAGAACTGGTATTTTATTCTCTGTTTACTCATTTCGATAAAATACGCAGTAGTATTTATTTTATTAAAATGGAAATTCCTGTAGAAAAATATTCTAGTCTAAATTTTCATACATGGAAAGTGAAAATACAAATGCAACTTATGAATAAAAATTTGTGGGGCATTGTAAACAGGAAAGAGACAGCACCTACCAATGCATCAAAATTGTTAGATTGGCAAAGCAAAGATGATAGAGCGAAAGCTATTATTGGCCTTGCTCTCTCCGACTCTGAACTTCATCATGTAGACCTAGACAAATCATCTAAAGAAATTTGGGATGCTCTAAATAAATTATTTGGAGCAAAAGCAATTAATGCCAAATTTTCCCTAAAACTTCAGTTATATAGGTTCAAAATGGATGAAGGAGTCTCTATGTCAAGCCACATCAATAATCTGAGGTCCCTGATCAGACAACTAGTAGAAGTCAAAGCTGCAATTGAGGATGAGGATGCCAAAGCTATCCTATTAAATAGTTTGTCTTCAAAATACAACAATGTAGTTTTTACCCTTAGTCAAATTCAATCTCAATCTCTAGATGATATGATTGCAGCTCTTCTAGCTGAAGAAAAGCGAACTACCAGAAGATGTAGAAGGTCATTCTCAGCAAGAAAGTGCATTTTATTCCAAAACCAGAAACTCTCATAGAAGATCAGATAAAGATAACCGATAGATTGAATGTCATTAATGTAAGAAAAGAGGTCAAATACAGCCAATATAGCCATGGTTGAAGACCCACCAGATGCAGAAGATAGTGAGGACAGTGACGAATACACAATATAAAGATGCTCTAAACTTTGAAGACAAGAAAGGATACAGGGTAGATGAAGATCAGTATGGATGGTTGCTCAGATAGTTTGAGACTATGGATCTTGGGAATTATACCCTCACGAGGGTCATGAGACAACTTAATGGAGCTTGTGGATGGCTCAATATGGATGGTTGTCCAATAATTCAAGAGATACGTGATTCAAAGTTCGGGAGGCGTAATCCAGAATTCGGGAATTCAACTCGGGAGCTACACCTTTATGAACGTTACGAAGCATCTTGATGGAGCCCTACCTAGTCATAGTATTGCTTTCAAAGTGAAAGCCTCTAAAGATTACGTAATTTTGTTTTGTTAGAATGTTTGTTTTTTATTTATGTAGAATAAGCCTTAAGAGGGGGTATTAGAATGTAAGACTTATTTATAAGGATGTCATTAGTTATTTTTGTAACCGGTTGTAACTATATCAACCGTTTTGTAACTACATCATTCATAATAAATAGACGGACACACAATCTCAAATGTGTGCAATCCACCTTTTCTTTATTCTTTCTCTCTCTGCATATTCTAACACCTAGGGCCCTAGTTTCATCGATTCCTCATTAGATGCCATGCCAACAGCATTGTGAGCAGGACTCGCCACCATGTCAGTATGTAATTGAGGACCATCCTCATTAGGTATATGTTATTGCTCATCCATTCACAGAGAATATTTTCAAGGTGATCAATGGTGCTTCTGACCCGTTTCTCAAAAGATTCTTCCATGCGGTTGGGAAGCACAACCTCGAAGGCTCCATGGATGAGGTAGATGACAGAGTACATGAAGATTATTTATCCTCTTCAATGCCACAATAATTACGCCAAAGGTGTATACACAATCAGAATGCATAGCATGTCGAGAAAATCAATGGTGTATATATGGGTTTGTACATATGCGTTGAAATCTGTTGGTTCAAACCCACGTCGTTGTCGAAGCTCTGCAAAACAATCTTCGAGTCATTCTCATCTCCCAATAGTAATAAGTTACCAGTGTCTAATATCACGGCCCGGGAAGCTTTTTTGGTCACATTGGCTAACCAAACAGACGTACCTTCTGATCGGGACAAACTTAGAACACCGGTTGTGTTCCTCACCAGAGTCTCTCTGTTAGCCACCCTAACTATTCCCTTGTCTCATCTCTGGGCATACTAGATGCCAATATACCAGTTGCTCATTCCTACGAGGTTGAAGAATCCCAATTCAAACGTGTCATTCTTTGAGATTATTGTCTGATTTCCAGTGAGCAAGTCACCCAATGAAAGAGTAAACACTTGTAATCGCACAGAGCAGGCGTAAGAAGAATGTTGCCCTGTTTGCCTCCATAAGCTAATTTTCTACAGAACAAATTGCACTCACTCTGCACTTAAAACGTTCATGAACATCTAAGCATCAAGGAAATGGCGGTTCTGAGCTCAAACCGTCAAAAGAGATTTGCTCTACCTACTTCGTTTACGTGTCAAAGGGAGTTCATTTGCAAAGTTAGTCGTGGTTGGTAATTGATAACGAATAGAGGTGTGGGTTTCTACTACCCATGGCGGCGGCGTTGTATATTCCATCTCATTGACGGTATGTTTACAGGTGATTAGACACTGATTTCGACTTTTCATGCTGGGATCTGCAGTGCATCAGACCTGCAAATTGCTATGGCCGCCACTTGACTGTGCATCCTTTTTCATGCTTCAAGTCATTCTCCAAAACTTTGCAACAGTGTGCACAAAATTTTCGTTCGGTAGGTTTTATATTATATTTGGTAAACATAGAAGGCAGATTATATAGCTTTTTAACAGGTCTATTAATTGTTTTTTCTTGTTCAATCATAACTTGTCTAGTGTCATTTATTTCATTTAGCCTATAGTTTTACAAAAATAAATGTTTGTTTTATTTTTACAAAAACTTAATCTAATTTGTTGATTGAGTGAGATATTTTTAAGCCGAAGGCGTATACACATCAAAATGCACAACATGTCAAAATCAAGGTTGTATATATGGGTTTGTACATGTGTTGAAATATGTTGGTTAAAACCGGTCCACATCGTTGTCTTGGCCTCGACACGCTACCTTGCGATAAATTTCGTCAGCACCCACGGCTATATTTCCAGTATTTTTGAGAATAGTTTTCTTTGAGACCTCGCGTCGGATTTTTTTCGTCGAGTGGTACAAGTGGGCCGCCTCCGTGCACTTTTCCGCAGCGGAGATGTCGACATGATGGTCTGCTTCTTGAACCTTTGGGATTTTTCTTTATTTTACAACTGCAAATCCTTCCTGTCTTTCTCCAAACTTCTAGAATATTCAAGATGACGAACTTCTAAAATATTTCTCTCAACGCTCCGAAGTAGGGTTTTTCCTGTACAGAATTAAGTGATTCTGAATGATATTCTCTGAACCAAATCCCTGGCGGCTTCTCAGTCCTCCTTTCGAAATTTTGTCCCTTCTGAAATAACATGACAGCGGACTTCTGGCTTTTGTGGCTGAAAGAAATATGTACACACTGAACATCAACGATATCAGAGAGAGATGAAGATGGAGGAATAATTTTGCTTCAGTTTTTGCTTTTGAATTATTTTTCCCCGGTTTTGCTTTTGAATTATACAATGCATTGGGCTTTAGCATTAGCTCTGGCTATGCTGCGCAAGGCACCTGTAAAAAGTAAAAGCGAGGTTATCATTCGGAATATGTCCGGTGTGATTCCAACATGAATTTCTCCCTTTATCGGTGGCAAGTGCTGACAATATGCTCATGTGGCGCCTCATAAGCCATGTATTGATTTAGAGACAAGTGATTTGACGGGCACCTATGCCTGTCAAACAATTTTTGGGAGATGGTAATTTTTAAATAATACCCTTAAAAATGCAAAATAGGGTTATTTCTACACTCTTAATAAAATATACAAAAGATTATTTTATATATATTTAACCATTTTTTTAATATATTAGTAGTTTATATAAAAATCTATACAAAAATAATAGTCATTCTTAAAATTTGCAAGTTGCATGTGATAGTTAAGGTAAATATTTGCAGGTATTTTACGGCTGAAATAATGAAAAATGTCTAAATGACCGTCAAATATAACATGTGGCTTGAGGGATCCAATTTGGATACAACCATGAACAAGATGGCGATTTTGATGGCGCAGACAATACTGTCTAGCTCTGAAGAGGGTACCTTTCAATGGTTTCTCTACATCCAAATTCAGTTCTACTCCTTTTGCCGAATTCAATTATCAAAGCTATTACTATATTCGGTTTCAAGGAATTTATGTCGAGTGCGGGCAGTACTCTTTCCACTTTCCATTATCGCAATTGGAAGATCACCGAATCATTGATGATTCAAGGATAGTTTTCAATGCACTACCATTTTACGGCTAAAATAATGAAAAACGTCTAAACGACCGTCAAATATAACCTATGGCTGAAGGGATCCAATTTGGATACGACCACGAGAAAGATGACGATTTTGATGGCGTAGATAGTACTGCCTTGCTCGGAAGAGGGTACCTTTCAATGGTTTCTCGGTTGGGTGACACCATTAACAACAAAGTTTCTTATTGCTTACAATCCGCATAGGTCATTTCCTCAGGAAAGAAGACCCCTTTATTGCTTGGAGATGATGTTCTACATGGCTCTATGTCCAAATTCAGTTCTACTCCTTTTGCGAATTCAATTATCAAAGCTATTACTATCTTTTGGTTTCCCGAGAATCTATGTTGAGTGCAGGGAAGTAATCTTTCCGCTCTCTGTAATTGCAATTGGAAGATCGCCGAATCGTTGACAATTCAAGGATAGTTGTCGACGCACTAGCATGCCCAACTAAATAGTTTTGTATGTGTTTTGTATTTTTTCCCAATATTTCAATCCATAATAAAAATTATACATTTCAAATGATTACAAGTATGTTACAAATTTAAGATAAGGTGCTTTGACATTATTTTACCGTTTTTACAAAAACAATTTATATAGTTTGGCATTCATTCATATTTATGTTGCACGTGCGTTCCCAGGAACATAAGCTCGAGCTTTGAGTCTTCAAAAATTGCAGGCCCAAATAATCCGGGTATGACCACCTAATATTCAAATAAAACCAAATTCTTCTCGCAACATAGTAACTCCAAAGTCAAAGAAAAATGATAAAAAAAAAAAAATTGAGGGCGAAAATTGCCCCATTGGAACCCTTAGTGCTATGAAACGATATAACAACAAGCTTGATTGACAAATAAAATCTATCTTTCACTATTCGAAAACCTTGATGCCATTAAATAAAAATATACCATAGCTTGATTACAAGATATAATTAATTTGGTACTTGCGCTTTGACATATTTGTTGTGTCGTTGTTGGACGGTACAGCTTCAAATTGTTCCCCTTTTCAATTTTTTCCACCCTCTAACTTCTTCTTCACCCCTCTTCCTCTCCTATTGTTTCTCTCCCTCAAATTTGACTCCTTCAAAAGATCCCCTTCGGCGTTTCCATAGTACATTTCACATACGATTGCTAGTTTATATTTATTTATATATATACATTTTTTCGAAACTTAATGGCAATTTGTTTTTATGAACTTCATCCATTGGGCAAACTTGAACTGAACTTTATACTCGTTGAACTCAAACCTTATGACTTAGGTGGTCACTGCAACTTGTTTGGCAGGCAACCTAAGCCAATAGTGTAAATTATTCAACTCCTCGGGCTTTCTCGAGTGTTACAATGTAACTTACCTCTAAACAGGACAGTAAGGCATCATGTTTGTTTCATACTGAGCTTCCTGATTGGATAACATACACAGGAATGAATCTCAGTCTATATTCCTCCATCTAGGCAGTCTCTCAACTGATAGGGAATATGAGCTCACCCTGAACTTCCATTTTATATATCTTTAATGCTGAGATATTTTCGCCTAAAGGCTGGTATGGTATAGGTGATCATTGGATCAATATCAGCTGATAAAAGCTCATTTCTCAGTAGGTTCCAGCTAAAGCTTCTCTAATTCTCTCCTATGAAAGAAATTTCTAATAAGTAGCAGTTCTTCAAAGGCCTTTTTGATTTCCCATTTCTTCATCCCTTTCAGCCTGTCATAGTACCAAGCCTTTTCCCAAGTCACCACTACTGCTTGATAAAGTAATTTGTTCAAGTCCATATGTCTTGTGTTGGATAGATATGTTAGAACTCGAAATGGTATTTCTCCTCCAAATGGTGGCATAAACGTTCTCACTAACATCAAGGTGCATGGAGTTTGCACCTTTATTCTGAATTCTTCCATTAAGAATCACGTCTAAACCTTTTCAACTTTCTTCCGAGATTCATTTGATAACCTTCATCTCTGCGTTGGACAACCATATTAAATGACCTATACTAGAGTTTTACAAAGGAATTTCTTCAGTTTCCAAGTCGTGCAGATATCTTAAATATATCTATCCAAAATACGCCTTGAGATATCAATCTCAAGGTTCTTATATTGGATTTTTCACATACCACATTGATTAATAACTCCATTACCTTTTCCGCAAATTTCGCACTGACTGGTGACAAATGGAATCAATCTAGCTGCACCACTGTGTTGGGCTCAAAAAAATCTTACTGGGAAAAAAAGGGGCTCCAAGCTCTAGGGTATGGCCAAGATATTCTGATTTATCAATTTGACTTCTCCGAGAGAAAAGTAAATATTTCTAAGTGACAGTAAAATGGATGTCAAATTTTGGGTTGAAATTTTCCTATGCAGTCAAATGGATGTCAAATTTAAGGTTGGGCATTGTATTGTGAACAATTCATGACGTTACACTCCACCACCCCACCTTCTCCCCCTTCCCCCCACTGCCATTGTAGGACACCCATCGCCATAAATATATCATCCTCAACCTCTGTATTGAGAGAACAAAAAGAAAGAGGGAAGATAGAACCAAGAAGGGAGGATACAAATGCTGCAACTGCAAAGTTTATATTATTTTCAGTTCTAACAGCATATCAACAAGTAGATTGATAAAACTTATAGCAAGAAAGCCTAAAGAACAGATAACAACTAAACAAGTGTATATTTAACTGTGAAAGGATTGGAAAACAGTAAGATAATTCTTTCAATGTTTTGCTCAGCCTTTCACAAAATATACAACATGAACAGCATCCATGTGGTAGTTAAATACTAAGAGAGTTTTTGTTCATCCCAAGAGGTTTCTGGGCCCTTCACCATTATGAGGGCCGCCCTTGTATGGAGCAGCTTACAGTCAGGAAGACAGTGGCTGATGTTCTTGAGAGCGGCAAAGAGGAACCCGGTTGCCTTGAAAGTGGGGATCCTTGGCATCATGGTTGAAGGCCTGTCTTTTGGGAGGTGGTGAAAATTGTTGTGGATGGCTCTTTCTTCCTCCCATTTTTTTCCTTTGCCTCACAAGACCACCAAAGAGAAATGTTTTGATGGTGTCTATGTTTGTTCTGTTGTTGGTGGACATTGGTCAATAGGAGGATGCACTTGTCCATGTCTGCAAGGTGAGATCCAACACTACTACTGCATTCACATGCACTGGGAAGTCTATGTTGAAGTACATTGGGTTATTATCAAAACCAAAGTTATATTGGCGCATGGATGCACAAGGTGCAGCTACGCAGCATCCTGTCTCAGCTCCCAATACTTGTGTATGTGGGTGAGATGCTGTGGAGCCTGGAGGTACCAAGGGTGTGTACCACTAAATATATGGGTACAGTATGGCATCAAAAGTCCAATATGAAACTTGAAAATGAAACTTGAGAGTTCAAACAATAGATTATCATGACACTTATCAAATCAAATGCATTATATGACATTAAAAATAATCATATTATTATCATTGAGTTCTAAAATCTATAGCATAATCACTCATATCATATTATCATTGATTTATATAATGTATACTAAATTATATAAACCCATGTATCAATATGTGTCATGAGCCAATCACAAAACAATATCCATAAAGATCAAAATCCTTAGTAAATAGTTCTTTGTTATTACATGCAAATCTCAGCAATGCAGTTGATAATGATCTCTATATGTAATAGTCGACTACAAGGCAATGTGAATGGTAACATGCATTAAGGTTTTCAACAAAATCTTGTTTTGAAATTTTTGATTTACCATTTCAATTTTTGGCTTTTTGCTTAATTGATTTTCAATGGGGTGTGTATGAAATTAAGAGAAAGGCAGCCAGTGCACCTACGGAGTGTTAGGTTGCTTAGGGTGTGGATTGGGGTGTGGATGTGGCAGTGCAGTGCGCATATAGCTGGTGCAGGTGCAGCCCAAAACCTTCAGGCACGTGCACCCAGAAAACCTTCATCAAAACTTTGTAATAAAATAGGCATATGATGAGAAGACATAAGTGACAAGTCTAACAACTGAAGGTATAAATGGCTCAAACACCCAACCTCTCATATATGTAGAACCATACTAAAGAAGAATTTCAACAAACAACATCATTTTCATTGGCCAAGTCACCTTGTCAAAAATAAGAGAGAACAATAACAAAGTGTGTGCATGTGTTCGAACAAAACTTATACATCGGATGAGGATATGTTTAAACAGCTCTTGGCCCAACAACATGTGCCAACAGCTGTCCCTATCATTAGCCAATCAGTATTCGTGTGACAGTTCATTGAATGGTAAGCAATTAGATGCACAGATAAACAATTTGGAAGCCTATGCAGACACAACTTAATCTTTTAAGAAGTGGTTGTATACCAATAAATACAGTTTTGAAGGCATTTCCAGCCATCTCGGAGTGCATCTTATGGTTGTCAGAAAATAGTGCATCTCTTAATAAGTGGTATTCAGTTTTGAAGGCATTTCCAGCCCTCTCCTAGGGTGGCAACTTGCCCTAAGGTGGTATTTGGGGTCTTCTAGGGCACGACAACATCAAATTCAGCCATCATTGTGTTTCTCCTATTTTTAGCAGCTGGAATCTACATTTGTACTTCAATTTGGGGCTTGGAATCCTTCATTTCCAGCCATATTTGTAAGGGTGTTCACTGTTATTATATTTAATTAAATAAATTCCAGCTGGGGTTTGAAGGCTTATTTCTTGGTTTATATTTGTTCTAAAATATTTCTAAAGTTCCCTACATGCTTTGGATTGTGTAAAAGATGCATTTTTTAGAGATGTTGCATTTTCTTGTTATAAAAAAATTAGACTATTGAACCTTGTCATAAATTTCAATTGGTTGTCATAATTTTTAGTTTACTATCTATTGGGGTTTGTGCAATTTCCCTTTTGTTTCAATTAGAGCCCGGAAAGGGGCATTACAGTGGTATCGGTGGTATTCATGCGGGATAATGACAAAGAACACATTGACTATCAAAGGAAAGAGAAGAAGAAATCAAATAAGTTGTTTGTGAGCTTGACATGACCAACACGGGTTCCCAAGAGGTCAAGGTCGATAGACTTATTGAAGGGATAAAAAAGGTTAGCGGACATAATGGATTTGTTAGCCCTAACTTTGCAAAAACTTCATGAGCCAAGACTTCACAATCGCGAGGCCAACTCATCACGGATTCACAATGTAAGGCAGCCCCAAGGGTCGAATTTTGGATCAGTTGCTTGGCCTTTTCATCCTACCCTCCTCCCAAGGAAAGAAGTCATTCGAAGGTTGATACACGGCATTCAAGAGAGCAAAATATTGCGACTAGCTATGAAAAATATAAGGAGATCTGTAATGCTATTTCACATGCCAAATTCATAGGGGGGTAAGCAAGGCCTAAGCCTAGATCTCAAGCACCACAGAAGGATCCTCAACATGCCTTGGGGAAAGTGACACTCTCCAAAATTGATGGTTCCAACAAGGGAGCAGATCGGTGCATGGATGAAGATGTTAGGGTTAAACCCTAGACCACAAGAATATGCCAAGGAGCCAAACCAAAAGGGTTTCTCTTGAAAGAAGAAAAAGAACCAACAAAGGTAGCGGATACATCAACACCTCAAGAGGTCAAGGAAGAAATCATGGGGCATGAACCGGAAAAAGAAAAATCAAATTTGCAAGAGGGTTTTGAGGTGGAGTCCCAAGAAGACCATGTTGAAGGGCATGCACATGAGAGAAGAGCTTTCCGGTTAATGATGATGTTCAGCTTGCTGGAATTTTTCGAACAACAATCAATAAGAAGCAAATTGATGGTGTTCTTGACTTCAGTGAGAACCATGATGATGTTCCATACATGTGTCAAGAAAATATGGAAAGAGTCAAGGTGGAAGATCTTCACTTGTGGAAGAAGCGAAGGCAAAAGAGGGTGAGCTCCTTGTGGGCAGCCCAAGGTATGATAATGGTGAACATATTTCCGATTTATTGTTTCATCCTATGTTGCTGCCATATTTTTGTCATCGTGGAAAATATTTTAAGCATGTTAAGGTCCGAAGAGAACTTGCAACTAAAGGCCAAGATTGTTTTGGCATGGGTGGTCTTTGAAGGATCAAGGTAAATGTCATCTCTTGCATTTGGAATGAAAGGAAAATTATGAGAATGCATATAAAGTTTGTTGTACATTCGAACCTCATTGTGAAGGATGAGATGCTACAAAATGACTTCATCATCCCTTGAACCAAAAGGATCCAACAACTTACCTTGGGAAGGCACATGGTAAGTAATGATTTCTATGTTGTTGGTATTGGAGATACGGATTTCGTACTTGAGATACAATGATTGCATTCCTTAAGTGAATTCAACCAAAACTACAATCTATGAAGTTAAGATTCAAGCCTGATGGCCAAGAGGTTGTGCCTTAAGGCATGAAAAATAAAGCTCCTCAAGTTGCTACAACAAAAATAGTGGAAAGAATTTGCATGGAAAGGCAAGACATATGAGCAACACATGGTAAAAAAAAATTCCCCACTTTCAGTTTTAAAACAGCAGTCACTTCATAGAAATTTCAACTCCTAATCAATGCACATGCTCTTAGAAGAAGCCTTCCGATAAAAGTAGATGTTGAGTTCATGAAATCAGCATTTGGATGTTATCTTGTTGTCAAAGCATTATAACTCAACATGACAATGATGGTATGAGCATTTATAGTAGGAGCATTGATTTATGAGTTTTTAAGCATGCCGTCATAAGTTGGATTCCAGTCACTGTCATCTCAATTTTGAGGAAGAAAATGCATGGTTACAATTGTGTTTGGGGCAGCATGATTGAATTTTTGGAAATCCATCCCTTGAATGAAGATTGGGAGGTGGTTGCAAGCAATGAAAGAGAACTTGCCATCATGTCTATGAGGCATGAAGGAGGGATGTTGAAAACTCTTGTTTTCTTTAATGTGTTTGTTCTATGTGCAGGCCCAGGAATGGAAAAAAAAGGAAACAAGGAAGAGCAGTTGAGTTTGTTATCAGCCCAAGCAAATAATAATGAATATGAGATTGCAACTGAAGATGAAGAAATGTTTTCACAAGGCCAAGAAGCACACAAGAAAGAAGTTGATGCAAAAACCAAAGGTAAACGAGTTGCTTGAAACATTTGGGGTAGCAATGAGAGTGACTTTCGGTATTGCTACCATCATCTTCACCAACCACTTGATTATTCCTTTTGCTCTCATACAAGATGGGGAGGAATTCTTTTTTATTGGTGATGGTTAGTAGGGGATTTCCAATGCTTACATGGTTGTTCCCAGCCCTTGCATTGCCTAAGTTGTTGCTTTTCGCAAGAAAATTCCACTTTGGTATCTGTTGTACCTATTTCATGTTGTTGGGCATGAAAATAACAGGTATGGGATTGTTGTTACCAACTAAGGATAGTTGTAGGTTTGCACAAATTAAGGAAAAATCCTTGATGAAAAAGGTTGGAAAGAAGGTTCAATTGAAGACAATTTTTATGACCAACCACCAAGGTACTTGGATGGAAACCCTAGTGTGTTGTGGCGTTGTAACTCACTTCCAGCCCATCTACAATCTGATTTTTATCAGATATTAAAAAGAACAGCCCACAAAATCATTGGCATCGACCACATTATTTTAGTTGCACTCATTAGAATGAAGACCAAGGATGTTGTTAGGAAATAAGGGATAAAATATGCGGAACAATCCCACACAAAATCGTAATAGTAGAAACTAATATGCAAAAAGATATTACAGATCTGAAATAAAAGTGCAGAAAATAAAAGAACAAAACATAGAGACAAGATTTAACGTGGTTCACCCAATTTGGGCTACGTCCACCAAGAATCACTTGCTCAAATTTTATTACAAGCCACCTCTTTCTCTCAATACAATACCCAAATCTGTTTGGAGTTGTGCTCAACAAACTCTCTTGAATTCACACTTGAACTCACACACATCTACAATAATGTCTCCCAATCAAAACCATAAAAACACATCAATAGGCAACTACGTAAAGCAGTTTTACAATACCATGGGTACCAAAACCATGGGCCAAAACCACCCCATAAACCTATGGGTCAAAAATCTCACCCATATGAGAAGAGCACGTTTCCCAAGATATTGGGCACGTTTTTAAACGGAAAAAAATTCTAAATTTTGGGGACGGCGGGGGGCGAGGGGACGACTAATTAAAAAATATATAAATATTTAAAATATAAAGATATAGTGACTAAACTATATAAATAAGCTGAAATAAAACCATTTGAGATTTAAATAAGTTGAAACTTGAACTCATAAACATCAAATACATTCCTTAATATCATAATATCAATATGTTAATGTAAGTTACATATGTCATATTTGAATTTTAATTTGAGACTCAAAATTAAATAAGCTGAAATAAATTATAAAACCATTCTAATTTATGATTGATCAAGTGACAATAGTTGATATTCATATCATTAATCTCATATTCAAATACACCAACAATTGTCTATTGTCAATATTACAAAAAAAGAGGACAACTACAAGTATCAGCGTAAAATTTAGAATCAAATATCCATAAACTCCTCGCTGGAACTAGCATCCTCGTCCTCAAAGGTAAGCCCAATCAATCCCCGTTGCATAGTATTGTCCTCTTCAACCTGCCTCGGCTCCTCGGGATCTACATCCCACCGTAATGTTGGGGTCTGTTTGTACCAGTGTCTTGCGATCCATAAGACGCAAAGCACTGTGTACAACTACAAGCTTCTCCGCTCTCGCAGAGGTAAGCCTATTCCTCTTAACAGAGTGGATCCAACCATATGTAGACCAATTCCTCTCAGAGGCAGAGGAGCTAGAAACTTGGGAAAGGAGGCGAATGGCAAGTGGTCGCAACAGTCCTGGAAGCCCATACAGTCGCCACCAACTCACGGCTTCTCTGTGCCAATGTTACCCTGTCCACCTTTGTTGATGTTTTGTACCCATCAAGTTCAGTGAAGTCGAGCCACTCCAACCTGATCTGTGAAGCCTCCTGTGGACTATACATTTTTTAAAGGCCTTCATAAGGCCCTTCTTCACCTCATCATCATCCAAAGGGATAACTCTACTTGGCCTCTCCACATACCATTTGGGATTCAGTGCATATGCAACCATATGAAGAGGGGTGTTCAACTTCTCCCATCTCTGTTGAATAATGGGTTGTATATGTTCATTATAGAACTCCTCACCCGAATAGTTGTCTTCATTTGCCCAAGCATGTTGTCAATGCACTCATAGATCTCACCAAGATTGGGGCTGTTAGAATCCCCATATTTGATGACACTAAAAACTGGAGCTATGATTGATATGATGTATTTCATATCAACCCAAAATGTTTCCCTCAACACCACTTCCTTCACTCTTTTCCCTTGCTCTATCTTGGACTCACGCCACCTAGTCCAATCTTGTGTCATAATCATAATTTGCAGGGCTCCAAAGAACTCGGACATCCTCTCAACAAAATAAAATAGGATGCAAAGCGGGTGTCAACTAGTTTCAGAAATTCCTTCTTGAAAAATTTCAAAAAGTGCCAATGATGTGTGGTGATTGCATATGAACTTCTACACGTCCCTGGCCTCATTCACTATCTGGTTGACCCACTGAATCTTCCCTGTCTTTCAGTGCATTGTTCATGGCATGCACACAACATGGGGTCCAATAAATATGTCTATACTCTCGCTCCACTAAGCACTGCTTGCTCTGCACACATAAGTTGCATCCGTGACATGTACATATGATGTTTAAAGGTCCAACCTCCTCAATGGCGTTCTTCAAAATCTGATACAGGAACTCAACATCTTTCCGCTTCCTAGAACAATCAATTGCTCTCAAGAAATACGGCTCATCTTGGCAAGAGACAATGATATTGATGAGAGGACGGTGTCTAATATCAGTCCACCCATCCATGATAATGCTATAACCATGTGACACCCATGTGACCTTCATCTCCTCCAACAAATTAACCTTGGAATAGAATCTATCCAAGATTGTTGTCCTCAAATTGGTGTCTCTAGGAGGCACATAACATACACTGCTTTTGCTGACCTTAGCCATAGCCTCCTTATAATAAGAAGAAGCGAGCGGCATTAAATGAAATCCCAGCAACATAGAAAAATTTCCCCATAGCATCATCTGCCTTTTCCTTGCCTTTGAATCAAACATTTCTATAACTGCATTGGGGGCTGCCCCCACGGCCTTTCTCTTCCTCTGCTTTCCACTTCTGACACTCCAAAACTAGAACCAACCAAAGTATTACTATGCTTGCCAGTCCTATGAGAGCTCAAAGGAGTATTAGCCGTAGAACCACGAACTTTTGGCACATAGTCTGTGGTATTTCCATTGAAGATTTTCACCATCTCAACTCTGCTCTAGTGAAAGGCCCTTACAAACGCCAACCCCCTTTCTGTAAGGTGCAACAAGTGTGCATTGGTCCTAGTGATGCTGCCATGCCAAGTCAGTGCACATATGTTGCACTTCCATACTTTGCTTCCCCCTCCAGACTTGGGGTTCTCAATTATCTGGGCAAATTGTTGCAATGGCTTCTTCTTATCAAATGGTCCAATGGCAAATTTGGACAACATTTGAGAGGGGCAATTGGTAGCACTACCAACTGAACTACCAGTTGTCGTTGCCATTACATTTTGTCTCCCTTCTCCACTTTCCCCCATTGTGGCATCACCAACACTTCCACCTATCTCAAGTTCTTGTTCAACCCTCTCCTGCTCTGATTCATACTCATACTCAGAAAAGAACTCATGGTGATGATTGCTGCAATGAATAAAAAACAACCATAACTATATGATTGATTGATTATGTAATGAATTAATTTTTTTAAAAGTATAAGCAATGATCATAATTTTAATTTTAATTTATAAACAATGAAAACAACCACAAGTTACAACCAAACCCTATGCAATTACCAGTATGCAATATTTTTTTTTAACTTTTAAAATGTAATTTAAAAAAAAACGTAACCAGTATGCATTTCGTAAAAGCCTACAAACTATAAACATGATTACATTGTGAATGTAGATACAAAAATTAAAAACAGCCCCTAAAAATGCAAATATAATATAAATTTTAAACTGGAATTAAAAATGTAATTAAAAAAAAACGTAACCAGTTACAACCAAACCCTATGCAATATGCATTTTTAAAATCCTACAAACTATAAACATGATTACATTGTGAATGTAGATGCAAATGCTAAAAAACAACCCCTAAAAATGCAAATAGAATCTAAATTTTAAAAAAATACTTTAACAAGTATTGTAAGCAAATAAAATTATAAATACCTCTTGCTTGCTCTTGCTCTCACTCTCACTCTTGCTCTTGCTCTTGCTCTTGCTCTTACTCTTGCTCTTGCTTGGTGTGAATATGAAATGAGCCCATAATGTAAATTTATAACATAGAATTGCACTTTTAGGGTTAGGGTTAGGTTAGGAATGTTTCTTTTAAGTTATAAGTGCTTTGCAATAAAAAAATAGTTTGAAGTGTTTAAAGTATGTTTTTAATTAAAAAGATGCAGACGTCGCAGGGGCGTCCTGGACATCCCAACACTTCGAAACGTCCCAAGACATTTCTTGTTATCTCTCGCCAATAGGAAATGTGGGGGAAACGTTTCCCCACGTCCCCAAGACGTCCAGGATGTCCCGAACTTGTAAAATTTGGGGGGGACACGTCCCCGCATAACTATGCATTTTTCGAGGCCAAAAAAATTTCTCAAAGGTTGCACCCCGTTTGGGGCTCGGCCTGACCCTAAACCTTGGCGAGAAAACTATGGAGAGTATACAAGATTTATGCAGTACAGTCTTCAACACTTCCACACATGAAAACAAGCTCCACAACATAACAAATGTCATATTAGAATATGACTTAGCTTGTCTAGTTGTTGATTATTCATCTATCCTTTGCTCTATGTTTGAAGTTACTGACATTTTGGAAGGTTTTGAGTACAACTAAGCATGTAGATAACAAACTTGCTAACGTTGTTTTGAAACAGAAAATGAAGACAACGGGTGTATGAGCTTGTTTTTGTCATGTCGCTTTTGGGAGTCTAGCGGAATTGAAGACCTTAACCCATTTTTCCTCCCACCTTTGGTTTTAAGTAAGCAAGGGGGAAGACTTGGATGACATTTTCTAAGTAGATATTTCATTATTATCATGTATTCCTATTGGGAAGCCAAGCACTCCAATAGAAGAACTCATTTAATTAGAATATAAAGTATTTTGAGCATGTAGGCTCCAAATACAAATTAGATAATTAAAAGGTACTTATTAAGAGGTCAGCCATCATTTGAATTGTAGCACCCCTTATTGTTATAAAAGGAGGTTGTTTGGCCATTTGATGGATATGTTGAATCTTATTATTTCTTTTGGGTAAAGGTTGTTCCTTTCCTCCCTCATCAAGGATGAAAACCCTTGTTGAGACCACTTCAAGAGATAAAAACCCTTGTTGAGACCACTTCAAGGATGAAAACCCTTGATAGTGGAACTTGTCTTGGGGACGAAAACCCTCAAGCAAGGATATTTGGAATTATTCAATATCTCAAGGACTTTCTGGTGATATCTCTCTATCTAGCTCTAGGTGACTTGTATTATGAACATGTTGGGTAGGTTTTGATGGATGTATAGTATGATTTCTTGCATGGATGGATTTATACAAGTTATTTAAGGTGAAAACAATCATTTCCTTGCATGTTTGAGCCACTAATTCATTATTACCAAGAGAGGTGAATTGCCTATAGGTCAAATTTGGCATGTTGGGGTGGATGTTTGGACAAGTTGATTTGATATTTGCATTCTTCATATTTTTAAACCCCAAGATCCCAAGTTTCATGAATTTTGGAGCTTCCTAGGTAAACTTATGAATTTTTAAAGTAACTCCGTAGACAAGGATTTATAAAAATTTATATCTTCAATTCTAGGGCACTAAAAATCAGTTTTCCTTCATATTTTAATTGTTGTTAATTAATCAGAATTTTTGAGCTTGATTGGGCACATTTTCAGCGAGTTTAGGGCATCCAAAAGTGGGGTTGAAACCCCAAAACAGTTCCCTACCCGAGAAGGATGTTGACTAGCAGCAGTTGAAGGGTTTTTATATATTTATTTCAGCCACTAACAACCCACTAAAACTTCTGAAAAGTGTTGTTTACCTATAGCTTTGCATAGTTTTTCATGAGTCCCCAAAAAGAGACATTACATTTTGCAAGCAATTTTGGGAGGGAAGAACTGTAATGCTCCCTTCTCAATGTTAGTTCTCTTTGAAGACCTTGAGCCCATTCCACTTCTCATGGGCTGTGGATAAAAAGGGAATGAGCGAGGGAAGTTTATGTCATGTTTTTCAGTTGTTTTTGTGATCTTTGCACTCTTTTTTAATAATTTTCTAAGCATAGTCAAGTCGGCTAGGTAAAGGAGAAAAACCAAATGAAAAAATAGAAGAGGAAAATTAAATATTATGTCCCCAAGGAGGCCGGTAGTATTTAGAGGATTCTAATTGGTTTTTGGTGCCACGTCTAGATATAAAAAGGGGTCACCAGGCTTGGAAGAGGTTATGCATACTTTTGGAAATTATTTCTCTTGGAGTTGGAGCATGTTTGTTTTCTCTCTCTTCCATTGAGGACAAAAACCCTCTTGGAAAACCTATTGAGAACGAAACCTCTCAATAGTGGGCTGGTTTGAGGACGAAACCCCTCAAGCTTGCAACAAGGTGATCTCTTAAGAAGTTGTATTTAGTTTTGAAAGCATTTCCAGCCCTCTCCTAGGGTGGCAACTTTCCCTAAGGTGGTATTTGGGGTCTTCTAGGGCACGGTAACATCAAATTCAACCACCATTGGATTTCTCCTATTTTTAGCAGCCGGAATCTACATTTGGACTTCAATTTGGGGCTTGGAATCCTTCATTTTAAGCCATATTTGTAAGGGTGTTCACTGTAATTATATTTAATTAAATAAATTTCAGCTGGGGTTTGAAGGCTTATTTCTTGGTTTATATTTGTTCCAACATATTTCTAAAATTTCCTACATGCTTTGGATTGCGTAAAAATGCATTTTTGGAGAGATTGCATTTTCCTTGTTATAAAAATCAAATTGTTGTACCTTGTCATAAATTTCAGTTGGTTGTAATAATTTTCAGTTTACTATCTATTGGGGTTTGTGTAATTTTCCTTTTGATTTAGTTAGAGCCCAAAAAGGGGCGCATTACAACTCATTTCAGAAATATGGAGAGCCAAATAGAGATATACCAAAGTTGGTTCATGTTAGAATGAAGTGCATTCAATTAACAATATGTTCGAAAAGCTACTAAAAACCATAGTTACCTAAGACTCCTAGATGTCCCAAAATTTCCAAATTTTGGGGATGGCAGGGGACGGCTAGGTGATGGCTATTAAAATAATATATAAAATTTTAAATTTTAAAAATTTCCAAATAAATTTTAAAATTTTATGAATAGCAATCTGTGACAGTCCACCATATGCATTTGTGCTCAAGAATTTATATATTCATATATCACTCTCAACTCTTATTCTGTATTCATATAACAACAGAAAGTTGATCTCTAATCAGATTAGTTATTAATAAAACAGATGTCAATACAGCCCTTACAGTCCTGAGAGTCTATTATCAAGCAAAGTATGGTTCAGGAGTAAAGAACTGAAGCCCATGGTTTGCAGTGAAGTTACAAGTGAACAAATCTCATACAGTTAACCATACCTCTCATATAGAGAGGACTCCATAGATTACACTCTCATGGAGGTTATAGTCAAGTTCTCCAACAAAGCTTAAGAGTATTCCCAAGTGTTACCATAATACTGACAAGAACATATTGAAGTTATTGAGCCTACACAGTAGGGCAGAGTTGCCTAAGTCCATTCATACCCTAATGATTGAGTCATCCTTCTGCCCAGATTTCAATTGTCATTTAATGCAGGCCAATAGTGGTCTAGGATAAATCTTATCTTGCACCAAGCCATGGTTTTTGAGGCGTTGGTTAAGAGACCCAATCACTTATTTAACCCCATTGTTAAGACTACTTAATCCAAGGCAGTCAACTTACACCAAATGTCGAATTATCAAAACAAATTATTAATTGGTCTATGACTGAAATCAATTGTTTAGTCCTGGAGACATCCCCCTAAAGACCCATGCACAAGAAACATGGGTGGGACATTCCCCCCATCCTGTCATCCTCATAATGTCCCCAACATTTGGGATGTTTTTTTTTGGGGGGGGACACCTCCCCACATAACACTGCTAAAAACTAAAAAGCATGATTAAAGAGGGTAAACCTACAGTGGTTAAATCCCAAACCATGAACTGAATGTAAGTACAACTAGTCATATAAATAAGCAGTTGACGAAGAACAAAGCTGAAGACCAGGCCCAAAAATTCGCATTTCCACAAACATGCAACAAAGCTTGGGCTAGAATAACCAGTGACATCATCATCCTCCACCACAAAAGGGAGCAACTAAAATCTAAAAAACATAACTAAAGGGTGTAAACCTACAATTGTTAAAGTCCAAGCCATATGAACTAAATGCAAATATAAAGTCATGTAAATAAGCAGCTGAAGATGAACAAAGTTAGAGACCAAGCCTGGAAATTGGCATTTCCATGAGCACATAACAAGGATTGGGAACGTAACAAGGAGGTAGGGCATGTTATGTACCTTGGAATATGATATTATAATGTATATGGGTTGATGGAGATGCCAACATGTGGCACACATCCCCCTTAGTTATATGTTTATAATATATGGGGTCACATAGGAATTAGTTATATTGGGTAATGAGTCGACCTACATTAGGATTAGGTGTTACTCATCCATTAAGAGTAATGTATGCCTATATAAAGGAGATGAGTATCATTATGAGTCGTGTCATGTATGAGTTGAGTCTTCTACTTGGTAGAGGTATCTTGGAGGTATCCCCATCGAAGTGGAGTTCCCATATCGGGAGATCTTGCGAGTTACTTCTTCCTATTATCCAATTTTGCACCCCTCGCAAATTGGGCAACTTGACATCTTTGGACTAAGGCGGTATGATTGAGCCTTGAGAAGAAACTAGAGAAAACAGTAAGTTTCATGATTTGGGGCACTTGTATTTATTCCACAAAGACTCCTCTCCTCCTTGCCAAGCTCCTCACCCAACCCTTAGTCAAAAAAATAGAAAAATTGGGTCTTTTCGGTGTATTGCGGCAAAATCGAGTTAAGAGGAATAAGAGGAACTATTCCTTTATTCCTCCTATTCCCACATTGCCACATCGAGTTTTTTTAGCGTCGAGGATCGGTTCTCTGGGCCAGCAGTTCTCTGCATGGCTATTTGAACCGCAATGGGGGAAAAGGAGTTAGAGTTACTGGCGGCAGGAGGTTCAGGAACCATGGGAATGGACGGAACTTTCCATCGGGGCGTGAGTTCCTGCATCGCCAACTAGGCCGATACTGGAGTGAGCAAAGCGGGAGTCGATGATTGCGGAAGCGGGGTTTGTGGGCACCAAAGGGAGGGGTGGAACCGGTTCCACCCGAGATCCGATTCTCCGCCCCAAACACAAACCTACGACAAAAATGGGCGCAGAGAGGAACATAGAGAACAGTTCCTCGAACATAGAGAAGCAGTTCCTCTCTTCCTCAGTTCCCAATCGCCTTATCCATCTACACCAAGAACAAAAATACATTATTGCGGACTATGGAGAAGCACAGAGAACCCCGTGTTCCTCCCGAACCCCAAAAATTCGCATGGCCATAACTTTCACCCAGTGCTCCAAATTTCATAAAATTGGTACCGTTGGAAAGGTCTCGTCATCCTCTACACCACAAAAACTGGATTTCTCAATTTAGGTGAGGGTAGGTGGGTGAAAAGAGGAAATACTCTCCAGCATTAAAAGACACAGTTTTAGGTAGCTCAACCACCCAATTTGATGAAGTATGGTGCCCATTCCTTCTCCTACAAGCAAAGTATCATTGGGGAATGGTATTGTAAGGGTGCCCATACCTATTTTCAAAGATTTAATGCATGTTGTTGGTGGGTGAAAGCAAGAATTTGAGTTTCCCTCCTTTATCTCTCTCTCTCCCATCTATATAATGTAAAAATCTCTCATTTGTGAGGAGGATGTTCTAAAATGTAAAGGAACTCTATCAAAATTGTTCCTGAGCAACTGTGAGTTGTAGACCTTCATTTGAGCTTGGCAATGTGTTCTTGTGCCTTCTTCTTCACATGTAATGGTCTGTGCATACTTTGAAAGCAATAAAATCTTTGTTTTGTGGTGTTTTCTCAACCTTAACTTATGTTTTGTTGCATTTCCTTGCCTCTCCATTCTTGTTGTATTTTGTGCATGTATTTCTCCTTTGCATGTTCATTTTTATGTCTCATGGAGAATAGAAGGTAAAATGTTGTTTTGGATCTGTGTCACTCATGTTTGACCTCTCCCTTCCCCATTTTCCTTCTCCTTTTTCCCTCATTAGAGTGTCTTCACCCTTTTCTTGGTGTTATCACCTCTCTTTAGCTTAGGATTTTCTATTTTAATGCATTTCCCTCTCTCCTTGGTCCCTTGGATTGTTAGAGTAGAGTTAGATAGTTGCATTTCCTTTCTTAGGATTAATTTAGCATTAGGATTAGGTAGAGGAACCAACGTTCTCTGGAGGATTGTCTCAAGTAGCAAGTCCCACGACTTGAGAGACAACTCCATGTTACCAAAAAACACTGATTGGTCATTCATTCATTCATGACAAATCAGAGGGCATTGTTTTTTGGAGATAACACTTCCTTAAGAAGCATTGCTTAGTGTTGCCCTACCTTAAGAGTATTTATCTAAATATATTGAATATTTGGGCATATTGGCCCACCAATATTGATGCGCTAGAATTAGCAGGAACTTGACAAGGTCATAACTTGAGCTTCGGGTGTCCATTTGAGTCCTTTTTTTTTAAACCACATGTTTCGATGAGACGAACGCACCGACAACCCGCCCTACCGATTGGGGAAAGTTTCAGCACATTTTTCGGGCCCTAAATCCGCCATCTTGAGGCCGAAAATTAGGATTTAAGTTGTAATTCGGTTTTTTCCTATTTTTGGGCATTAGTTAATTTTAGTCTATTTGTTGCATTATGAGTTAGAAAGTTGGCAATTCCTCTAATTTAGGAATGTAAAAATGCATCGCAATTTCTGTGCCCTTACAAATAAGCATGCGAACTTACTAAGAATAGCAGGTTCTAGTAAACTGCTAAAAATAGTAATTTCCGCCACCTAGAGTAGATTTAGTCAAGTTAGAGTTTTCTTGGCAACTCGAGTTGGGAGTTGTTTTCCTATTTAGGAAACATTGTAATTCATTATTCGATAACAAAGAAGAAGATCTATTTTCTTTTGGAGTTCATATTATTTGCTAGTATATCAAGTTTATTCATAATTTGGCTACATTATCTGGTATCAGAGCTGGTTCAAAGTATTTTTTTTTTAAATGGCAAGAAGAGGAAGAGGAAGAGGAGGCGGTATTGCCCAAATGAATAGAAATATGCAAGATCTGCTAGAGACAAGTTGTTGTGCTTGCTACAATGATAACCCAGAGAGGAAATCAAGGTGGAGATGACACAGATGAAGAAGAAGTTTGTGAAGAGGAGGAAACACAAGCACCACCATTAGCTTTTGAAGAAAGGATGCTTGAGCATTAGAAGGAAAGAATGATGGAATAAGAGTTGATGTTTTAGAGTATGGTGGTAGTCTAAAACCAGAGGAGCTGATAGACTGGTTGACTAGCATGGGAAAAAATTTTTTTGAGTGGAAGGCTATGTCAGAAGAAAAGAAGGTAAAATTTGCATGCATGAAATTGAAAGGTCATGCTATGTTATGGTGGGATCACCTAAAAAGAGCGGTCAAGAAAGAGGAAAGAAAGAATTAGGACATGGAGTAAGATGGCGAAGAAGTTGAAAGATAAATTCTCTCCCTGTGGATTATGCACAAACCCTTTACAGGAGGTTTCAGAATCTCAGACAGAACTTACAAACAAAGTGCAAGAATACACAAATGAGTTCTATAAGTTGTCCATTCATGTAGAGCATGAAGAAACTAAGGAACAAATGGCTGCAAGGTATGTAAATGGATTAAAATTTTCTATTCAAGATGAGATAAGTATGCATAAGATTAAAAGCATGGAGGATGCCTATCAATTAGCCTTAAAGGCCGAGGAAAAACAAAATCGTCAAAGTTTTAGGAGATCACCTAGAATGAATAGGGGGCCTCATCTTCCTTTCGGGGACGAGCTAGTTTCAGCCAAGGTAGGGGAGAATCATCTCATGGATTGGAAAAGCAAGAGGATACGAGACAAGATTTCCAGAATCAACAAAGAGGCAGAGGATTTTCTAGGGGTAGAGGATATGCTGGCGATAGAGGATGGGAGGCTCCACGAAGACCATTTGTTTGTTACAGATGTGGTGAAGAAGGGCATCAGGCTTTTGAATGCCCGCATACTTATACACATGACAAAAGGCAAGGAGATGCTCCAAGAGTAAATCTTGTTGAAGCTGAACAAGTAGAAGATGAACAGGACCTGGAAATTCCACCAGATGTTGGAGAAAATCTGATGATCAAGAGGACGATGATTGCTCCAAGAAAGGAGATCAAGGGGGATGCATGGCTACGTACAAATATTTTCAGAACAAGATGCACTTCAAGAGGAAAGGTATGTAATGTTATTATTGATGGTGGTAGTTGTGAGAACATGGTTTCAAATGAGATGGTCGATAAATTGGGTCTGCATTGTGAGAAGAATCCTAACCCTTACCGTATTGCATGGTTTAAGAAGGGTAATGAAGTTACTATTGATAAGAGATGTTTAATAAGCTTTTCTATTGGGAACAGTTATAAGGATGAGATTTGGTGTGATGTTATTCCTATGGATGCATGTCATATGCTGCTAGGAAGACCATGGCAATTTGATAGAAAAGTTATTCATGACATGGGGGAAAGAATACTTATACTTTCTAGAAGGATGGCACAAAAATAGTTTTTTACCTCTTAAGGAAGAGGGAAGGCTGAAAATATACTTTCTGCAAAGGAATTTGTGAAGGAGGCAAAAGGCAACGGTTTTTGCTATGCACTAGTCATGAAATAAGGATGAACCTGTAAGTGCACAAATACCAGTAGAAACAGCAGAATTAATAGAAGAATTTTTAGATGTTATTTCTGATGAGCTACAGATGGATTACCACCAAAAAGAGATATTCAACACCATATTGATTTGATTCCATGGTCTTCACTCCCAAATCAAGCGGCTTATAGGATGATCCCGACATTGCATGCAGAGTTGAATAGGCAAGTGGCAGAGCTCGTGCGAAAGGGGGTCGTAAGGGAGAGCATGAGTCCGTGTGCAACACCAGCTTTATTAACACCAAAGAAGGATGGAACATGGAGAATGTGCACGGATAGTAAAGCAATCAATAAAATTACAATCAAGTATAGGTTCCCAATACCTCGCCTTGATGATATGATGGATGTGCTTGCGTTGGATCTAAGTATTTCACCAAGATTGATCTTCGAAGTGGTTATCATCCAGAGAAGAAGATGAGTGGAAAACAACATTCAAGACAGGAAATGGATTATATGAGTGGTTGGTGATACCATTTGGGTTATCCAATGCACCTAGTACTTTTATGAGATTGATGAACACCGTGCTACGGGAGTATAATGGTAAGTTTGTTGTTTATTTTGATGATATCTTGATCTTTAGTAAAACTAAAGAAGAACATTTAAGGCATCTAAGGGTGATATTTTAAGTGTTAAGGAAAGAGAAACTCTATGCAAATATGAAGAAGTGCACATTTATGCAAGAGAGTTTGGTATTCTTGGGCTTTATTATTTCAACAGATGGGGTATAGATGGACTCAGAAAAGATAAAGGCAATTATTGAATGGCCTACTCCACGGAGTATAATAGAGGTAAGAAGCTTTCATGGTTTAGCAACATTTTACAAAAAAATTATTAAAAATTTCAGTAGTATGTAGCACCTATAACAGATTGCACAAAAGGAAGGGAGTTTTTGTGGACAAAGGAAATTGAGGATAGTTTTCAGTTCTTGAAGAAGAAGGTGACAGAGGCACCCATTTTGGCACTACCAGATTTTGATAAAGTGTTTGAGGTTGATTGTGACGCCTCGCATGTGGGTATTGGTGTTGTTCTAAGTCAAGGTGGAAAGCCAGTAGCTTTCTTTAGTGAGAAACTGAATGAGGTAAGAAAGAACTACTCTACTTATGATGTGGAATTTTATGCAATTGTACAAGCATTAAGGCATTGGAGGCATTACTTAGTGCCTAAGGAGTTTGTGTTATTTACATACCACATAGCCCTGAAGTATGTGAATACCCAAAAGAAGTTGAATAGTAGGCATGCAAAGTGGGTATCATTTTTGCAGGGTTATACTTTTTCTCTAAAACATAAATCCGGAAAACAGAATCAAGTTGCAGATGCATTGAGTAGGCGTGTGACTTTGTTTACCACTATGGAAAATGAGGTGGTGGGTTTTGAAGCAATAAAGGGTTTGTATTCTTCTGATTCTGATTTCAAGGATATTGTTGAAAGGTTAATTCGTCCATTGTCAGACAATGCAGGAGATGTCTTGGATGAGTACATTTTATAAGATGGCTACCTATTCAAGGGACGCCAACTATGTATTCCAATTGGATCTATGAGAGAGAATATAGTGAAAGAGTTGCATAGCGGAGGATTGGCTAGGCATTTTGGTAAAGATAAGACGATAGCCTTGGTAGCAGAGAAATACTATTGGCCAAAGTTGAAAAGAGATGTGGTAAGATATGTGGAGAGATGTCGAATTTTCCAAGTCTCGAAAGGCCATGCACAGAATACAGGGTTGTATATATTATTGCCTGTTCCTAAAGGGTCGTGGACAAATCTGAGTATGGATTTTGTTTTGGGATTACCAAAAACACGAGGTAATGACTCAATTTTTGTGATTGTTGATAGGTTTTCTAAGATGGTTCATTTTATTGCCTGCAAGAAAACAAGTGATGCGACAGGCGTAGCAGATTTTTTTCGAGAAGTTCGTTTGCATGGTGTTCCAAAAACCATTACGTTAGATAGGGACACAAGGTTCTTAAGTCACTTCTGGCGGACTTTATGGAAGAAATTGGGAACTCAACTACAATTCAGCAGTGCCTATCATCCTCAGATTGATGGGCAAACAGAGGTGGTAAATCATAGTTTGGGAAACCTGATAAGGTGCGTCGTTGGCGAAAAGCCAAAACAATGGGACTTAGCTTTACCACAAGTGAGTTTACATATAATAGTTCCATAAACAGATCCACAGGAAAGTCTCCATTTTCAATTGTGTATGGGAGTAATCCAAATGGGTTGTTAGATTTGAGTACTGACTACCGATTGATGGCGAGTCGATGATGATGATGCAGAAGCATTTGCCGAACATATACAACAATTGCAGGAAGAAGTGCGGAAGAAGTTGCAGAATAGTAATGATAAGTATAAGGAAATAGCAAATGTGCACAGACGGAGAAATGTATTTACAGTTGGTGAGTTGGTTATGGTATATCTACGGAAGGAAAGGTTTCCAAAAGGAACCTATAACAAGCTGAAGTACAAGAAGATTGGTCCCTGCAAAATCGTGAAAAAATAAATGATAATGCTTATGAGGTAGAATTGCCAGGGAATTTTGATATTTCTCTAGTGTTTAATGTTTCAGATTTGTATTCTTTTCATGGGGATGGTGCAGAAGGGGATGTTATTGATGAAGTAGTAGATTGGAGGCAGCAGAGTTCCAGTGAAGAAGAAAGAAGTGGATCAGATTCTAGACAAGAAAATAATGGACACGCGACATGGGAAATACAACAAATATTTGGTACATTGGAAAGGACTGGAACAAGAGGACAATACTTGGGTCACAGAGTGGGAGATTAAGAAGTTGGATGCAGATAAATGGAAGCAGTTTGAAGAAGACAACTTGCAGGAGCTGCGTTTTTTTCAAGCAGGGGAGAATGATGCGCCAAAATTAGCAAGAACTTGACAAGGTCATAACTTGAGCTCTGGGTGTCCGTTTGAGTCCATTTTTTTAAACCACATGTTTCGATGAGCGAACACGTGTGCAATGACTTGCGCTACCGGTTGGGGCAAGTTTTGGCACATTTTTCGGGCCCTAAATCTGCCATCTTGAGGCCGAAAATTAGGATTTAAGTTGTAGTTCGGTTTTTTCCTATTTTTGGGCATTAGTTAATTTTAGTCTATTAGTTGCATTATGAGTTAGAAAGTTGACAATTCCTCTAATTTAGGAATGTAGAAGATGCGTGGCAATTTCTGTGCCCGTACGAATAAGCATGCGAACTTACTAAGAATAGCAGGTTCTAGTAAACTGCTAAAAATAGTAATTTCCACCACCTAGAGTAGATTTAGTCAAGTTAGAGTTTTCTTGGCAACTCGAGTTGGGAGTTGTTTTCCTATTTAGGAAACATTGTAATTCATTATTCGATAACAAAGAAGGAGATCTATTTTCTTTTGGAGTTCGTATTATTTTCAGTATATCAAGTTTATTCATAATTTGGCTACATTAAATATTTATTGCGTGGTGTTGATATTGATTATATGCTTCATATTTCTTAATTATTATATGCAAAGATCATATCAAGTGGTATCAAAGCATTGATCTGCGCAATTTGTAGGATGAAACCCTAGTTTTTAGTGATTCGCCTATATTCTATGATTTTTTCAGAAATATTTTGTGTGAAGTGGATAAATCATTCACGGAATCTACCCTCAAAATTTCAGATTTTTTGGAGTAACTCTTGAGAAAGATATTTCAGTTGTAGGGTTGAAACCCTAATTTTAATGCTTCACCTATATCTTCCGAATGGTGATGAGTTTTTCAAGTGAAATTCTTAGTGGGATGGTAAATAACATTCGGGGAAAACCCCTCAAAATTTCAACAAGTTTGGATCTGTTTTGAGAGAATCATTACAGTTTTTTTTTTCACAAATTCTCCTCGAGCCAAAATATTTGGAATTTTTCGATTACCTTACACTTTCAAAAAGCTCTCCAAAATATAATTAGGGTTTGTGTTCTACAGTTTCTGATTTGAGGCTAAATCTAGCCGAAAAGGGCAGAACAAATAATCAAAAGGTTCTAATTCTTGAAAGCCTAGATTTGTAGATCATGGCGACGAAAACTTTTTGTGGAGATGGTGTGATTGATGCTAGAGAATGGTGGATACAATTTAAAGAAAAACATTTTTAAATAGATTTCTAGAGATTGCTTTCAAATTTGGCTTGGTGGTCTATCACGAACTTGGTGGGTATCAAGTGAGACAAAAGATGCCGATTGGTCTTGGGAGGAAATGGAACAAGTTTTCTTAGATCGATGGGCCAAAAAGATGAAGAAAAAAGTATGTTGTAGATAAAGATGGAAAAGAAGATGATGATGAAGAAGATGAAAAAGACAAAGTTGATGATGAAGAAGTTATGCAGGATTTAGAAGGAGAGACAACGAATCAAGATAAGAGTTCAGATAATGCATCTCCAACAAAGGAAGCTTCAATATTTCAATTTGAAGGTGCATTCAAATAAAAAGGTTTCCATAAACCCAAGCAACAAATCTAACTTGATCAATATGGATTTAGCTAAACATATACATGTTTGGGCGAGAGAACATCAAGGAAGCTCAAGTGGATGGTAAGCGATTCAAGTTTTGAATATTTAAAGCTCTATATAGATAAACATGTTTTGCATTCAAATTTATATGCTTTAGACATGGATGGTATGGATATTGTTCTAGGCTATCCTTGGTTGGAGACCTTGGGAACAATTCATATTAATGTGCAAAATAAATTCATGAAAATATGGTACAAGAGAAAGAAGGTTACCTTGCAGGATATCACACTTAGAAAGAACAAAGTAATGTCAAGATGGAGCATGAAGATGACTTTGAAGATGGTGAAGAAGGGATTAAGGATGATACGGAAAGAGAACATGATGAAAGTGAAGAAAATAATTCATCTACTCAAAAAAAGAAATAGCAAACAAGGGGGAGAAGGAAAAATAAAGTTGAGGAAAAGGTTGATAAGGTTGAGAATATTAAGGTTGCAGCATATAGACACCCACATCATCATGAGAGGATAAAATCATGGAGGTATGTTAGGGCACATGAGGGAAACAACATATATGACATGGAATCAAAGGAGCAACTATATGACATGGAATCACGGGAATAATTATTATGGGTATGCATGGATGACGAGGAGGAACAAATATGGACATGAATGGAATCAGAGTAGAGCAGCAGATTATGGAACTAGGTTTAGAGATGTATCACCCACTAAGATCTCATATGGATGGTTGGATGATTGAGCATGGTGACAAATGTGAAATGATTTCAAACACACTCATTATATGGTTTTTTCTTATGTTTGGGGACGAAACATGTCAAGGAGGGAGAGCATATTATGTACCTTGGGTTGATGGAGATGTTAACACATGAAACACATCCCCCTTAGTTAATTATATGGGGTCACATAGAAATTAGTTATGTTGGGTAATGAGTCGGCCTACATTGGGATTAGGTGTTACCCATCCATTAAGAGTGATGTATGTCTATATAAAAGAGATTAATATCATTATGAGGCTGTAAACAAGGGAAATTGACAGACAAACAGAAGATAAATAAACAAATAAATTATAGCTTCTCTATAATCTCTTGCAAACCTCGAGTAAGATCGTAGAAGCTTTTAAACTTGTTTGATCTTATTGATAATTGGATTGTGGGTCCTCTTTGATATTACTTCTCCAAAGGTGTTTGCAGATGCTGCGCAAGCAGATTTCACAAGGATGCGGGAAAATATTTAGCAAAAGTTGGATGCAATTTGCTCAAAGCTCCGGGGATGGATTTATAAAGGAAATGTCATGCTTTTTTAGCTGAGGGTGAGACCGTGAGAAGTGGATCTTAGTTTGAATTGGCTCCAAGGTAATAATTATAATTACCTAAAATAGTAAGATGACCATGTCTGTGCAGTTGCAGCTTTCCAAGAGCAATCACTATCTTTGAATTCATCCGAGAAGTGGTTGTACGAGGCATTATTGTTGCCCCCACCATTATAGGCTTCTAGAAGTGGAGTGAAGTGGATACTAAAAAATTAATTAAATAACTAATTTAATTAGTATTTAATTGTGAGGGAATAATTAACCATTTATTATTATAACTAGAAAGGTGTCAAGAATTAGTTTAATTAATTCCAAAATCATAGTTGGAATTAAATTATTTAATTATAAAGGGTGGGAATGTGACTTAGGAAATAGAATTAATTCCAAAGGGGTATGTTGCGTGCAATATAGAATTAATTGAATTAATTCTAATTGGATAGAAGCAGGATATAAATATGTACTTTTAGGTGTCTACATTAACTTTGTTAAGTAATAGCGCTTGGAAGATAGTAGACGCATACGCATCAGCAAGCGGAAAGCCATGAAGCATTTTGATGCCCCAATGAAGATAGAATGGTAAGGGAATGCCCCCTCAAGCGGGTGGGACGCAGCAAAGCAAAGCGGTGGACAACCGCTTGATAGGAGGAAAAGGAGTGAACAAGGATATGAAGGATCTGTGTGTTCGTAGCATGAGCGTCATTTGGAGAGTGTGAATATAAAAGCAGCCTTTATTTTGTTGTTGCACAATAGAGTTATCACCATGACCATGAAAATATCATGATGGTTTAACCCGAAGTGTGTAAAGCAAACACACACAAAGCACGAAAAAACAAAAAAATGAGAAGTAAACCCAACATATCGAGTAGGTGCAGGCACCATGGTTATAGAGAAACCAAGATGTGATCACACTAAAAACCAAACTTCAACAATGCAACACAATATTGTAAAAGAAGACAATTATCTATATGCCCCTAACACGTACCACAATGAAAAACAAACGGATGCAAATGCTCCCAAACACTAAACTTATGAAATGCATGGGAATAGGGTTAGTCCAAAGAGCAGAGTATACTTAGAAACTCCTCATGACACTCTTGTAGGACCCACGATGTAAAGTGATTTGATATGGATTTGCCCCAGTGAAGTTATATCACGAAGGGAATAATAAGTTGTGATAATCGTAAGATTGGTACGAGCAATAGGGTAGAGATAAAAATTTAATTTTATCAAAAGTGCATTGTGTTGGTGAAGTTTTCAAAAACTTGCAATTTGTAGGATTTTTTTGCGAATATATAATGTTTTTGAATTTCCGATAAAAAAATTGAATTTTTGATTTTGTGGCATTTGGAAAAGCAGGGCAAAAGAGGGGAATAGTGTGTTTAGTACTCCTTATATGCCCCAAAGAAGGAAGAATATGCCCCTGTGAGAAAAAAGAACGGCGGAAAAATGATTGTTTGAATAAACGAGTCATCACGACAAAATGCAAGTAAATTGCGTGAGAATAGAGAGGAGAAAGGAATGGCGAAGAAAAATTAGTAATCGTGACCATGTGGGCCAAGAAAAATGATGAATTAGGGTTAAAGAGGGTATAAATAGAAGGGTGGGAGGGTTGAAAATCATCGCGACCCATTTGTGCTATTATACCCCTTTTGCCATTTGTGAGAGATTTGAGCTCTGAGTTCTGAGAGAGCTGGCTCAACAACAAAAGAGGAAACATCGCACAAATTGAATTCGTGAGTATGGTTGGACTCGGACCCAATGGTCCCGTGGTAAGTACCTCAAAAAAATTACTTTTGAGTGCATTTAATGTTAGTTTTAAGTAGAAGAAAATCAACTTTTAACGATAGCGCATGCACTTGTGCGCACTAGTGTATCCCGACATATGTGCTAACGTGTAAGTGCATGTGCTAGCGTAAAAAGAGAGCATAGGCGTAGATAGGGTTATGCGCTAGTGTGTTGAATGCTCTAGCGACAATGTGAGAGTATGAGCGTTAGAGTGCACGCGCTAGCATGCACAAGCTAGAGTTCTAGGTGTGTTAGCGTTGAATGCACTAGCGTCAAAATAAACGCACTAGCGTTAGAATGCACACGCTAGTGTAGCAAAGGTGCACTAGCGCGATTAGAGGTTGTTTAGGAAGAATTTACTAATGTTTTGAGTGATTTTCAAGAGAGACCACTAGCATTGGACATGATTAAAAGAGCAATCAGGCGTTTGCGGGCCTTCAAAGGACATTTTCGCAATGCGATGAGAGAGGGTTAGTTGTTTTACTAGAGGCGACAGGTTAACATATATAGCAGAGCTGCCACATATCATCTTGGACCACAACTTATGAAAAATTTGCTGCATTTGAAATGCGATGGCATAGTGAGAGTCGGACATTTCGCTTATTTGGGAGATGACCGTGACCTTGGAGGACGTGTATCAGATCCTGCGGAGTACGGATACGGGGAGTTTGGTGGTGTCTCGATGAGAATGTTGCCCATATTTGAGGACATATCGGGATGTTTTCTTGCGACGACATGAAATACCCGAGAGGGATGACAGTATATTTGTTTCGATGTTTCGACGATAGGAGGATAGCTCGATTGCCCATGAGATACTTGATGGCTCTTATCGGCCGCTACTTACCGCCTAATAAGACGGATACACACTTCCAACTTGCTTTGATAGGAGTGGTTGTAAGATTGATTTGGAGAGATATTTGTGTGGGGACTGTGTATACTAGCACATCTGTATAGAGACCCACATTTTGTATACAAGGGTATGAGGAGCCTTAGTTTGCCACCTTGTTACTGAGATATGGTCCGGGATCACATTTGCCATTGGACGACAACTAGGAGTGATGAGAGATAGACATCGAACGAGCCATCATGCGGGGGTTGGGAGATGGTTGGAAGCGAGCCATTGAGGCCATAAGGGGATATCGCCTTTTACAGTGCGCTTTCGATGATCTACAACTACGGATGGTGACACGGAGGCCATATTGATTATATCGGTGGCCCACATATGCATTTGAGATGAGCACGACAAAGGTGGAGCACTTTATTATAAAATCGTAGCCTCGTTATGGAGGTTTACAGGGTGGATAAGGCACAATGCCATCCAAATGTTATACGGGGATACCAAGTGAGAGCATTGGTATGCGCACGTTGCGCAAAAGAGACATTTGACTTTGGTCCTCGAATTAGTGTATGCGATAGCTAGACAAAGTTTTTTTGGAGTTATCCCATGGGCATGGGATGCTCGGCGCACATAGTGGATCCGGGTACTATTGTTGACTATGTTAGCATGGTATGCACGGTTATGCCGAGGATCACCATTCCTCATGCAACTATAGGAAGCAGCAGAGGATAGCAGCAACAAGATGGGGTGGACACTAAGCGGTTGAGAGACGGGAGAGGCAGCGACTTTGAGGCTCGAGGATAGGGCCCACAGTCTGTAGCAAGACAGAGGCCACTTGATGAGAGGGGGCTAGGGTATGCGCATGTAGATGTCGAGTTGTCCCCTTTTCCGGATTTATTTTATATTCAAGATTTCCAACCAAATATTCACAAATAACAATCTGATTTTTATGACAGCAATATATAGAAAAATATGAAAGCTGATTATGGCAAGGTATAAAATCAGAAAATAACCAATATCTTCACTTTTATTGCAATTAAACTAACATGCAAGTAACATGCATCAACATGCAAGTAACATGCATTAACATGCAATGACATGCAATAACAAGAAGTTTCCACTGATAAAATAGATGATCTCTCTTATTGAATATGGCTGTCCTCTCTTTCTGGACTTGAAACTGGATCAGCAAGCCTCTAAAACTCTGAATCTGACAACCCGATCTGAATAGACTCCACAATAGCAAACTAGGGCTGGATCTTTCACCACCAAAGAGTGCTCTACTAGCTAGGGGTAGATCTTTCACTACCGAAGCTAGGGTTCTTGCAGAATTTCACCTCCACAAGCAAGGAAAGCACAAACAACAGTTGCTTCAATATCAAAATAGGTGAGTATGAATGAATGCCTATTCTCCCCCAAGCGCTTCCTTTTATAACTTCTCATTGCAACAAAAGGCCCAAAAGAACCCTAATCACCCCCTTGGGTCTTTTCTTTAATTAATTAAAATAACTTAAGTCACTTTATTCCCCACATGCCAAAAAGTGCACTTAAGTCACCCCAACGAAGAATTAGAACATAAAGTACCATATATTCACCCATTACTTAAGTCATCGACTAAATATAACATAAAGTACCTTAGGGGAGCATCTCACAACCTTATTTCACTTAAGTCACCTCAAAGTACGTGTCCAACGTCGAAACATAACCTATAAGTGAAATGAAGGTGCAAACCATACCCAATAACCATCAACGTCACTAGCCCCTTGGGCATGACCAAGGCTAAGACGGATGAAAGGCCTCCTAGGCCACCTACTTGGAAATTAGGACATTACACATTGGTAGCGCACATTGCGCACAAGAGATATTTGACTTTGGTCCTCAAATTAGTGTACCGATAGCTAGACAGAGTTTTGGAGTTATCCAGTAGGCATGGGATGCTCGAGTGCAAATAGTGGATCCGGTACTCTTTGCTGACTATGTCGCATGGTATGCAACGATCATGTCGAGGATCACCATTCCTCAGGTAGCTCTATAAGAACAGGATAGAACAACAACAACTATGGGGGTAGGCAGTAGAGGTTGAGTGACAAGGCCAAACTTGGAGACTTGGCCAAGGCTGGGGATAAGGCCCCGCAGTGCATAGGGACCACCAGTCTACAAGGCTAGGGTATACGCATGCAGATGTCGAGTTGTCCATGTTGTACATCAATTATAGGTACATAAGAGTAACGGTACAACAGGTGTACGAAATTACTACAAAAGGTACCACAGGTAGGTGTCGGGGTTTCGAGAGACAAAGATGCCGCCATCGCCACATAGAGACCGGCTAGCCTGGGTGAGGGGGAGATGGAGGTGATGGTGAAGATGGAGTGGAGATATTATAGGAACCACCGCAAGTAGTGGGTCATGACAGGAGGTGGGCCATCGATGGCCTTATTATGATTAGATAAGGACAAGGCCATGCTGGGGGATGTAGCAATTATCACGGTGAAGACACTGCAGAAGAAGGCGGAGAAGAGAGCCACAAAACAGGTTGCTCTTTACGTAGCAATTACAAGCAACACACCGCAGAGCGAGATCAGGTCACTGCAGAGCGGTATAGGCTGATCACGAGAGAGGACCAGTTGAGGGTCCAGGTATAACAGATTACATCACAACAAGATGCCTTACAGCATGTGGTGACAACTAGCAGCCTAGGGGATGTTATACCAGAGCTTATGGCAGCTTCCGGAGAGGCAAGTTATTACAGAGTTTATACCAAGCAGCAGTACTAGAGGGGCAGAGAGCACCCAAGTTCAGCTAGATATCAGGCAGCAAATCTACGAGGTTACACCGGCCTTTGAGATCGGCTAGATCAGTACAGATGCCACCACCTAATGGTAGGCCGGGCAGTCCTGGTATGGGAGAGAGTCACGGATGACTCGTGTTAGATGATATATGATTTATTTTTTATATATGCCTCGTGCATATTTTGATCGATGCCCACTATGTGGCGTGCACCGGCATGTATATGATTTTATCGAGATACATTGGTATATGGACATTGATGATTTTTATATATATGATGGACATTGCTTACACCCCATTTGATTATGAGATGTGTTATTTGTCGCATGTTTTATTATGAGTAGATATGATGTCATGAGTAGGATAGATGATTTTATTATCTGATGATGATGATGTAGCTTAGCATACATGTTGATAGCTTAGCATTTATTTTGATGATGTATGATGATGTTATGGATAATGTTATATGATATAGATGTGATGATGAAATGATAACAAACAAAGTACAAGCAATTAATACAAGTACAAGAAAGAGTTAACAAATCCAAAACACACACATGCTAAAAATAAGGAAAACAAACCATGGCTTATATAATAAACCAAGACAACACAAACATGTAAAATAAAGCAAGTCAGACAACCAAACCCAATATGAACAAGAATTAATTCACACCAAAGTTATATATGAACTAGATGTTAGTAATTCAGCTGCAATTTGTCTACAATCGCAACATTCCGAGATACACATGACATTGATTAATCTAACTAACTAAACAAGAAATTGATCTAAGAACACAGAACACTACTATTTTACATTACACAACAAAGACAAGTTAGCCACAAAAAGGTAAACAAACAAGTTCGAATGTTAAAGCTAACTAGTAAGCAACAATATAACACAATTCGTAATAACAATGTCCGAAGACACCCCTAATGTGTTCCATAATGAAGAGATAGACAAATTTCAAATGCCCCAAGGTGATAACTTATAACGTGAGAGGATTAAATTAGGCTAAAGAGCGGAGTGATGCTTAGATACTCCAAAATAACTCTTGTCGAATCCCATTGAAGCATGATCTGTATGAGGTTGAAGTTGAGTGTTGCCCCCAAGCAAAGTTATATTGCGAAGGGTGACATGATTGATTTGAAGAATGCAAATGATTTGGAACAATCAAATGACGAAATTGGCGAACTAAGTTATATAGTTGTGAATGTTTTTTTCGAACATTTTCAAAATGTTTTGCATTTTTTTTGTTTTTGGAACAATTTAATATTATTTTTGGGTTTTTGTGAGACATATTTGAATGTTTTTGTTCTTTTTTGGATTTTGGACCACACGCCAAAGAAGACGGAAAAAGGAATTCCCAAGTCGTAACCAACACGTTACACACAAACAAGGTGAACGGAAGCATGGCGAAGGCGGACAAGAATGGTAGACTATGGGCATGACTACTGATAAGGTGAACACACGACACAAGGCGAGGTGGAATGACACAAGCAAGAGACAAGGAAATGTGAAGCAGCGAGTGCACTGATATGCCCCAGCACAAGGGTTACTCTTTAGAGACTCAGAGTAGAACTTTTTCAGATGAATGACATTCATAGGATCTTTCAACTCTTTGCCATCCTCTTAGTAGATAGTTTGTATGCACCGGATCCAAATTTTTAGTGATAATATAAGGACCCAACCAATTAGGCTCGAATTTTCCTTATTTTTCACGTGGCTTGGTTGTGTTCTTTTGATTTTCTTTCAAGACTAGGTCACCAATCTCGAATTGTCATGGTCGAATCTTTTGGTTGTAGTTATGACATAGTTGATTTTGGTATACTTGCAAATGATCCAAACGCATGAATGCGTCTCTCTCATCTAGTAGCTCAAGCTCTGCAAGGCATGCAATGATAATCTTCTTCATGCACAAGGTGTTGGAGGGAAACACGAAGGGAAGGAAGTTCGATTTTGATGGGTAATATGGCTTTAGATCCATATACTAGGGAAAATGGGTAGCTCCTATAGGAGTGCGGAAAGATGTAAGTAGGGCCCAAGAGGATGAGATACAATTGTGTATGCCAATTACATCCATGCTTATCAATTGTCTTTTCCAAGATGGATTTGATAGTCTTGTTTGAAGCTTTAGACTAGCCGTTGCATTATGGGTAGTAAGGAGTGGCCCATTGTAGTCGGATATGATATTTTTGGCAAGGGCTTTGACATTCTTATTCTTGATGGAAGTACCATTGTCAGTGACAATGGTTGTGGGTATGCCAAAGCGGTAGATGATATGGTTAAAAATGAACTTGGAGGTATTACACCCAACGACGTATGTAAGAAGCATAGCCTCAACCCACTTGGTGAAATATTCGGTAGCGGTTATAATAAAGGTATGGCCATCGGAGGATGTGGGCTTTATTTTACCGATTAGATCGAGCCCCATTTATAAAAAGGCCATGGTGAGGTGATAGGCTGCAAATCTTGGGAAGGTGCATGAATTAGATTATTGTGCTTCTAACAAGCTTGACATCTCTTTACATAGTTACATGCGTCTATTTCCATTGTAGGTCAATAGTATCAACGCGTCTTTACAAGGACCATTCCACTAGTGTGTGCGCCACAAATACCCGAGTGTACTTCAACTAGTGTTTGATTAGCTTCATCTGATTGAGACATCTTAAGAGAGTCCCATCATAGCCTCTTGATATAGGGTGTCAAGCGAGGATAGTGTAGTGTGAGGCACGTTGTGCAAGGCTCTTTTGTTGGTTAAGTTCATGTGTGGAGGATAAGCTTTAGTTTGCGTGAAGATGTATATATATCATGATACCGGGGTGATCGGGACCAACAATCTCACAAACCATGGTGGACTCGAAAATCGTACAGCACCAAAAGATGTTCAACGAGGAACTCGTTGTTAGTTTAATTATGTCGAATACAATAAGGGATGCGATAGTTGCCATGGCATCCACTGCTTTGTTTTGCAGACGAGGAACTTGTTCAATAGTGATAACCCGAAAATATCCTTTTAAACTATCAACCATGCGCTTGTGGGGAAGGAGCTTCTCATCTTTAACTTGATACTCACCATTGACTTGATGGATGATGAGAAGAGAGTCACCGAAGAGCGGATCAACTCGGTAGTCACAGGAGATAAGCAAAGCCTCAATCCTGCTATCAATGCTTCATACTCTGTTATATTGTTGTTACATGGAAAGCCAATGTGATAAGATTTAGGGATTAGATCCCCATCTGGTGTGCGTAAGACAATCCCAGCCCCTGAGCCATGTTGGTTGTAAGAGCCATCGAAGAATAGAGTCCATGAAGGGATTGCCTCAATGTACAACGGGTCTTCATCGGAAACTTAAAGTGTAATGGTTGAGAATTTGTAGTAGTGGCGCTGTGGCTAGTTGATTTGCCAATGCTTGACCTTTTATAGCTTTCTGATTTACAAATTCAATATCAAATTCACTAAGTACGATCCAGCTGGACATCCTTCCTGTTATCATTGGTCTTGAAAGTAAATACTTGAGAGGGTCAACCTTAGCAATTAGCTTGGTTGTATGATTTAACAAATAGTGTAGCAATTTTTGGAAAAAGTATGTGATTGCCAAGCAAGCTTTCTTGACTGGTGAGTACTTAGTTTCATGCTCGAGAAGAGTCCTACTTAAGTAATACATAACTTGTTCTTGACCCTTGTCATTGTGTTGTGCCAATAATGCCCCAATGACATGTTCTGTTGCAGAAGTGTACAACAATATAGGCTTATCTTGTGCTAGTGGCATGAGTACTGGTGGAGTGGACAAATATTCTTTCAAATTGGCAAAATAATCTTGATAGTCCTACGTCCACATAAATTGTACATCCTTCTTAAAGTTGATTAAAGTGATGGCATTTGTCCGCAAGTTGAGAAATGAAGCCGAATAGATTGTATCTTGCCTTGTAATCCTCTTAACTGACGCAGATTCGAGGCGGTGGCATATCCATGATTGCTTTGACTTTGGTAGGGTCCACTTCGATTCCCCTTTGTGAGATGATAAATCCCAAAAGTTTACCGAAGTGACACCAAAGACACACTTTTTTGGATTAAGGTGAACCTTGTATTCCCTTAATCGTTCGTTCAAAGATACGCAGGAGAATAGGTGGATGATCGACTCTAGTTTTTGACTTAGCAAGTATGTCGTCGACATAGTCTTCCATTATGTTGTGAAGAAGGTCATGAAAAATGATAGTCATGGCACGTTGGTAGGTAGCACCGGCATTCTTAAGGCTAAAAGGCATGACCTTGTAATAGAATGTCCCACATGGGGTCTTGAAAACGGTTTTGTGTTTGTGTTCTTCAACAATTTGAATTTGATTGTACCCTGAAAAACCATCCATAAGAGAACATCTTGTGGCCGTAGTAGAATCAACGATCATGTCGATATTGGGCAAAGGGAAGTCATCCTTAGGACATGCCTTATTGATGTCATGAAGTTCGTACAAATGCAAATTCTAGGGGTCTTCTTTGCAACCAGTACCATGTTGGATATCCACTTTGAATAGTCGATGGACCGTATGAAGCCTGCATCAGCAGTTTTTAGAGTTCAGCCTTGACAAGCAATGCGACTTTGGGATGCATTTTATTCAACTTTGCTTGAAAGGCTTTGCATCTAGGTGCACCACAAGGTGATGAACCACAAAGAGAAGGGTCGAGGCCTGGCATATCTTTATAAGACCAAGCAAATACATCTTGAAACTCTATTAGAAGCTTCATGAATGCCTTGATTTAAGTTTTGGGAGACTAGCACCAAGTTATAGCAGTTTAGGTTGGTCTTATGTCCCGATGTTGATAGTTGTTTCTTCCACCAATAGCTTAGAAGTGTCATTATCTTGAAATGACGATGTAGGTTGTCGGATATTTCCATATCACAATCTCCTCTCTCTAGCGCCTCTGAAAGGTTTTTACTAGGAGATACGTCCTTTTCTTTCTTTCTTTTTCAATTTTTGTTTTTCGCATAGTGCCTCAAAAAGGTTTTCACTATGCAAGATATGATTTTTCTTTTTCAATTTTTACTTCTTTTATTTTTGGACTAGAGATTTCAAGTTCCTCACCAAAGTAAAGTAGCATCAAGGTTTATATCGAAACTCTTCTTGTGATTTAACAAGGGAAAAGGGTCTCGAGCCCCGAGGAACTCCTAGATGGCCTCATCATTTTGAAAGAGGTCCATGGAAATATGACATTGCTGGTCCTGATCAATAAGGGAAGGGTAAACAACGTCAAGGGTTCGGATGGATAGGTCTTCGAGAAAGAGTGTAGTTTTTGCAAGGTTCTCAAAGAGGCTATGTGTGGAACCGGTCTCAACTTCGAGTTTGAGTCCTCATCACTAGTCAAGACATCGAATATGAATGGCCTCTTCTCAAAGGTCTCATATCCTAGACCATGTGTGTAGAGATTAGATTTGATTTCAACAGGTTCGAGAGTGTCGTGTCCTTGTGGGCCAAGTCCTCTTCCTTTCCAGTTCATATTTTTCATCATTCTATGTTCCTTGGTATAATCAGTGGATCTCAGAGCATTCAGCCATCCGATCCTCGTATAGCCAAGAGTCGTCAAAGTCTTAAATGTGTTCATCTTCTAAATATTCGTATCGTCTCCAAAGAAGTTCTCGTAAGTGGGAGCGTTAGGGCATCCATAGCTGCGAGGCGATAGTGGGAGTTGGCCAACATGAAATGCATTTTCAAGTGTGTACTCGCCAAGACCTTGATGAGAGAATTTAATCTCAGGTGATGTCTTAGATGTAGATGCTTCTGAAGAAGACGTGGAGGCATGAGAGCACAACAAAATAAGCGTTTCAAGATCAATGCGATTATTAGTAATGTGAGGGACGACATGGGGTTCGGCTAGGCTATCAACAAATGGACAAAGAATTAGCTACAAAGTGTACCTTGCTTCTAGGAGTTTATAGTACTTGAAGGGTTTAGCATCATCAAGCACAATGAATTCTTTGTCGTCGTTGTAGCGGGAATTTTATACATTGGTTAAGTGAAGACAAGAAACACACAAATGAAATTAAATCACAAAATGATAAACTAAATGAATTTTGTGATTTAACTTCATTTGTGTGTTTCTTATCTTCATTTAACCTTCCTTTCAAAATTGTAGGTTCCCAGTGAAGCACTGAAGCTAAAAAACTAGAAAAACCAGCTTCTTGGTCGTGTTCTTGACATTTCGCATTTTCCATAACCTCACGCGCTAGCGTGCACGACATATGCGCTAGCGTTGAAGTGTATGCACTAGCGGTGCAAGTGCATGTGCTACCGTCAAAACTACACACGTTTCTGTCTAAGTTCACGCGCTAGCGTCACCCATCCTTGTGCTAGCGTTGTATTGCGCACGCATCAGCATTCATCATCTACGCATTCTTGTTTAACACGTTTATTTTGCAGATCCTTTATAACGCTAATGCGAAACATTTGCACACGCTAGTGTTATACATCACGCTAGTGTTATCTCGTAATGCTAGTGCACTCAAAGTTCACGCTATTAGCGTAATTTGTCTGCATTTTCCACTTTTCTACTTTTTCAGCTTTTCTAATCGAACTAACATGTGTTTTAGATTATTTCATTTTGTTTCTACTAATTTGTTTTTGTTTTAAGCATTAATAAAGGATTTAACACTTTCTTTTCTTAATCATTGTGAGATCACATGTATGCTCTTTCCTTGCGCTTTATAAGCGATCTTGGAAATCGAAACGTGATCTTCATTTTCCAAGTATTTGTTTAAGGAATTACCTTTTTCTTTTATTAATCAAAACTTGTTCGGCGTATGATCTTTCCTCGCGCTTTATAAACGACCTTGGAAATCAAAAATGTGAGCTTGCTTCTATCATCTTGTCCTCTACCTACCTTAAGAAAAACATTCTAATCCTTGTTTGTAGGACCAGCTCTACAGGAGGCTATAAAACATTCAAACTACTAACTGCAGTTGCCTTGAATGAAGTTTAAAACAATTTACTAAGTGCAGGTTGCCCTGTAAAAGACTGTGGTTAAAACAATCTCATCTTTTAATCAAGATAAAATGAACAATTCACACTTTGTATTTCATAGGGCGATCGACAAGACTATTGCCCAACCTGTTGTAAGCTTGTGGGAAGTGCTTTAGCATAAGCCATAAAACTCATTTGAGGAGTACCACAGGAACACCAAAATAGTCGGCACATTGAGGGAACTACGACGAAACGGGTAGCCCCATCCTACCTGACTAGTAAAACCTTGTGAGATTAGAGTCACGGATATCCAGTAGTGGCGACCCCAGTGTAATTCATTTTGAGCAAGATCTTTGCTCAAGGTTTCAAAGGGGGTAAAGTAAAGCCAAGCATCTAGCCATAGCACCGCACTCGCTCGGGTATATTGTTGACACCTAGTTGAGAGAACCACCTAGGAAGCCACACACTGTCCAAGCCAAGCTAAGGTAGAGGCCAAAACAAACCATAAACAAAAACTCTCTTTTTGACATAAAAGAAGAACCATTGGAAGAGTGCTCATTATCTCCTTTCTCGTTGATTCCAACCCCAACTGCATTTCACTCTTCATTTCTTGAAGACCTTGGTCAAGGTTACCTTCTAGTGCTTGAATGTTACCTCTTAATGCTTGAAGGTTATCTTCCATTTTATCTTTCAGTGTTTGAAGATCATGGTGGAAGTCCTCCTTACTCACCATATTATTAACCCTTTCCTAAAGTTGGTTAAATGCCCACGATACTCCAGAAGATGAAGATTCCAAATCCATATCTTCCTTATTTGGAGTCATTCTTGGAGTGGTTTGACCCTTCCCTTGGCCTCTAGTTGATCTCTCTATCATGATGTAGGGTTTGGGTCTTGGGATACAAGGATTAGGGTAAGAATTTAGGGTTTGGGGTTTTGTATGGTTATTGGCCGATGGAGAGAAACATCGAGAACAAGCCCTAGCTAATTTTTGTAAATCTTTCTAAAAATATAATTTGTATGGTTATTGCCCAGTTGGATGGAGAGAAACATCAAGAACAAGCCCTAGCTAATTTTTGGAAAGCTTTCTAAAAATATAACTTAGAAAAATTCCGTGAATAACTAGCTAATTTTAGAGAGCAATTTTAAATTTTTATGAAAAACCCTCAAATGGTTATAACTTGTGCAAAATAATTCAACTCCTCTTGAAGTTTGGGGAGAAACTTACACGAATGATTTCACAACATCAATTGCAAAAAGAATTGTCCACATTGTTTTGGAACCGAATTTTGGCCAAATCCACGCTCCGATACCACGTGTAATCAAATTACTTAAATAGATCTAAATACCAGCAGCAATATGACACTAAATAAAGGTAAAATATAGAGAAATGATGACAATATGCAAGTAGAATGACTTAGCCACTTCGAGAGGGCAACCTCCAAACCATACAATAAGACTCAACTCATATATATACCCTACTACTACACTATGCAAAGCACCAAGGCCGACCCACTAAGCATATGAAAGCATAAAAATATGATGACATGATAAGAGATTATGTTAGCCACAAGTTGGCTATCCATATCCCGATATATGACCCAAGGTTAAGGGCATAACAGTCCACTTTGCCACAAGAGGGAGCAACTAAAATCTAAAAAGCATGACTAAAGGGTGTAAACCTACAATTGTTAAAGTCCAAACCATAAGAACTAAATGCAAATACAAATAGTCATGTAAAAACAAGCAATGAAGAAGAACAAAGTTGGAGACCAAGCCTAGGAATTGGTATTTCTATGAGCACGTAACAAGGCTTGGGCAAAAAGAACCGATGACATCACCATCCACCACCACAAGAGGGCCAACACAAGATATGATAATGTCCATGTGGGCGAAACAAAGGCTAAGGGTCATTCTCAACAATCCAACAACCAAACTTCTACTCTTGGAACTGTCCTAACCAAGGGTGATGGAACTAAAGAGGAAGAGAAAAAGGCAATATTGCATGCTTACTCATGTGGACTAAGCGATGAGCCAAGGTGACAAGTAGGACCTCAATCATAAAGTAAAGCAGATCCACAACACCCAAAATGAGAGTGGAGATTGGGACAGTCTAGTGTACAACAACACTCGGCCCACTTGATTCAAGAAGAGCACTCCCAACGCATGTCTTTGATTGGTAGAAAAGGCAATGATCATTGTGGTGGGTTTAGGGTCTCATCAAATGACCGCACCTTAATGTGCCAACCTCTTGAAGAAGTGATTTTTAGTGAGCTGTTAGTGACTGAAAGAAATGTATAAAAACCCTTAACTGCTGCCAGCCAACACCCTTCTAGGGCAGCGACCTGTTTTGGGGTTTCAAACCCACTTTTAAGTCTTCAAAAACCTTTCAATCAGCTTCACTTGAATTTCTAAAATTATGATAAATCCTCAACAATCATATAATGCAAGAAATCTGATTTTTAATGCCCTAGATATGGAGATATGAATTTCAACAAACCCTTGTCTGCAGTGTTATTTCAAAATTCATAACTCAACTTGGGAAGCACCAAAAATCATGAAACTCAAGATATTGGCCTTATAAATTATGGCGAATAAGCTAGTAATTTCAGAATTGCCAAATGCACATCACACATACCAAATATCTATCTCCAAGTGGGTCGCTCCACTCTAAATAAATAGAATATTGCACCAAAGAGACCAAAACATGCAAGAAAAGATACTTTATTGCTTTCCAAATCCGCTTGCACACACCAAAATCTCATGAAGGGTTTTTGTCCTTCACAAGTTCCCCAACCAAGGGTTTTTATCCTTGGATGAGATCCTCAACTCAAGGGGTTTCGTCCTTGAGAGAGAGAGTAAAAGGGCTACACTAGCCAACTTTCACCAAAATAAGAATAATCTCCAAAACATAATTCATTAATGCCCAAGCGACCTCCTTAAATAGGCATAAGCAATGCTTAAAGCAATCATTACATCGTGGCAGTCCCTTTAAGTAATTGCATTTTAAATATTAAAAAGGTTATTGGAGCCTACATGCTCACAATACCATTAATACTAAACTACTTAAATTCCTCTATTGGAGCAAAAAGGCTTCCAATAGGATAAATAATAATAAATGAAAACGACTATCTAATCAATAATAAAAATATAATCTAGGTTTCCCTTGGCTTTCTCCTTAGACCCATGGAAAGGAATGGGTCCCCTTGCCTTGTGATTATTACCAAAAATACATGGGGAAAAATGTCATTAGGTGTCATAGGTGATGACTACTCATGGAACTCATCTTGAGAAGACTTAAACACACACAAGTAAAATTTCACAAAAATTAATAATCTAATTGAAATGAAGAAATTTTTAAGGAACCATATAACTTCCATACATAAGTCATTTATCTACTTTTGTTGTGGGTGGTTTTATGTAATGTCCCCAAATGGACATATTTCACCCTCAAACTGAATAGCAACAAATACCAACCAAACTAGCAGATTATAGAAGATTTACAAAAATATTAAAATGCAGATCTGAATTTTTATGGAAAAATGTAACTTGCCTCGAGGATGCAAATCATTCAATACTTGAGCAAAATTGTTGGCTAGATTTTCTGCATAGCACAAAACCTAGGCAGTCATGAGATAAATCTCCCTCATTTACCGGTGAGGCTCCTGTGTCAGATTTGTCAATTAAAGTATGTTAATATCTATATGGGGTTTTACTTTAACTACTCAGTTCATGAACCATAACTGAACAGTTCTGCAGCAAGTAAGCAATTGTTTAAAGAAAGGAAATATTTATAGAAGAAAGGAATTATATAAACATAGAGAAGAAATGGGGAAGATGTGCATCCCAATCAATAGATAGCAGAGTTGATTGCATGCACATAGAAGAAACCAATAGATATAAACACAGAATTCTAAGCAAAGGTAGCTCTAGATCTAGATCTGAAATAACACAAAGTCTATTAAAAGATCTAAGATAAAAGCAAGAAACACAATACACCGTGACACAAAGTTCTCAGAAAATTTGCTCTGTATATTCCTTTGCTTCAAGTGGCTCTCAAGGCTTTTTCATGCAAAGTCCGGAACACAAGGTTGTTTCTTACAAATTTTGATCCTTAACCCGGAGGTTCTTCTCCTACTTATAGAATGTAGAAAGGAAAGTACAAATGGGAAACCTAACTGAACTGAAACATAAACAAGTAAAGATGACATTTGGCAATCATCCTCAACTAACTTCTCCTTAAGTGACACATGTATCACTTAACTAATAGAATTGTTCCACATGACTTTAAGTAATCGTTTCAAAACCAATAACTTTGAAGTCTTACAATTTCATCAGGGACGTGGAAAATAGAAGAAGAAATAATAGAAGAAAGTCAAGCCAGCTGTAACATTTATGTCTTCTTTTTGTTCTGATATTGGATATACTTGTCGAACATGTGATTCAGCATCTTCCCATCTGTTTTAGCCACTGCTTCCTTCTGTCCTGAACTGCAACAATCCTTCATTCAACACCTTGATGCACGCTTCCACATCTTCCAAGCTCGGCCCGAACCTCGCAATATCTACTGCAGTGCCACCAGTCTTGCTAATGGAATTCATCGTGAAAGGTTTAGTAGCTCCATCAATTCTCTTTTGTACCATCAGAAGAGACCCTTCCAAGGAATTAGGCACTTTGGTAGGAACGATCCGTACGTATGAAGTAACATCTCCGACCACTTCCTCCTCAGTGAAAGAAATAATACTGTCTGGTAAGGACGATGTCTTACTCTCAAGTCCTGCATCCTCTTCAGAAAACTCTGCAGATCTCCAAACGGAAAGATACTGCAAACTCCAGCTGCTTCCCCTTCTCAACTGATCCATCCGGTACAATCTGCTCTGCAACCAATACATCTCCCGACAGCTTGTTGATTTCGGCCAAAGTACTCAGGTTACTCTCAAAATTGTGTTCATATCTACTATGCTTTCACAGTTGCTTGACTGATTTGTTGCATCATTCATAACCTTCAGGCGGGCTGGCACCTCTCCAAGTTGTACAGAAGCTTGACGAATAATCAGGTTCTTCCATTCGTCAATAGCTTTCACCTGATTGCTTGCATCCTCCATCTCCTGCATAAGATGATCACTCACCTGCTCTGAAATGGGCTGAGTGGAAGGTTTAGCAACCTTGGCTATGATCTCGCACAATTGAGATACTTGCTTTTGAAGCTCGTCTTTCTCGCCTTTTCTCTGTCAAGCCTAAGGAATAGAGCATCTATCAATGTCTGTGTATCTGCTTCGATCCTTCTGTGGTGGCTTGACCGAGGGGTACTCTGGTTACTGTTACATCTTCTGCCGTGAGCTCATCCTCCTTTCCTTCCGCCGGAACTGACATCTCAGCAAACTTCTGCCCCGACTCCTCGATGATCAACCTTGAAGTTACCTTAGCAACTTTAGGCCTTCTGTCTTTTCCGCCTAGACTCGGAGTAGCTGCAAGTCGTGTTCTTCCAAGTTCATCTCCACTCTCGCTTCTAGAACCAACTGCGAAGCCAACCATTCTGAGAAGTTACTTCTCGGAGAATGAGAAGTCGCTGAGTGCACTACTATCTCCCGCTCTGTTTCCTCTCCATCAGAAAGTGCTACAGTGTTATGGCTACCATCTTCTGAATCATCCAAGGACAAAGCTCTTTCAAACTCCGCCATCTACAACTTCAACGTCTCTTCTAGAGCGGTGTTGAACGGAGTGGGCTGAGGAGATAAGATGAATGTCGCCGGATTAATGGAGGCATGGAAGTGTCTGTGAGGCGCAAAATGATCGGTGAAGTACTGGATGCTGGAGAAGCCGAAACTAAAGTCATAGCCGTGGAAGTGATCTTCTCCTTTGATTGAGATCTTCTATGTACTTTCAACTTCTCGGACCTTCTGCTGCTTTCTCCTCCGTGCTTCCTCTTGAGAGAATCTCTTGCGCCAAAGTTGTCTGTGACTTGATTCATCAATGCTTCATCAAAGCAATATCCCTTCGTCACAAGAACTAGTTTGAAGTAGTCAAAAACAACGCTGAGACCTTTCTTGATTGTATGACAGCCCCCTACGTTATCCTGAAGTACGGTTCTATCTCCTCCCATTAGATGGTAAGTGTCAAGTAACACATTCCCATCATCTTTAAGATCCATGGTATTTGCGCTAGTCCAAAGTCGAACACTTGCGAGCTGATAGTCCTGCTGAAATCCTTTTTTCTAACCTCGTACTCACTTTTGCACTTCATCCAGAAATCCTCTAATGAAGGCACATGTGCGTATTCTAGGAGATCGTCTTCCTGGCTACTCCAAATGGATCGAAGTTCAGCCGTGTCGGAAATAATTCTTGCTCATACTCGGATAACATCTCTGTCTCCATCCCTCGAGCTCTATGAATGCTCTGGCAGCTATAATGTCCCATCAGTGATTGGGAAGAAACCCGTAGACTTGTGCCGTTTTGACTGAAGGTCGTGTATCTCCACAAGTTGTCTACTCAGCTCCATGGTGATCAATCTATCATTCGGATATCTAGGTAGCTTAACCGGTTCTCCAGAAAAGCCAGTAACCCTGAGGTATGTGAAATCTGCAAACTGAATGAATAGACTGCCAATTTTGGATATAGCTTCCCACACTTCCTTGCTCACCCTGTTGGCCTTTAGGTCCTTGTCTACCTTGCAAATGAATTCGTAGAAGAATTCATCATTGACCACTTTGAAATCTTTCTCGCACGCAGGTACAGTAAGCTGTGGGTAGCACTCGAAAATGGGGTCCTTAGAAAGAACGCCACATCTATCTAGTTTGGAGAAGATGCCTTGTGAAGCTGCAACATACACCAAGTAGGAAGTCATTTTGAAGCTGAAAGTACACTTCATGTTCCGGAGTTGCTCACCAATGTTGTCGCTAATGATTTCCAACCAATTGATTATGGAATCAATCTTGTTGACTTCAATGATCTGATGAAAACATACATCCATGTACGGAAAGTGTGAGCATTCGCCTCGCCATTAATCCTGCATAACAATTTGACAATATCATCTACCTCCTGCACCAGATTGGACCGCGGAAGAGTTCTTGGGAACTTAGAAGGAGATTTGGGCTTCTTCATGTATCTGTTGTTCATTATGTTCACGCAATCAACTCTATGCTTCTCCCACCTGCTATCGGCATCCTAAATGCTAATGGAAGTTACCACCTTTCGCGCGAAATCTTCAAACAATAATTGATGAACTTTCGTCCAACCGAATTATTGTTTTCCCCGTAGCATCTCGCACTGATCTGGATGAAGGATGGTAAGATCTAGCGCACTCCATAACAAACTCCAACTAGGTTGTGTATGTAAAGGCTGCAGCTCAAATAATTCCACTGCTTTTAACTACACGCATGAGTGAAGTCTTTCCTGCTCTGGATCTATCAATCAATTCGGAAAGAGGTTCGGACCTAGATCTGTGTCTCCTATGTCTGCAAATTTGGAAGTGATGCATGACTCCGTTGTGCTTTCTTTTTCGTCCCTCTTTGCCATGGCTTTGTCTATCTTTGTCTGAACAATTCTTTTTCTTCTTATTTGGCCGGATTTCTTCAAAACTGGTGCAGATCTGGATAATTCTTCAGATTCGGAGGATATATTCAATGTATTGGACATTGATTAAAGCTCATTTTCTTTTGTAAAGCACCTGTAATGAATTCCTGCAATTAATTCAGACAAAGATGGCAACCGGAACATGAACAGTGAATTTTAATCATAAAAATCTGCACTATTCAAGCCTGCTGCCCCAAAAATTGATGTTTTATTTGCATGCAAAGTGAGCATGAAATTTTCCAACGTCACCTAAGCACACGACACTTATGCAAACAATTATGCAAACACAAATCAACCTCCTTCAATGCATGCGCCAAAATTGGAAGCTTTTAGCATTGATTTGATCTTCTTTTGAGCAAAAATCCTCTTTAAATGGGGCGCACTTTTCCTCTGCGCTGCACTTCTTTACTGTGAATTAATTAATTCACCCTTATGGCAGCCCATGCTTATATAACCCTCATAATTCTATAATTAATAATTGCCCTTCCTATTCCTGGCAATTAATTAATTAAAAATCATGTTTTTCTCTTTAACTGGTGTGCTAAAATTGCATGTTTAAGGACAGCCATCCAATAAATTAAATTTAATCAATTTAATCATCCACTCTTCACTCCACTTAAGCTTCACAGTGTGCTTTAACCTTAGCCACTGAAAATAGGAATTAATATAATCATTTAATACTTTAAAAAGTATTATTTCCTTCTCAAAAGGGGCGCACTTTTCCTCATGAAGGGGCTGCCATTAAATAAATTAATTTATTTAATTTTAGACAATCTATTTCAACCTCCTTTATTCCCCTTTGCTTTTGTTGACTTTCTTCCATGCTTGGGCGCCAATTTTAGAAGAGAAATTAATTAATTTAATCACTTTAAAGGCTGCCCACATCTCCCTAAAGGGGTCGCACTTTTTGGCTAAAGAGAATTCTATTTTTAAAAACACATGACAATGGGAATTTTTACCCTGCAAGGCAACCCGAAAATCCCATTGTCACTTAAGTCATTTGACTTTCATAATGGGATTATTCACCCTGCAAGGCAGGTAATAAAATCCCATGATTCACTTAAGTGACTTTTCTTTTATTCCACAATGGGAATTTTTACCCTGCAAGGCAGGCAATAAATTCCCGCCTGCCTGTTGCCTCTAATTTTCCCACTGCAACTTAAGTGACTTTTCTATCATGGAAAAAATACCTGCTTAGGTAGGTACAAAATTTCCACACCGCCTGCTTTGCTTCTAATTTTCCCATTTTCCACTCTAATTCTTTGTTTTCCAAAAATGCGGCCAGCCTAGAAGAAGTTTTTTGATGCGCGACTGCATCTTTTCCCAGTGAACCGGACCTCGATGGCGACTTCCTTCTGGCATAATGTGCGTATATGATCCCCAATTACTCCAGGCCAAGAATCAGGCCAAAGTGGCAAAGGAATTAATCTAGAGAAATTTCACAGAAAACAAAACAGGAAAACACAAAAACACAAAGTTGCCAAAAGTCACAAATAAAGCCCAGAACTTATTCCTAGTTAAAACCCTTTTGGTATATAGGAATAATGATATGTTCCATCACAATAGGGTTAAATCGGAGCGCAAATTGCCTCAAACGGGGCTCAAAATAATTAAATACAAATTTATCACGCAGACAAATCTTGACAATGACAGAATATAACAATTTTGGTCATCTGGGTATTTGGCGAAAATGGCTAATATGGCTCTTTGGGAATATCCTGACGCAATACAAGAGCTTTCTGGCAATAAAAACACAAAATGACCCGTTATTTTAAAAGTACGAAAAAATTTCGGATAGGGTAGTCACAAATTTCAGGATAAAATTTGGGAATACGAAAAATCACTTTTTTATCATCAAAATAGATCAGCTAATTTTATTATTGAAAGGACACATGAAAAGTACCAGATTGGAACCCAATTGAAGGCTGAAATATTTATTAAAAATCTGCAGTTGCACCCTTCACAGACACAACTGAAAACACCAATTCCTTGGCCCAAAAATTACACAAAGTGGCTGATCGATATCTAAAAATCTGATGTTGGAACAACAATACAGATCTGATCCAAAATAACTCTAAAACACTCCAAAACAGCTCTCTATATGGGTTGCTCCACCATGAACAAGCTGAAAATAAAGGGGAATCACAACAACACTTATTCTCCTTCAAACCCTTGCCCAAATCTGCAAAATACAGCCTTCATACACTGCTGGAAAACACAATAGAAGAAGAGTTTTCGTTCTTCTTCTAGTCCTCAAGAGGGTTTTTGTCCTCTAGAGCTAACTTCAAAGGGTTTTTGTCCTTTGGAGTTGTTATGCAAAGCTTACAATATCACACCAAAATTCAGAATTTTCATAAAATAAAAGAGATGTTTTCCAAGCAAGTCGACTTGCTTTTATAACAAGTCTTGGCTTTGTAGCCACCCACAACCACCAATCATCTATCTTTTCCTTCATTTAATTCTTTTTTGGCTTTTTCCCTCTCCTACATGGGTCACATTTTCCCCTAGGGAAATTAAAAACATAAAGTAACTTTCCCTTTTATTTTTTTATTTAGTCATTAATAAATTAATATAAGTGCTTTTGATAAAATTTCTTTTTATGCACTTTATAATTAATTCATTAAGACTAAGTTTCCCTTTTATTCACCCCTTAGCCATCGGGAAACAAAATTGGGCTAAGGGTCTTCGACTTGTTATTTTAGAGAAAGGGACATTTCATTTTAAAAGCGACAACAATCGCACATAAATGGTTTGTAAAGGTTTTTGAAGTCAAGATATTAGAGGCTTTGAGGACATCATATTGGTGAATATAAGGTACAAAGATGGACTCCTATTCAAAAAAATCTCCCCATGGGAAAACACTTGGGCAATGACTTTTGCTAGTCATTATGAACATCTTTGGTCATTATCATAATTTTCATGAAGAGTTTGAGCTCTTGCTCCGACCTTTGCATTAGAGGATGAAAACCATCTTGTGTATTCCACTATTAAGGACAAAAACCTCATTGGCTTTCAGATTTTGAGAATGACAACCCAGAATTTCTCCAAGGTGATTTCAAACATAGATCTCATTTGAGCTAAAAATCTGATTTTTAGAGTTAAAAGCTAGATTTTCAAAGCTAAGGCACAGTTTCAAGTTGATTTAAGAGATTCCCTTTTCTCAAAATAAGTCACTAGATTAATTTAAGTTGTTATAAAAACAACTTATGTGCATGGGTGAAAAAGTGACTTTATAATAAAGTGATTTCATAATGACAAATTAGAAAGTGACTTTTAAGAAGGCACTTATGTTATTTTATAAAAATAAAGTGACTTTTCCATAAAGTAAGTCAACATTAAAATAGAAAAGGGGAAAGTTGTTTTTGGGACTCTTTCATCATGGAACGTGACAGGAAAAGTTATAAAAGAGAGTGAGGAGGGGTCACTTGGAGAACATCTTTGGTCATTATCATAATTTTCATGAAGAGTTTGAGTTGTTGCTACAACCTTTGCATTAGAGGACGGAAACCCTCTTGTGTATTCCGCTATTGAGGACAGAAACCCTCTTGGCATTCAGATTTTGGGGATGAAAACCCTCAATTTCTCCTTGGTGATCTCACACAAAGATCACATTTGAGCTAAAGATCATATTTTCAAAGTTAAAGGCCATATTTTTCAGAGCTAGGGCACAATTTAGGGTGATTTCAGAGATTGGCAGCTAGGGCATCATATGCAGATCAAATTTTCAGTGTTTTCTACAGTGGAGCAGCCACCTATCAGCTAGAATCAAATTTGGGAAGGTCTTTGGAGACATTTGCAGCCATTTCTAGGGTTGTCTACACCCTTTGGGGTTTCAGACCTGCATTTAGGGCATCATTTGTGGGCAGATTTCTTCAATCTCGGGTTGCATACGCATCATTTGGCCTCTTCATGCCATTTGGGGTGTCATTTATCAGAAAATTTGTTGTAATCATACACAGGTTTTTTCCTATTTTGTGGTCTGAAATATAATAGAAATAAATTCAGTTCTTGGTTGTAAAAATTATTTTCCATCATATTCATGTGCTAAGAGGTTTTCTAAGTGCTTTGCCCCTTGTGGGTATTTTTCTTTGGTGATATTTGATAAATAAAGAAAGATTTCAGATTGCTGTATTTTTTGAATAAAAATCAGATTGTGGTTATATGTTTGTGTAAGGGTTTGTGGGAATTTCCAGAATTTCAAAATTTATGCCCTAAGGGGATATTACACAAATGCTTATGGTGCTTGAGTGCTATGTGGGTCCCCTTGCCTTGTGATTATTCCCAAAAATACATGAGGAAAAATGTCATTAGGTGTCATAGGTGATGACTACTCATGGAAATCATCTTGAGATGACTTAAACACACACAAGTAAAATTCCACAAAAATTAATAATCTAATTGAAATGAAGAAATTTCTAAGGGAAAAGAACAGGGGACTATATAACTTCCATACAAAAGCCATTGTTTATCTTGTTTTATTGTGGGTGGTTTTAAATCTACAGCTGCACATAGATGCTTTGTAAAGGTTTTTAAGTCATGATATTAGAGGCCTCGAGGACATCATATTGGTGAATATAAGGTACAGAGATGGACCCCTATTCAGCAACTTTCTCCCCACGAGAAAACACTTGGGCAGCAGCTTCTGCTAGTCATCATGATAATGATGGCTAGCCTTCCCGCTTTCTTCTGGTTTTGGTTGGAAGCAACAAAACAAAGAGCCTTCTACTCCCTAGGTAGGGTGATCCTCCTGTCCATTACGTTTCTGATTTGATTGATGAGGATATTCGATCGGATGATGATGTGAAGGTTTAGAGAAATATTGACATCCGGGTTGAAGACATACAATTTTTTCAAAAATGTTTATTTTGAAGTTGAGCCTAATGATCCTCTTTCATTTGAGTTGTGGACAAAGGTGGAAAAGGATTTTACATTTCTTCCTTTTACTAATCCTACCATGACCTATGATAGCAATATATTGTAATTACAATCTACTTTCTAAATAGTGGTTTTAAGCGGTGTTCCACAGGGGACGTGCGCCCCTTCTAAATAATGGTTTATAACAATGTTCCACGGGGACGTACCCCCCACCACCAGCCGGATGGGGACATCCCCGAAATATTTCCCTCAAAAGGGGCGTTTCTGAGACGTCCCCCATTTTGGGGACTTCATGGGAACTTGGGATGTTCAGAGACTTCCAAAAGTCTCTCAACTCATCCCAAAGAATCCCTGTCCCCTGGCATCATAAGTCTATCTAAAAGTTTTTTAAAAATAAATCAATTTGTTTTATAATTTTTGGCCCCAACCCTAACCCTAATACTCAATGGGTCTCACCCACCCCTAAGCACTCCAAAAATAACTATAAATAAGACTTACACCCTCACTCCAAATCACAATAAAAAATTCAAAGCAAGAGTGAAAACCCTACAAACAAGAGTCGAGAGGGTGAGAGCATTAACAAGCAAGAGTGAGAGCATTAGCAAGGAAGAGGGACAACATTAGCAACAAGTAACAAGAGTTAGAGCAAGTGCCAAGTCTTCATTGCTCAACCGTTCAAGTTTCAAGTTTTCAATCTTGAGGAGTCTAGCAATTCAAGTGATGAGGAGTTTGGCGCAACCATGAGATGATTAGACTCGTTAGAAGCATGGAGCCACTGGCCAACTATAAATATTTGAATTTTGAATGTAATCATCATTTTAAATATGAATATTAATATATTGATATTTGGCATTTTCATTGTTCAATTGAATGTGTTTAGTATTTCAAAGTTTCATTTGTTGTTCCTTGTACATTTTTTTATAACTAATTTTTCAAGTACTATATATATTTGCACCGCCATCCCCAAACCTAGGCCCTTTCTCCCCGTCTCCAAGACCCGTCCCCCTATTCCGAGACTCCTCGGAGCACTGGTTTTGAGTAGTTTCTTTCTCAAAGTTTTTGAAATTGATATGATTTAGGATACCTGAAAGAGGTTTAGTTTTGTAAATATATTTATCTAATCATATTACAAAAAGCATCGGCAAAAATACAGGTTAGTGACAAAACTGGAGTATTTACAGTTCCTCCACACAAAGAAATTAATAAGCTCTTGGCAATAGAAGTTTAGAACAGTAATGCTTAGATTCCTTCACCTTCTCCTTTTTCATTGTAAGCTTGCTTGGGATCAAGTAAACATGTGCTGAGCAGAGGATTTTAACTGGAGGTTAACCAAGTTTTACTATGGGTTACAGATATAGCAATTATTTGAAATACGCTACTAATCCATAGCTAATTATGTCAATAAAGATAACAAGAACCATTTCAACCTTTTAATGTTTAAATCTAAAATGCAGGACATACTTCCCCTCCGAAAAAAGCAACCGACCATTGTGACATGGTTACAAAAGCTTGAATTTAACAAGAACTCTAGTGAGAATAAATAAATCTATGGCCTGCAAATTCCAAATTTATATAATAATTTCAAATCCATATGGCAAGAAAAGACAAATCACATTGTCAAACTTCGTATGGATACAAACTGAGGGCCAAGATTCTAAACCTGGTTGAACTATTTTGACGTTCTGTGCTGTTAGTGCGTGGAACTGGCTTGCACTTATAGAAACCTGATCCATTATGAAAAAACTCAAAACCTGCTAATTATAAAGAAAGTTTTAGTCATCTATATTAAATCCAAATATAAACTGAAAAATATTTAATGTATTCTGATTCTGATTCAAATTATCATAGATTGGTGCTACACAAACTTCTTAATAAAGCACTTGTAAGTTTTGCATTATATATCCTGAATATGGGAGAAAACTCTGGAGGTGTGTAATCATTTCAAAGATTCTAATAGAAAAGGAAGGCAAACCTAAGAAGCTTCTCAGATAACAAATCCCTGAAAACAATTACAATGAATTATTTTTGTTGACTCAAAGGTATGAACAAAGAAAAAGAATAGAACTTAACAAACAATCAAAGTCTTTGACTTGAATGCATATATTGAGATCACAGCAACTACTCGTTTTTGGTTTTAAGGAAGAAAAAGAAATAGACCAGCTATGGTTTCATATCCTCTCAAATCTTCCATGATTCTTCAGAGGACACCATAGCAAAAGAATAAACTTTCAAACTAGATTAAATATGCATCAAAATAATACTCTTTCAAACCAGATTAAATAGGCTCTGAGATGGCTGAATGGAACAACACCAATGCTTTGAAACCAAATGTTTGAAATATGGAATAGCCATTTAAACTCTACCTCCAAATCATCCCACTCCAAGAATAGGAACTGACAGAGAAACATTATAGATGAACAGCTAGGAAAATTATAGCCATACCTCATTAAACACTATGTTTGTATTAAAAATTCAAAAATATGATCCCTGATTCAGATCTAGATATGGAAATCCTTCCTGAAACTCAATAAATACCTCCCGCTCCAAAGGATAAACAATTCATTTCCTACAACCACTTGTTTTGTATTTGAGCTTAACAACCGCCTTCTCAGAAAGTCATATCAACACATCTCTAAGCTCTAGAGGAATATCTTGCTCTTCCACCTTTTCCACATGCTTTCTTTAGGGACAGTATGAAAAGCTTTTGTAAATTCAATAAAACAAAGGTCTCTGTTGTTGTTTTTCCAGTCCTTAGCAACAACTTTAAGGTTGACCATGATGTCAATTGCAGAGTGTTGATTCCAAAAACCAGCTTGATCTTACCATAGTCCTTAACACAATGGCTAATTCTCTTTTCTAAATATAAACCATTATATTTACATTAAAGAGGGCTAATTATGATAGTCTGACAATTTGAGGTGTCATTTGATTACCGAACTTACAAATAGGAATGATTAAATTTTCAGTCCACTTTTAGGAAACCTTGTTCAACCACTTGCTTAATGAGGCACAATGGACTTCATGTCTCTATTATTGAAATCTGCTAAACCTTGATAACTTTGCCTAACTATTTGCTAAATGTTTGGTACCAAATTTAATATCATCTGTCAAAATACCTCCTGATGGATCTGGAAAATCAGGATATCATCAGATTTTTATGTTAAAACATAAAATTTATTCATATTGAGATGAGAGTTCAAATCATTAATAGTGATTTTTCCATATTCCTTTAATTTCATAGTTACCATATTCACCCAAAACTTTTTTGCAACAAATTCTTGTGCACTTTAATTAAAACTGAGGCCTTTTCTTCACTGGTAATAATTTATAATATCTAATCTTAAAATATGCAATTTTGCATCAACCAAAAATATATAGAAAGTGATGTCAAGCTCAATGTGCTTTTATGTCAATTCATTGTAGGTGGTCTCCAATAATTTTTGTGTCTTCACAACCTCATGTTGTCATGTGCTTTTATGTCAATTCATTGTAGGTGGTCTCCAATAATTTTTTTGTCTTCACAACCTCATGTTGTCATCAACTACATAGGAATCTGATTTTAAGTCTGACCATTGTCCAAAGAACATTAAAAAACTCCAAGTTGGTATTTCATCAAAGAGGAGGTCTATATGACCCAACCAGGAGGAAGTTGTAGCACCTGGTCAAGAGCAAAGGTGTGCAGACCTATCAAATCTTTCTATGGTCTCAAGCAAACTCCCAAAGCTTAGCATATAAAAATAAATGAACATCTTGTGCAACATGTATTCCATCGGAGTCCATATGATTGAAACTCTACCTCAAACTGCAAGGGGAGAAGATTGTGATTCTCATTGTATATGTTGATGATCTAGTCAACACTAGCAGTTTATTGAAGGCGATTGATGCTATAAAGAATGTTCTTAAGTGATCATTCAACATGACAGATCTTGAACTTTTGCACTATTTTCATGGTTTGCAAGTATGGCAAATGAAACACACATTTTGTGTCTCAAATGGAATATGCTAAGACTATGCTCGACAATTTTGAATTATGATTGTAAGCCTATTGCAACACCCATGGAGACAAGACTTTGGATGTCTCGTTATGATCCATCTTCGCAAGTAAATGCCACTCTATCATCGAGTTGATTGGGTGTAATGTCCCCTTCTCAATGCTAGTTCTTTTTTAAGACCTTGGGCCCATTCCACTTCTTGTGGGCAAAAAGGGAAAGAACAAGGGAAGTTAATATCATGATTTTCAGTTGTTTTTGTGAGCTTTGCATTATTTTTAAAAAATTTCTAAGTATGGTAAAGTTGGTTGGGAAAAAGGAGAAAAGCAAATTGAAAAATAAAAGAAAAAAGAATTATTGTCTCCAAGGAGGTCGGTCCTCTTTAGGAGAATTCTATTTGGTTTTTGGCACCACCTCTAGCTATTTAAAAGGGTCGATTGGCTTGGAAGATGTTTATGCATGCTTTGGAATTTATTTTCTTTGAAGAGTTGGAGCACGCTTGCTTTCTCTCTCATCCATTGAGGACGGAAACCCTCCATAGAGGTCTATTAAGGATGAAATCCCTCAATAGCACTTAGATTTGAGGACAAATCCTCACATCTTCATCGGTGATCTCATACAGAGGTCACAATTGTGTTCTGAAATGAGATTTGCAAAGGTTCAAGGCAGATTTATCAGTGTTAGGGCATCATTCGCAACTAGGGCAGATCAGATTTGCATGGTTTTAAGTGTGGGACAGCCGCACAAGTCCATGTTTGAGCTTGCAAGGGTTTTGGACCAGCTGCTGGACCAATTTCAGACCCTCTCTTAAGGTAGCGACTTGCCCTAAGGTGAAATTTGGGGTGTTTTCGGGCACAACCACTTCAAATTCAATCATCATTGTGTTCCTCTTATTTTTAGCAGCTGGAATCTACGTTTGTACTTGAGTTTGAGCTTGGAATTCTCCATTTCCAGCCATATTTGTAAAGGGTATTTGTTGATAATTACTTTCAAGTTGATATTAAATTGGTAAAAAGATATGTTCTCTAGTACTTTCCTTGCAATTAATTCTCACTTTGAAGAATAATATTTTGAAGTGTTTCTATAAGTTTTGTGGTTGATTGCTATCATAAAAATATATTTTAGCTTGCTGCTAGAGTTTGAGAATTTCATTTCAGTTTGTTTTAGTTGACTATTTGGTTTTGTGCAAGTTCTTTTGGTGTTCATATTCAGCCCAAAAGGCACATTACAATGGTATCAAAGCATAATCCTCCCAACCTATTGGGTAAACATGCAAGGCGGTGATAAGGAATCCCTCTTTTATCAAAGAAAAGAGAAGAAGATTTTGGGACAGCAATTGGAGGGTTTCAAAATGGCTAACAAAAATTCAGAAGAAGCCAAGTTGAATTGACTTGTTGAAGGGAAAAAGAGATTGGCAGACACTATGGATTCACTAGCCCTAACTTTACAGAAACTTCATGGGTCAAGACAACCCAATAGTGAGGGCAGCTCTTCGGGGTTCATAACAATAGGCAGCCCCAAAGGTCAATTTTCAGATCTGTTGCTAGGCCTTTTCACCCTACCTTCCTCTCAAGGAAGAAGCCATTCCAGAGGTTGAAACAAGACATTAGGTAGGTCACAACATTGTTGCAAACTATGAGGAGTATAGGGCTCTTCCGGATGAGATTCGTGATGCCATATCACTTGCAGAGTTCATAGGAGTGAGCAAGGGTAAATCAAGGCCCGAGCCTAGGTCTCAAGCACCACAAAAGGATCTTCAACATGCCTTGAGAAAGAAGAGAGAATTTCCAAATTGCAATGGTGGAGCATGAAGAAAAATCAGGGCTGCAAGTAATGGAGAGAGAACAGCCCATGGAGGAATCATGTGCAAAGGAAAGTGGAAAAGATGTTCCAGCCCAAGAGGAAAAGAATTCTCCCTTTGTGATGAGGAAAGAGGAAGAAATCATAAAACAAGAACAAAAGAAGCCCAATATGCAACTTGAAGGTAAAGATTCTTTGACAATAGATGATGTTTTATTGATTTCCAATGATTGCATGTGGCAGAAAAATAGTGAAGAAATTGAAACAAAAAGGGCATTTAAATGCGCATTTGAGCTCAAGATAGACGCACATATATCATCCTTTAAACTTCCTAAGGAGGAGCCATTGATTGATTTTCATAACAACATTGTGTAGGGACATGTGTTTGAAGAGAATATTGGGGGTCACAAGGATGGAGGTGTTGAGGGTAACTCAACAATTCCTATTGTTAAGCACACGCTTATACTAAGAGGGGGTATATTAATATAAGATAAACTTTTACTTATTAAAACTTATATCCACAATTAAAACATTTAAAAGCATTCAAATAACATAACATAGAGCAACAATAGATTTACGTGGAAAACCCTCTCTTGGGAAAAACCACAAAATAAGACTGCTTGGATCTACCATCCAAATCAACCCAAAATTAAATGCTTTACAAATGTTTGTAGGCACCAACCTACTGGAGACACCAATCCCCAATGCCAAGCACCAACTCAACCAATTTGTGAGCACCAACCCACTAGAGACACCAATCCCAAAATTGTGAGGCACTAACCTCAACAAAATAAACTTCCACCTTCTGTAGTTGCTTCTTCAACCGGATGATGGCAATGCCACTTTTCTTCTTCTTTCTTCACTATATTCGTCAATACATTTCTGCTCTTTTCCGCACTTCTCTTAGACTTTAATGATATATCGATCTATTTCTCATACTTACTTTTTCTCCATCCTTTCATCTATCTTTTATACCTTCACATCTCTTCACCAAGAGGGGCAATGTTCCCAAAGGATGTGTCCTTTCTTAAATTAATTTAACTCCTATAATCAAGTCAGCTGGCCCATTAATTAATTCCAATGGAGGTCGGCTGGCCCATTAATTAAATGCTGGCCCCTTCATTAAATCGCTGCCCATAATGTGAGTGCCACTTGTAGCCATAACATAATATAATATCAATTAATTGTTGGTATACAATGTGATTATTGTTCATTACATTCACTTGTTTATTATATTAAATTTGATCACTGTACTATTTCTCTTTGATTGTTGTGCATTCTCCTTTATTAAATCTGATCACTGTACTATTTCTCTTTGATTGTTGTGCATTCTCCTTTAACATCAATGACTCCTTTGACATCAATGACAATATTTCCAACACCTATTTTGACAAAGGAAGTATGGGATCCGGGTGATAGTTTAGAATCTAAAGAAGCTAGAGTTCCTGTTAGTAAATGGATTTGCACGACATGCAAATGACATCTGCTTGATCAGGGGACAAAGTCCCTCCTCAATGAAGGTGAGGTTGCCTTTATTGAAAACCAAAGCGTATTCTGAGCTAGAGTTCTGTTAGTAAATGGATTTGCGACATCATGCAAATGACATGCAGCTTGATCGGGGACAAAGTCCCTCCTCAATGAAGGTGAGGTTGCCTTTATTGAAAACCAAAACTGTATTTACATCTGTACATTCAAAATTGTATGTGGGAGGTGTTTTGGGACATCAAATGGAAAGGAGTGTGAATGAAGGAGATGAAATGGAATGAAAGAAAGGAATGGATGGAAGGAGCATACAATAGTTAGGTAAAAACAGAGCCTAATATTGCATAGAGAAGAAAAAGAACAATGAATAACTAACTCAAATAAAACAGAGTTTGAATTAGCTAAACAAGAATAAATGAAAGGGAACACACATGAGCAAGTAGATATCAAAGCTTGATCACTATGAACAAGAACAACAGATTAATAATGTCGACAATAAGATCAAAGATAGTATTCGCATGCAAGATTTAAACACTAACATCTAATGAACATAAGAACATCAAATGCTACTCTGAGAGATAATGAATGGCATCCTTGGAGAATCTTTCTTCCAGATTCCTATTTAGTGTTTTGATCATGCGGAAGATGAAAGCATCATTAACTCTCCTGATGTGATGAGAGCTATTCTTGAAACTCAATTGCGGATAATAGTGGAAAACACTATTTGAAGGACCCATGATGCCTTTCGTTTCTAACCCCAAAAACAGCTTCCTTCCGGCACACCGCATAGGTTAGGTGCGATATCATATAGAAATGCCGGTCATCTTCACCTCGATCAATTTGCTTGTGGAGAGTGTCACTAATGATGGTGGCCCGATCTACAAATTCTCTCTTTGCGAGGATGATGCGAGATGAATTGATACATCCATGGGTGAAAAAACTGGTGAGGAATTCTCATATTTGGGAGAAAGACAAAGCAGCCATAAAACTCAATGAAGACATTAGTGCATACCTAGATCCAATCCTTTCTTTTAAGGAATCTTTTGCTTCTAGCATATCAAATCTGGATGAGATATTGCCTAGTCTACAAGAGATGACGAGTATGGAATCTACAATTCTAGCCATTGAAGGGATCCTTGAATTCGAATGTCGAGGAACACTTTCTATAGTGTAAACATCTCAAGTCACGGAAGATGCTTCTCGAAGATTCCATGATTCATTACGAGAGCATATGCAGTGAAGCCTTCACTTCACTCGCCTCAATTCATGAGTTCATAGCTGAAATCCCTTGTGATCTTGTGGATGAGCATAATCAAAGGCATTCATCAGAACATGTTAAGGAACAATTCTCACGATTGTTTAAGGACATGTACATTCTGCCATCAACTTCTCCTCTAGTTGATGGAAGGTTGTATCAAATTGAGGAATCTATTTGAGGATGCTCAATCAAAAATGATCAATCTAAATAATATTCGGGTAGGATTTTGGAATTGCGGGTGTTCTACGAGGTGTGCTTCATTTGAGTGAACCTCGAAGAAGAGAGGATGTTTGTGACATTGGAAAGGTTCGAGATGTTTTCAATTAGCAAAGGCGGCAGATCCTAATTTCACCAATGGGATGAGGAGATAGCATTCTAGTATCTAACGAAGTGGCATAGTCCATTTCTCATACGATTGAGATAGGTGGACCCCACTTTAATGGATAAGGCACTGGGTCTTGTTTTATGTTTTAAAATGATATTTTAAAGTGATGTTATTGTTAAACTCACTTTTAGCAGACTTTTGTTCACTTAAGTGATTTCTAATTTCAAGTTACTTTTTAAAGTTAGATGGAAAGACAAAGTCACTTAAAGTGCCTTAATTTAATATTCATGTAAACCCTAACTACCTTGTAACCAACTTTTGGGTTATAAAAGGAAGTTAGGTACTCATTGTAAGGTTGACTTTGAGAGAGGAGAAGAAATACTTTTGTGCAAGCTTTGTTTCAAGAAAGAAACTTTGTGTTCTTTTGTGAAGACATTTTGAAGAGTTAATGAAATATGAACTTTGTGTCTCATTCATTATCTCTTGTAGCATTTGATGTTCTTATGTTCATTAGATGTTAGTGTTTAAATATTGCATGCGAATACTATCTTTGATCTTATTGTCAACATTATTAATCTGTTGTTCTTGTTCATAGTGATCAAGCTCTGATATCTACTTGCTCATGTGTGTTCCCTTTCATTTATTCTTGTTTAGCTAATTCAAACTCTGTTTTATTTGAGTTACTTATTCATTGTTCTTTTTCTTCTCTATGCTGATATTAGGCTCTGTTTTTTTACCTAACTATTGTATGCTCCTTCCATCCATTTCTTTCCTTCATTCCATTTCATCTCTCTCATTCACACTCTTTTCCATTTGATGTCCAAAACACCCCCCACATACAATTTTGAATGTACTAGATGTAAATACAGTTTTGGTTTTCAATAAAGGCAACCTCACCTTCATTGAGGAGGGACTTTGTCCCTTGACTTTTGCATGTTATTTGCATGCGTGCAAATCCATTTGCTAACAGTTCCTAATTCCAATATTTGCATTGCTAATAAGTTCTTCATCCTACGCATCAAAAGAATCCAACACCTCAATATTGTTTTGCGAAGGCACAAGGTAAATGAAGATTTCTATGTTGTTGGTATTGAGGAGAAAGATTTAGTGCTTGGGATTCAATCGTTGCATTCTTTGGGTGAATCTACCCAAAACTATCAAACTATGGAGTTGAGATTCAAATTTGATGGTCAAGAGGTGCTTGAGGTATGAAAAGTGAAGCTCCTCAAGTTGCTACATTAAAGAGGATGGAGAGAACTTTCGGAAGAAGGCAAGACCTATGCGCAACACATGGTAAGATAAACCCTACACTTTCAATTTTAAAACAACAATCACTTCATAGAAATGTTCACTTCTAATCAATGCACATGCTCTTAGAGGAAGTACTTCAATAGGGGTTGATGTTGAGTTCATGAATTCTACATTGGGAAGTGAGCAAGATGGATGTTATCTTGATGTCAAAGCATTATAACTCAACATGTCATTAGTGGTATGAATGTAAGTAGGAGCTTTGACTTATGGGGTTTAAAGCTAGACTACACGAAGCGCCTTGGGGTCCTCGTACTGACCTAGAAAGCGTCTTAGGTACTAGTACAAGTATTAGTACGTTGTGGGTATGAATGGGTACGTACCACACGGTGCGAGGGTATGCACGGGTGCGGTTTTGCCGTACCCGTAGTGTACCCGTGGCCTAATACATTTTTTTAAAAGACAACTCAATAAAACATTAAAAAAATATGCAATTTTTTTAATTTTTTTTAATTTTGAAGTGTTAAAACTTAAAAACTTGAATGTATTGTGTTATTTACTATCATAACTTGAATGAAATGTTCAGAACTCAAAATTATATCCAGTACATGTTTTATAATCTCTGCTCCTGATTTTCATGTACATCTTGATAAATTAGAAATGTTGTATTAGTAGAAAGATTATAGGATGAAGCCATTATTGTAATCTTCTGAGCTACATCCTTCATCACTTTCAAGCTTCAAACCTTTACTCTGTAGTTTTAAGCGGTTAAATTGAAATCACTAGAGGCCTTCAAATTATGTGGATGGGGGTTTACTTGTGTAAAATCTTCTATATCTTATAAATGTCAAAAAGATTTTTCAGAAGAGAGACTTTTGTATTATTCACTGGTGTTTAATTTTGTTATCAGTTATGGTTTTGTTAAGACCATATAAGAATAGAATTTTTACTCCAAATTGGTATAGAATTTTTTTATTTTATTTTTTTAATTTTAAAGTATTAAAACTTAAAAACTTGAATGTATTATGTTATTTACTATCATGTTTTGAACATTATGAATCAATACAAACTCAAGTCTCAATTCTCAAAGTATTGGAAATTTCAATTTTGTTTTCATGTTCTTAGTTCATGAATGATTTTAAGTTGTATGACTCTAAGTATTAAATTTCAATAAGTATGGAAAGGTTTCTTTAAATTTATAATTTATATACATATTTATATATTTATATATAGATAAAACGTACCCAAAAGCGTACCGTACCGAGATTTTAAAAATTTGTCGTTTCAACGTCATCGAAACCATACCCGTATCCGTGCGGTCTAGATGTTATCACAAATATGTGTACTACTCTTATCAGCATTCCCAGTTTGTCGGACACTTTGTTTATTGCCACACAAATGGGGATAGTCATGAAATGGAATAATTTTCAATTGTTGGGAGAATTTCTAGTCAATAATGGGATGTTTCCAGCCCTCGTAACATTGTCATTGTGGAATTTCATGAAGGGCTTTTAGTGGGACAGTTGTTGTACCATCATTTCACCTGCTGCACGCAACATTTCCAACCCCCTTCTCACTTTGTTGACAACCGTAAAAGTGTTTCCAGCCACCATCACTCATATTTTGGAGAAGGTAATACACGATTACAATTGTGTTTGGGACAACATGTAATGTCCCTAACCTACTCCTAGACAAATAAGATTAATTTGGATTTTTCTAGCAAACCCTTTTCAATAAATTAATTGCAAACTGAAATCTTCCAAGAAAAACCCTTAAAGAAAGAATATAAATTCTTGAGATCTGAATTTATACCCAACCCTTATGGCTGTAATAACCCTTTTGGGAAGAATTAATGAAATCTGGAATTTTTCCTTTATTCAACAAATACTGACAAAGTAAAAATACCTAGAAGGCTCAAAGCATTTAGAAATCCTCTAGGAATAGAAATATGGAAGAAAATAATTTTTCCAACGAAGATTTGATTTTTATTTATTTAATTTTTCACACCCAAAAACCAAGAAAATACCCGTGTATGATTACAACAATTTTTTTGATAAATGACACCCCAGGTGGCATGAAGAGGCCAAATGATGAATATGCAACCCGGAATCGAAGAAATCTTCCCACGGATGATGCCTTAAATGCTGGTTTGAAATCCCAAAGGGTGTAGATAACCCTAGATATGGCTGCAAATCGTGCCCTAGCTGTCCCTTGCTTGAAGCCTTGGCAGATGTCTCTCCACTGGCTGAATTTCTTTGCTTGAAATGCAGATCTAAAGTGGGGAATGTAGAAAATGTGTCCAGAAAAGTGTGCCCTAGCTCTGAAAATCTGATCTTTTCCTCGAGAATCTGATATAAGCTCAAGTGTGATCTCCGTATGAAACCACCAAGGAGAAATTGAGGGTTTTTCGTCCCCAAAATCTGAATACACCGAAGGGTTTTCGTCCTCAGATGTAGATTGCAAAGGAGGGTTTTCGTCCTCAAATGCAAAAGTAGGAGCAGTAGCTCAAACCTTCAATGTCAAAATAGATGAGAGTCAAAAGATGTGTCCAAATGACCCCTCAACACTCTTTTATAACTTTACTTTTGCTTTTCCCAAGGAAAAGCCTCCAAAAGCAACTTTCCATTTCTATTCCTTTGTTATGACTTTGCTTTTCAAAAGTAACTTTTTATAATAATAAAATTTTATCAAAAAGTTACTTTTTATAATAATAAAAAGTATCTTTTATAAAGTTACTTTTTCGACACTTAAGTTATATTATTAATTTATCATACTTTATTTGAAAAGGGGACATGACACAACGTGGTTGATTTTTCTAACATCAATAACTTGAGGGGTGTTTATAAGATGGTTAAGCAATGAAAGAGAGTTGACCATCGTGTCTATACGGCATGATGAAGTGATAATGGGAACCCTCGTTTTCCTTGATGGATTTGTTCTATTTGTAGGTACATGTATAAAAAAAGAAGAGCAACTAGGTTTGTTTCCCCCTTTGTCATGTCCCTTTTTCCCCTTTTGAAGACAATTATGGAATTTCCAGCCATTTCTATCCTTGGACGAGTTGAAGAAATTATGAAGGAAATACCAAATATGTCTTTATTATTTAATAAATGATTTAAGGCATGTTAGAGAAGAAATATGGGTTGGCCAAGGAAAATAATTAATTATAAGGGGTCGGCAAAGGCATAGTAAATAAAAGGTCATGACTTTTCATATTTTGGCACCAAGGAAGAAATAGTATAAATAGGAGTGTGGGGCATTCATTATGCATATAACTTGTTATTTATAATTTCGAATATTGAGAGAGTCTCTCATATTTCTTACCATTTGGGACGGAAACCCCAAGTGAGGTCTTTTGGAAGGACAAAAACCCTTTCCAATTGACTTTAAACATACATATTTGCAGATTGATAATATATTGAAGATCTTTATTGTGCAAATTCTGATTTTCCAGTTTATTCTACCAAATCGACTTGTTATGATTAAATTCTTAATTGTTTGGTGCAATAAACATCAAATCGATTGGATAATTCAAGTCGCCATTCAGTTTTAAGCCTAATTCTGTGTTTGCATGCAAATCAAGGCACATTTAAGGTGAAATCGAACCATTATATAGCTGCTGCGATTTCCAGATTGCACAGATAATTAGCAGCAGTTCGACTTTGCCAAAATCAATTCGAGTTGGCTCTAAAATTCATCAAATTAATAAAGAATCAATTAATAAATATTTGTGGATGATCTTGGGCACTTATTTCGAGGAAATTAATCCGCTGTAATAAATTTTCAGTCTGCTACAATGAAAAATCAGAATTCTGGAAATTTGTCTTAAAACCCTCAAAAGGGACATTACACCCACCCAAGCAAATGGTGGAGCATATGGGATTGCAGCTGAAGATGGAGATGACACAATGAAGGTTGACAAGTTCGTGATTACAAAAGATCTCATTTTGCATGAAAATAGAGTCTTTTTATGCTTGGATCAAAAAAGGAACAAAAACATTTGATTGAATGTACAGCCCAGCCAAGGACAGCAGCAAGAAGAAACTCCTTAGGGCGGCCTCAAACGGCAATTTTGGACAGCCAAGAAGATTGCTACAACAAGGTAACTCTCTCAAGTGGTCTACTTTGGGTCAGCTTTGCATAATGTTTCCGAGTTTTCCATTGAGTGAAGAATGCCATCAAGAGTTGGAGAATGGTTTGATATACATCCCTCCTAATGAAGAAACCAAAAGCACCAAAGGAAGATCCCAAGGGGCAACCCACTTGAATATCAAAGTAGCGCAGCAAAAGCATGGTGAAAGGGCTCCTAACTTGAATTGTCATGCAAAGGATCTCCAACAAGGCATGGAGGAAACACGGAATGATGTATTACTACCTCCAAATGCTAGAGGAAGTGTTTTCATGACAGCCATGAGCCAAATTGCCACCATTAATGTTGTTGTCATCATCACTAGCAGCCACCATATTATTTCAGTCACACTCATATTTGTGAATATGGGATGTCCTTCCACCATAGTTGACAAGGTTGGAACGAAGAATGAAGATGCCACTTTGGAATATGTTTTAGCTTGTCAAGTTGTTGATTATTCATCAATTTCTTGCTCTAGGGCTGAAGTTACAGCAGCTTGGAAGGTTTTTAGTACAGCTGAGTATATGAAGAATAAATTTGTTGATGTTTTTGAAGGAGAAAATGAAGATGGCAGGTTTAAGGTAATAGTTGATCCCTGCTTCAAGGAAGTTTTTAAACTTCACGAGTTGTTAAAGAACATTAGGAGGACAACAAATATATGAGCTTGTTTTGGCAAGAGCTCTTTCATTTGACAGGTACATTGTAATATTCCCTTCCCGATCGGCGACCCTTAGCCCAATTTTGTTTCCCGACGGCTAAAGGGTGATAAAAAGGGAAACTATAGTCTTAATAAATTATTATAAAGTGCATAAAAAAAAATATTTATAAAAACACTTATATTAATTTATTATTGACTTGATAAAAATAAAAGAGAAAAGATAAAGTGAAATTAAAAAGAAAAAGTCACTTTATGTTTTTATTTCCCCTAGGGGAAAAATGCGACCCATGTTGAGGATGAAATAAATGCCAAAAAGAATTAAATGTGGGAAAAGGCATTTGATTGGTGGTTGTGGGTGGCTACTAAGCCAAGATTGCTTATAAAAGCAAGTGTACTTGGCTTTGTAAAGCATCTCTTTTATTTTATAAAAATTCTGATTTTTGTCTGAGCTTTGTAAGCTTTGCAAATAAACTACTAAGGATGAAAACCCTCTTGAGGATTAGAGAAAGAGGAATGAGAAATCTTATTTCTTGTGAGAGGATTCTCCATTCAGGGGTTTCCATTAAAAATCAAAAATTCATTTGTGTTTTCCATTGAAGTTCAAGCTTCTATTTGTGTTTTCCAACAGTGTTTGAAGGTTATCAAGAGGGGCAAATGGTTGTTGATTTTGAGTACAACTAGGGTTTCATCTACACATTTCCAAATTTCCAAGCCTGTTTTTGGTGCCTTCACCCAGCGGAAAATTCTGATTTTGGTATCATTGGAAATCTTGTAATTTTATTTTCGATTTGAGCTATCATTTGTCAAAAATTGTTGGATATTTTTTGAGTTATGAATTTTTGAAGTTTCGGCTTTCGGATGTTTTACTGCGCAATTAAAAATCAAATTTTCAGTATTTTGCAAAAATATAATTATTTTCATATTTGATAGGTCAAGGGCTAGCTCTGATTTAATTTCATAATTTTTAAAGGCATTTGAGGCTATTTTACACCCATAGGGAAATCTACTAAGGTTTTGGCAAGGAATTTTGGGTTGTTTGCATTGTTGTCATAAAAACAGTAATTTCCAACTTGCATTTTATTTGGGATTTGCCTCAAATCCATCTGGGGTTAGAATATGTCCATTTGGGGACATTACATGCATGATCCAAATTATTGGAGCATCCAAGCTTGCAATTGCTTGAGAACAAACAATTTTGGGAGGGGAGGGCTGTAATGTCCCATTCTCAACGCTAGTTCTTTTTAAGACCTCGGGCCCATTCCATTTCCCATGGGCTAAAAGGGAAAGAACAAGGGAAGTTAATGTCATGATTTTCAGTTGTTTTTGTGAGCTTTGCATTATTTTTAAATAATTTTCTAAGTATAGTCAAGTCGGTTGGGAAAAGAAAAAACAAATTGAAAAGAAAAAGGAACTATTATGTCTCCAAGGAGATCGGTCCTCTTTAGGAGGATTCTATTTGGTTTTTGGTGCCACTCTAGCTATTTAAAGGGGTCACTTGGCTTGGAAGATGTTTATGTATACTTTGGAGTTTTTCTTTGAAGAGTTGGAGCACACTTGCTTTCTCTCTCATCCATTGAGGATGGAAACCCTCCATGGAGGTCTATTGAGGATGAAATCCCTCAATAGCACTTATATTTCAGGACATAAACCCTCACATCTTCATTAGTGATCTCACTTAGATGTCACACTTGTCTCTACAATCGGATTTGCAAAGGTTGAGGCAGATTTATCAGCGCTAGCGCATCATTCACAACTAAGGAAGATCATATTTGCATGGTTTTGAGTGTGGGACAGCCACACAAGTCCGTGTTTGAGCTTGCAAGGGTTTTGGACCAGTTGGGCCAATTTCAGACCCTCTCTTAGGGTGGCGACTTGCCCTAAGGTGGAGTTTGGGGTGTTTTAGGGCACAACAACTTCAAATTCAATCATCATTGTGTTCCTCCTATTTTTAGTAGCTGGAATCTTCATTTGTACTTGAGTTTGGGCTTGGAATTCTTCATTTCTAGCCATATTTGTAAAGGGTATTTGTTGTTGATAATTAATTTCCAACTAATATTAAATTGGTAAAAAAGATATATTCTTCGGTACTTTTTCCTTGCAATTAATTCCCGCTTTGAAGAATAATATTTCGAAGGGTTTCTATAAGTTTTGTGGCTAATTGCTATCATAAATATGTATTTACAACTTCTGCTAGGGTTTGAGAATTTAATTTCAGTTTTGTTTCAGTTTACTATTTGGTTTTGTGCAAGTTCCTTTGGTGTTCAGATTCAGCCAAAAAGAGACATTACATTGGGAGTCTCATTTACTTAACGTACACCAAACAAAATATCAGTTACACTTTCAGTTATCTTTCACGGTTCATGAACAAAAGATGGGTCACGAAGTACAACAAGCGAAACACAACATCTTCATGTCTTAAATGAAGTATACTAAGACTATGCTTGACAAATTGTGTATTATGATTGTACGCCTATTGCAACACCCATAGAGATGAGACTTCATATGTCTCACTATGATCCTTCTCCACAATTAAATGCCACTCTCCATCGTCAATTCTTTGGAGTACCATTTACTTAACATACACTAAGCCAGATATCAACTGCACTATTTAGTATTAGTTATGATCCATCATCTCAAGTAAATGCCACTCTCTATTGCCGATTGATTGGGAATCTCATTTACTTAATGTACACCAAGACGGATATCAGCTGTGCTTTATTAGTTATCTTTCACGGTTCATGAACAAAAGATGAGTCAGCAGCAATACGGCAAACAAAACACCACATCTTCATGTCTTAAATGAAGTATGATAAGACTATGCTCAAATTTTGTTTTATGATTGTACGCCTATCGCTAATTCCTCATAATTTATTACGCTAATTTCTCACTTCATTGGTATTTTTGGGGTTGTGGAATCATCATTTCTAGCTCTTAATGTGAGTTGTACTTTTGTTGATTATTTAATTAATTACATTGTGGTTTATCACTTGTTTCTTACTTATTTTTGAAGTATATTGGCTGGATAAATATCTTCATGGTTGGATAAAATAGTTGGAAGCATTCTTTGTCATTTTCAGCTTGTTATTGCATGGGAATTGATGCCATTAAGTGTTGTTACAGTTCGCTGCCATAGAGGGATTTATTCACTAATTTCCAGTTGGTTTTGAAGGGAGTTTGATGCCCTAAAAGTGTGATTTTCAGTTCATTGCTAAGGTTTCACAGCTGCTGTTATAAAAATCTGATTTCTCTCATTTGAGTTTGTAGCCAAACCCTTATTTTCATTCTCAGCCTTAGAAAGGGACATTACATTTTCCACCATGGCTCCAAACTTATGAAACGTTTGAAGGCTTCTAATTTTTGTTTGAGGAAATAGATCCATGTCATTTTGTTGTAGTGGTCGATGAACAACATGAAGTACTTGTGACCACCAACTAACAGAATTGGAAGAGAACACAAGTCGAAGTGGACCAACTGCAATTTTCTGTCGGCTTTCCATTTTGACTTTTGAAAAGGTCCTCTTGAGTGTTTAGCCAAAATGCAGGCTTCACACTTCTCAGATTTTTTTGTGGGCAAGGTGGGCAATCCTATTACACCATTCTTTTGCAACACATGAATGCAGTCATGATTGGAGTGCCCAAATCTCACATGCCACAACATACTTGGAGACATTCCATCTTCAACGAGATGAGCAAAATTCCTTGAAATTGATGGCTCGCCCACGAGTTTTATTTCTTTGTCTTCGTCACATCCTATCAATACAACCGCATCATCACTTTTTCCTCTAATAATGACTTCCCATTGTCCATTAAAATGGAGTGCCCTTATTGAGAGATGAGCACAAAGACAACAAGTACAACAAATTTCTTTTCAATCGAGGAAGGCGAGACGACATTTTTACAAATGAAATCTAGAAGCCCCGAGACACTTGAGTCAATTGTACCCTTTCTTTCTAGTTGTAGACTAGATCTATCTACGAGATATATCAAGCCACAATCTTCCTCGACTTGATCAATTTGCCAAATTTTGCAAGGAAGGTGGGCAATCCTACTATGCCATTCTTTTGCAACACACGAATATAATCATGATTGGAGTTCCCAAATCTCACATGCCACAACATACTTGGAAAATTTGCATTTTTAACAAGATGAGCGAAATTCCATGAAATTGATGGCTCACCCCGAATTTTATTAATTTGTCTTCCTCACATCCTATCAAGATAACTACATTGTCACTTTTTCTTCTAATAATGACTTCCCATTGTCCATTAAAATGGAGTGCCCTTGTTGATGAATGAGCAGCAAAGACAACAAGTTTCTTTTCAATTGAGGAAGGTAGACGACATTTTTAAGAATGAAATTTGGAAGCCCAAACACTTGAATTAGATTGTACCCTTTCCTTTTGGTTGTAGACTTGATCTATCTACTAGATACACCAAGCCACTGACTATCCTCATGAAACTCCTCAAAGTTCTTTCAGAAAGTCATATGTTGAGTGGCATCGGTGTCAAGGACCCAAGCATCAAACCATGTTGAATTCACTAACACATTGTTTGCTTCCTCATCTGTACTTGAGAGCACATATTCACTTGTGAATTGAGTAAAGTCTAGTTCTTTGGTGGGCTTCTTTTCGTTTTGCAATAAGCTTCAATCTTCTCCCATGAAGTCTTGCATTCATGAGCCTCATGGCTCCCTTTTCTACCACACTATTTGCAAAACAAGTGTTGTTTATCATTTTGCTTTTGCCCATTATTCTTGTTATTTTTGCCTCCTTTACCCTTATTCTTCCCTTTGCCCTTATCATCATTTTTGGAAGACAAGGCCTTGGAGGAAGAACCCTTGAAAGAATTGCCTTTTTGATTGGCATAGCAAATGCTTTCTCTTGTGGAGTCGACTTCCAAAAGCCTTTTCCCTTTGACCATCTTTTCAACCAATTGATCAAATGTGAGTCTTTAATTGATTGCTTGCTTGTAAAGACTCCAAGTAGGTTGAATATGTAGGAAGAAGGGCTTTTATGAATGTTGTCATGTATATATCAATTTTCACCCCAATGGCTTCAACATCATGCTTGATAGCTTGGATTTCGAGACTAGACTCATCACCATTTTTCAACTCAAGATTGAACAACTTCAATTGCAATTGTATGAACTCCAACTCTAAGTGAGAATCATACAAGTCCTTCAACTTATGGAATGCTTCCCATGTAGTATCAAACCCCTAAATGTGACGAAAGACTTCTACATCAACTAAGGCCCTCATTAAGGCCAATGCTTTCAAATTCTTTTGCTTCCAAATATTGGCTTCTTTTGCATTTGTAGGCGGTGTTGGCTTTGTGTCCCCATCACAAATGTCAAACCATAGATCATTGAAGATGTCTTTGCTGGTCAAAGTTGTGCCAACAATTGATTTTATTGAAGTCATTTTGTACCAAGGAGATGGAGAGATTCCTTAATGTATGCATATTAAAGAAGCTAAGCTAATTAAATGAAACTAACACCAAGTAGTTCTAATAACAAAGCTAATCTAATATGAACATCAATGATAAAGCTTAAAGGAAATAGCTAATCTAATATGAACATCAATGATAAAGCTTAAAGGAAATAGCTAATCTAATGCATCAACATGAATAAAACATCTAATGCTAAGCCATCCCTTGAAATTGGATGTGCTTTGTAATGTATGATTGCTAATTAATATGAACCTATTTAGATCATAAGCAATCAATTTGTATGTTGTCTCCAAGTGAGGAAAGAATCTCACCAAAATGGCTTAATGGCCATGTTTGGATCTTCCTTTACTACTCAACTATGAGAAGAATGGATGCAAAGATGAAGGAGTTATTCCAACAATGGAGAATGCTCTTATCATATGCAAGTGTGGTGACAAAGATGTAAAGGTGTAAGGTGTGAAGGAAGGAGGTAGGTTTTTATATAGCTTTCCAATTTGGGAGAAGCTAGAAACCTAGTGAATGTGGGACAAAAGATAAAGTAGAATTAGAAGAGATAAGCATGATTAGAAAGAATTAATTAGAATTAGCAACTCATGGGAGTTGGAGATGATTTAATTAATCAACTAGGATTAATTAATAGGCCAAGATAAGCTTAGAAAGCTATTTAGAGGTGATTTAGAGGAAAATAGGTAGGATTGAGATGATTTAAAAGGGGATTTAATTAATAAGAAGGTTTATTAATTAAATACAAGGTTATAAAGGCTTAATTAACTAATAATAGTTAATTAATTGATTAGAAGAGGATTATAACTAACGAAGTGTCATTAATTGGCATTGAATGAAGGAATGTTAATTAAAAAGTGTCATTAATTGACCGAAATGATGAGACATTAGCCCCTAGAGTGAAATCACTAATTATGAGGAAATGATGGAAAAAGGATAATTCGTGCAATTTTAGTATCAAAAAGAAAGGAAAATACAGAAGAGTCCACACAAGCCTAGACAATTAAATTTTAAAGGAATGGAAAAAAATTAGTAGAGTGATGGAAGTGTCGATGAGGTGTGGAAGCAATCAAAAAGAAGGCAAATAAGAAGAAAATCGAGTGTTTGACAAATAGAAAAATCCTGTTTTGACAAATAGAAGAAACAAGGGGAGGGGGGATAAATATAATCCCTATTGCCCCAGGTGGTGTTGAAGAAAATTTGTGATAGAAGAAAATGGTGATGAAGAAAAGTGGAGATGAATAAAACTCGCATATGGAGATACAAGCATGTCGGTTGGTGTAGAAGCGCTTCGTCTCATCATTTTTCTATATGATCTATGTCATCGGTTCTTTATTGAATATGAACATGCAAGGACTGACTCAAAGCAACATACATAACGTATTCTTTATACGAGAAAGTAAATAAAAAAACCAACAAAGAAACAAACACAAACAAATGTACTCAAACAAATAACGTTCAAGACAGTTGCACCAATGTTTTTGTTATCTAACTGCTAATTCCCAAATGTTCAAGTTAACGACAAGGGTTAAAAATGGCACCCCAAACAAGGATACATGCAAGGTGAATAAACGAAGGACACAAGGGTCCTATGAAAAAGCATTTGTGCTCTATGAAATTGCCCCAATATTTGGATGTGCAAGGAAGCGCTTGAGACATAGCAGCAAACCAGCTTTGTTATTGGGGATAGATCAAAATGATCTGTAAGTCATGTGCGAGAACAAGCGAGGACCAAAGAAAGATGTTTTGCAAGAAAAATTTCGATGTGTGAGGACGTTGTGTCCAGTAAAAGCGATTTAGAGGCGTGAATGGTTTTTACTAATTTTTGGATTTTTAAAAATTTACCATTTTTTTATTTTTGAAAATTTTACCAATTTTTGGATTTTTAATGATTTTAAGCGATTTTTGAAATTTTGGGAAGAAAATGATATAGAAGAATGATTGTATACATGGTACACCGACAAAGATCGTTGGGAAGCAAAAATATGCCCTTGGGAGACGAAAAGGTCGTTGGGAAGTAAAAATATGCCTTAGCGAGACGAAAATGTTAGAAAAATGACCATTTAATAAAAATAATCATCGAGACAAAACGCCAGCATGTGATAGGAAGAATATAGAACAAATTAGTTATCGACCCCTAGGGGGTGAGAAAAATGAAGAATTAGGGCTTGGAGGGTATAAATAGCTAGGGTGGGAGGGGTAAAATCCATCGTGACCCATTATTTGCTATTATACTCTATTGATTAGTGAGAGAGATTTGCTCGACCTTTGAGAGAGATGGTGTGAATCAGGCTGCAGACATCGGTGGCCAGGAGTTCAAGAGTTCGGGAGGGTTCAGCGAGACGGTATCCGGTATGTAACACAAAAAATTTGAATTTTTAGTGCATTTATTACTTATCACCTAGACGGCTGGATACGGAGTGCGAATACGGGTGCGGATAGAGTGCTGATGCGCCGTCTACGGCAAATTTTAAAAATCTTGGAGTGCAGTGCGCTTTTGGGTACATTTATATATATATATATATATGTATATGTATATAAATATATAAATATTATAAAAGAAGCATTTGCAGCATTTATTGAAATTTAATTCTCATACATTGCATACTTATTGAAATTTATTATTTCTCTATCATGATTATTTATCTTAGTATTGTGATAAGATTCAAGAGTTTTATTTGTTCATGGTGACCTTCCTTGATCCGGTCAACACGATAGTATTATCGACATATTTCCCAAAACATCATAACCAAGCGGGGAAAAATATGGATCCAGTGGCGGGTGGGCGATTAGTCGAAGCACGGGAGAATACTGCCAAGTTTTGGAAAGCTATCCGAGTATTTTTAATTACTAATGCATCTACAGCGATCAAAGCTCATGATTCTTTGGAGAAGATTACAAGAAGTTGATTGGTCCGAAAAAGTGCAAAAATGGATTTTATGAAAATAAGAAAAATATTGCCATCAATGTGTAGAGCTTGAGAAAATATACACTTTTAGAGAAACGACACTTGAAAGCGGAGTCACGAGAATGAAATTTATGGCACATGCAAGTTTTTGCTACTACATCTTCCCGGACCCTTTCCAAAAATGGCAAATTTTTTTACGTACTTGTGATAAAAGGAAAGAATTGCCAAAAAAAAAGGAAAGAAAATTTGTGTTTGGCAAGTTTTTTGGACGGGTATGGTGGAAAGCGTACCCACAGGGGACAAGGTGCGGTCCAGTGCAAAAGCAAACCGTACCTAGGCCGTACCCTATCCCACGTGGAGTACGTTTCGACCATACCACACGTCATCCGTACCCCGTGCCGATGCACTGCATGCATTTCAGCTGGTACGGGACCCTCTAGGGCATTTCCAGGCTGTCTAGCTTATCACTCCAATTGGTCTCTTTTGATATATCACCGACTAATATACTAGACCTCTCGATATACCCACTCTTCCTATATACCCACCCTTCCTATATTAGTATATCGGTGCACGTGAAAAAAGTTCGTCCTTTCGATATACCTCTCGGTACATGAAAAAGACATTAAAATACATGAGTAGAATGGTACATGGTATCTAGGTGGCATGTGAAAAGGATTCACTTTATCGATAACACCCGCTTAACAAGAAGTCGTGTGCATGGGTGTATCGATCCTATATATTGGAAGTATGCTTGCTTTCGATATTTAAGTTAAGCGATAGTCACAAATAGGTAATAGAGGAATGGAAAAAAAAATTTTCCTTATTTCTCTCCAGCAGTTTATAGGGACAATGCCATAAACACCATTGTTACGACTCTATTAGCGATAGATGTAGTAGTTAACACGACGACTTTACTTGTAAGTGCAAACCAAAGGCACCACTAATACCAAACACTTTTATTTGTTTGGTTTGCCAACAAAAAATTTATTGTTTTTGAAATTTCACTTGATTTTGAATTGATTTGCACAATAAAAAATTGACTTATTTATTGTTTTAATGAGTCAAAAATAAAAAAATTCCCATATTCAGGGAATCCTCCAATAATTTCAAATAATTGATAAGAGACTTATTTTTGACATGTATCGTGAGGCCAAATGGAAGAGGTAAACAGTCTGCAGCCTCCAAGGAAATTTAGCGCCACCTCAATGCAACTCATTTCAAATATTGTCCGGCTATCGAATACGGAAATGTCAACATGAATTGAAGTGCCCTTTGACTGGCTGCGAAGGCACAGAAGTGTGCAGGTCTGCTAAAAATTGGAGTGCCAGCAATGAAACGCCCCAACTGATATCATACAACAACACCAATGATGTACAAAGCTATGTCAGAGGATAGGAGGCCAGTGAATCTGTGCACCACCAGCCTTCTTGTTAGGCAGGCCAGCTCAAGCAACTCAAGGCAAGATATTCAAGGTGGTGGGAGGCCGGGTCGAAGAGGCCACTCTTGGCCATGGTTTTCAGAAGCGTGTGGCCTGTGGGTCCCACAATGCAGTCAAAGACTTTCTTCGGGCCGCTGCTGAATGAAAGAGTTGCTGAATGGCACTTAGAGAAGGTGCCAAAAGTAAATTCAGACTGGACAGTGAGCTAAGAGGAAGAACAAAAGACTGCTTCAATATTTGTAGTAAAGAAGAGTTAATGGAAGCTGGAAAACCCTGTGCTCTGATACCAAGTCAGGCCAGGAATAATGGACCGTGCAAAAGAGAATGAAAATTAAATGAAATTTGCAAACCAAACTTCATATTATTATTCAACATTAACAAATGATGGGATTTACAAATTAATAAATGATGGGATTTACAAATATAAAGCCATTAGAATGGCTGTTACACTTCATATTCTCCATGACTAAGAGTCATATATTCCGACAGGAACTCTTCAAGTTCCAACTACAAGACAAAAGCTCTCCTAAATAACACCTAGGATTATCTAATATTATGTACAATAATATGAGAGGTCTAGTGGTAGAGAGAAAGTGATTGCCAAGATAATGACCCGGATTCAAACCTCAGTGGGCTTGCTCCTTTGCTAATTTTAAAAGCCGTGCAATTAAGCACGCAACCACTAAATGAGGTTGCATGCAAGGCCTGGATGAATTGTAAAGGAAGAAATCCCTCAGACCTGGCCTCTTACATAAAATGTTATTTGTGCTAAAGTTTCCCTATTTGTCTAACAAAAGTTAAAAAACAAAATACTCAACAGATTTTCCCTCTTGGCACTCGCTATTGCATCTTGTGCTTTTGAGTCCCAATGACCTTCTTTGGTCACTTGTAGCATCCTAGTTTTTATCTTCCCTATTTGCCTAACAAATAAACATATCAATGTACCTATCAAAATACCTCTTGTAGCACTCCTACTTGCAGTTGTACCTTGTGCTTTAAACTCCCAAGGTACTTTGGTCATTTGTGGATCTTAGTTTTATGTCTTTCCCGTTTGCCTAACATACCTGATAATTATGACCAGCAAGTTGAGAGGAATACTTCCACAAGCCTTTGGGTAATAACAAAGATTGACGCCCATGGCTTGGAGTAATTTTCCTGGCCATCAGAATGACACGCAACAGTTTTTCATACTTGTAGAGCCAAATTTGCACCATTGATGTGGGACATTTTGAAGGACAGGAAAGTTGTTCACATGTGGCTTACAATTACTTCCCAATAACACTGCACAGGACCAAATGCCATGGGCATGTGTACAAATGCTTTTATGGTCATGGGAACCTTGAAAAAAAAATCATTTGGGCATATTCTGTACCCCTCTGAAAAGGCCCACATATGTGGAGTAAAGCTCCACAATATACTTGTAGTAGACTTCCCCAAAGCTCCATCTAACCACACACAAACTTCCTTCTGTATAACCTAATATAAAATCTTAAACAACAATTTGATAAAACATAGTCTCAAGTTTGTAATCACTTCTGAAGAAATGAACAACAAAGTTTAAACCTTTTTTTTTTTCTGATTGGTGGCAATCTGCCCAGATAGGCCAATAGGCTCCAAACTCCACCCTATGGCCAAGATATTACGATTTTTTGATTGACTTCTCCAAGCAAACAAAAATATATATTCTAAGTGACAGTCAAATGGACATCAAATTTAAGGTTGAAATTCCCTGTGACAGTCAAATGCATGTCAAATTTAACGTCAGGCATAATTGTGAATAACTCAAGACATTAAACTCCACCACCACCCCTTATTGCCATTCTAGGATGTCTATCAGCATAATTAAATAAGACATATCATTTATCAATGCCCTCAGCCCTATGGATCATGGTCTAGTGGTAGAGCCCAAGTGATTGCCAAGATGATGAACCGGAATCAAACCTCGGTAGGCTTGCTCGTCTCTGATTATAAAAGCAATGTGATTAAGCATGCAACCACTGAATGAGGTCAGATGCAAGGCCTGGATGAATTGTAAGGAAGAAACCCCTGAGACCTGGCCTCTTAGGAAAAAGGTTTTTAACTTTTTGGTGCTAGAATTTCCCATTGACCTTCGTTGGTCACTTGTAGATCTTAGTTTTTCTGTCTTTCCTATTTGCCTAACAAATAAACATATTGATGTGCCTATCAAAATACCAGACAGAGTTTCTCTCGCAGCACTCTTACTTGTAATTGTACCTTGTGATTTTGAGTCGGATGGTACTTTGGTCACTTGTGGATAGGTTTTTCTGTCTTTCCTATTTGCCTAACATACCTGACAGTTATGACCAGTGTGTTGAGAGGAATACTTCCACAAGCCTTTTGGGTGATAGTAAAAGTTGATGCCCATGGCTTAAAGTAATTTTCCCGGCCATCAAAATGACCATCATAGGTTTTCATGCTTCTCGAAATAAATATGCACCACTGATGTCGGCCATTTTCAAGGACAGGAAAGTTGTTCACTTGTGGCTTAGAATTACTTCCCGATAACACTGCACAGGACCAAATGCCATGGACACATGTACAAATGTTTTTATGGTAATGGGAACATTTTTTTACATATGGGCATGTTCTGCACCCCTCTAAAAAGGCACAAATATGTGCAGCAAAGCTCTCTAGATTTACAGTGCCCAGCTACAGTATAATTGTACTAGACTTCTCCAAAGCCCCCTCTAACCACTCCACAAATTTCCTTCTGTCTGACCTAATATAAAATCCTACACAAAATAAACGTAATCTCCACTTTGTGATCAATTTGCAAGAATGAACAGCACAGTTCCTTCAGTTTTCTGATTGGTGACAGTCTACCCAGATAACACAAACATGCAAGCAAAGTCAACAAATATAAACACTGTAACTGGAACGGAGATCGAAAACCCAAATAACACATAGTTACAGGATATAGTAGAACATCCATTTAAATTAGAAAACAAAATAGAGGATTTGCTCCAATTTTAACAACTGCCATCTAAATTAGTTAACAAAATTGATAATTTACTCCATGTTTAAAGACACCCATTTAAATTATGAAATGAAATAGAGGATTTATAACAATTGCAACAATGACTGTTTGAATTTAGAAAACTAATAAGAGGATTTACTGCAACTTTATCGCCACCCGGTTGAATTAGAAAACAAATTAACGGATTTGCTCCAATTTTGACAAAACCGGTTTAAATAAGAGAACTAAATAGAGGATTTACTCCGATTTCAATGTCAATGATTTAAAGTATAGATTAAAGAATAAAATGGAGCTTTATTCCGATGTTAACGACACCGGTTTGAAATAGGAAACAAATTAGAAAACAAAATAGAGGATTTATTCCCATATTAACTGCACCCATTTAAAGTAGGAAACTAAATAGGGCATTTACTCCAAAATTACATCCGACACCCATATGAATTTAACAACGAAACAGAGGATTTACTCCAATTTAACAACACCCATTTGAAATAGAAAACAGATTACAAGAATTAATTCAATTACAATCACACCCAGCTTCCAAAAACTAATTTAAGTTCTACATGAGCAATGTTACGTACCTGAAAGATAAACAAGCCTGAGAAATTGAGAGGACTGTCACATAAGCGATTGTTTTGGCTTTGAACTGAAATGTTTACAATGTTTGAATACGACTCGGAGATGTTTTCAGATCAGACAATGATTGATACAAGTGGCAGAGATGAGAAGTCAAATGAGGATGCATAGCATAGGATTGATACACATAGGCTAGTGACTGGGCTTGCCCCTGAGTTTTTAATCGTGTTGTTGTCCAAGTTATGGAGCATCTGCAAAAAGTCTGACAAGAATGAATAAATTTTTGTTTTATTTCTAGGGCATGGGAGAGGAGCCATTAGTTGTGCACCCAAATTGAGGGTGTACAACACACACATAAATATATTAAATTTTGAAAAAAAAATATCTTTTAATAGATTTTTTTTTCTTAATCTAAATTTTTTTTTTTTGAGCATTTTTATTTTATGGAAAGTGGTTTTTAAATGGATTTAAATCAAGTAGTTTTTCATACAAAGGAAAAAAAGGTGGACCATTAGTAGGGCATTATGTCATGCATTTTTTTCCACTTATGTGGCATCATGTGATTGGGTGATTCTTTGATGTGATTTGATGTGACACATTTTATTAGCTACTTTTTTTTCAAATGTTGAATGACAAATGTACATGTATTAGTCACTCACTTCACAAATACCCTCGCCATTATTGGTCCATGCTCCACTATTGGCTCCTCTCCCTTATACGCCCATGGAGAATTACACTCTCAAAAATTATTGATAAATTAATAAAGCAATCAATTATTAAAATCGCTTGCATCTTTCAAATTTGGAGTTGTTAATTCATTCTATCTTTCAAATCTATACCTAAATGGAAGGAACATATTATTTACACTTACTTTTATATTGGTTGTTTTATTAAAATATTAAAATCAATTACTAAATTTGTTTATATTTACGTCGAAGGCATTCCCCTATGGGAAAGACCTTTTAAATCGTTCATGGCACTCTATTAAATTTGACGGTCATCTTGGCGTTTTAGACGCATACAATTAAATTTGACGGTTATTTGCTTGATTTTTCTATTTTTAGCATTAAATGGAAAGCAGCTTCGTCCAAGTGATTGCATGTTATATTTGCTATTGGTTTAGGGTTTGTTATATTGTGGATTGTGGAATATTGTTCTCGTTTGTGATTTCAGAGCGTCCTGCCTTCCCTGTAGGCTTGTGTTTTTCTTAATGCACCCACCCGATCTTGATTCCGGTCATTAATTGATGGCGATGGAGAAAGGGTCGGAACTTGAAACATGGAGAGATCGAGATCTTTCAGAAAGTGGTAGGCCCTGCAAAATTACGAGATGTTTGTGCGGCCTTTGTTTTGCGGTCAAAGGTATTTCTTTTTCCTCTTTTATGTGCCTCTTTTGCACTATAACTCCTAATTAATTAAGGTTTTGAGGATGGGATGGTTTTATTGTTGTTGTTCTGCAAAGACATGATGGCATGTGGGGTGACATATATCTTTGTGCATGTCTTAGAATCCAAAGATTTAGTCATCAGTCTCACTAATACCTTACTTAGTTACTCATATGCATCAAAAGCGATTATTATCGGTCCTCATGTGACCTTACATTGCCCAGAAAGGCAGCCATTACAATTTTTGGGTGGGTTTTGCACTGTTTCCATAGCCCAACTCTCTAAAAAACTCACTTTACTAAATTTATCGAACATCAGTCTGGGAGGAAGCATACCTCCACAAATTGGCAACCTTACAAGCTTGATATATCTTGCTTTGGTCGTCAATCTCTGAACTTGTATTATTCCATCATAAATATATCTTGCTATATTTGTGATTGGTTTAGGGTTCGCTATATTGTGGATTGTGGAATATTGTTCTCGTTTGTGATTTCCAGAGCGTCCATGTCTTCCCCCGACAAGCTTATTTTTACGAATAGACCCACCCGGTCCCGATTCTAGTCATTAATTGATGGCGATGGAGAAAGTGCGAACTTGAAACATGGAGAGATTGAGATTGAGATGGATTAATTGATGGACCCTCTCCAAATGGAGAATTGATTCTGAGAGGATGGACCCTCTCGAAATGATGTTTCAAATACGAGATGATGGACCCTCTCCAGATGGAGAATTCGGATTTATAGAGATCTACCCGATTCGAAGCGGTTGAGGAAGTATTGCAATCTTCAACCATGTGCCGATCAATTTCACCAATGGAGATCTCTTTTCTTGATGTTTGATCTCCCACAACCTTCCAAATTTTTCCTCCATCTGAATTGGACTTCTCAAACTTGGAAACAACTACTACTTAGGGTCGCATGAAGAAAGATCTTCTTCCTTCCAGCTTTGCAAAGATTAGTAACAAATTCACAATTGACAAAGTTTAAGACACTAGCATTTATCAATCAAAACAACCGGAGAGTGCCACTAAGGATTTTCACCCTAGTTATGTAAATGCACTAAAATAATCATCAAATAATTGTTAGCACTAAAAATCATACAAAGCTTTACAAATCGAGACCCTCCTTCACCCAAATTTATCAACGGTGAGGCAAACTTACTACAATAAGCTGCTTTGGAAAAATTGGACAGATAGCACGCAGAACCTAAAACCTTGTTCAATCCTTACAGATCTGACCAGATAATGTTGTTTACAAAAGGTATTTGCACATAGAACTGCAAGAAACATTACTGAGTGCTGGAAACTTTAAATTCTTTCAAAGAGTCCCTCGGGAACATATTACAATCAACATATTATTAACACTTACTTAATAATATGTAAGGAACATATTATTTACACTTACTTTTATCTTGGTTGTTTTATTAAAATATTAAAATCAATTACTAAATTCGTTTATATTTATGTCGAAGGCATTCCCCCATGGGAAAGACCTTTTCGTCATTCACGGCATTGTGTTAAATTTGACGGTCATCTTGGACGTTTTAGACACACGATTAAATTTGACGGTTGTTGGCTTGTTTTTTTCTATTTTTAGCGATTAAATGGAAACAACGGCAATTGCATGTTATATTTGCGATTGGTTTAGGATTTTTATATTGTGGATTGAGAAATATTGTTCTCGTTTTGATTTCAGGCATCCCTGCCTTCCCACGATAGGCTTATGTTTTTTCGAGCAGACCCACCTCGTCCGATTACGGTCATTAATTGATGGCGATGGAGAAAGGGTCGAATCTTGAAACATGGAGAGATTGAGATCTTATTGAAAGCGGCGGGCCCGCAAAAATTACAGATGTCGTGCGACCTTTGTTTTGCGGTCAAAGGTATTTCTTTTTCCTCTTTTATGTGCCTCCTTTCTGCTATGACTCCTAATTAATTAGGGTTTCGGGCATGGGATGGTTGTATTTTGTTGTTGCAGAGATATGGTGACATGCGAGGTGACATATATCTTTGTGCATGTCTTAAAATGCAAAGATTTAGTCATCGATCTCATTCTTTACCTTACTCAACTACTCATATGCATCAGCGATTATTATCTGGTCCTCATGTGACTGCTTCTATTCCAAAAAGGGTAGCCATTATAATCCTTTGGGTGGGGTTTTGCTTGTTTCCATAGCCCAACTCTCTGAAAAAATCACTTTACTAGATTTATTGAACATCGATCGGGAGGAAGCATACCTCCACAAATTGTGCAACCTTCTACAAGCTTGATATATCTTGCTTTGGCCAATAATCTCTAAACTTGTAGTATTCCATAAGAAATATATCTTGCCATATTTGCGATTGGTTTAGGGTTTGTTATATGGAGAATATTGTTCTCGTTTGTGATTTCCAAGTGTCCCTATCTTCCCTTACAAGCTTATGTTTTTCTAAAAAGACCCACCGGTCCTAATTCGGGTCATTAATTGATGGCTTGATGGAGAAAGGGTCTAAACTTGAAACATGGAGAGATCGAGATGGCGAGCCCTGCAAAAATTACAGATGTCAATGCGGCCTTTGTTTTGCGATCCAAAGGTATTTCTTTTTCCTCTTTTTCTGCACCTCATTTGCGCTATGACTCCTAATTAATTAGGGTTTCGGGGATGGGATGGTTGTATTGTTGTTGTTGCGAGACATGGTGGCATGGGGGTGACATATATCTTCGTGCATATCTTAGAATGCAAATATTTAGTCATCGGTCTCGTTCTTTACCTTACTCAAGCTGCTCATATGCATCAAAAGCAATTATTATCTAGTCCTCATGTAGCCTTACTGTCCAGAAAAGGGCAACCATTACAATCCTCGGGTGGGGTTTTGCACTGTTTCCATAGCCTGACTCTCGAAAAACTCACTTTACTAGATTTATCGAACATTAGTCTAAGAGGAAGCATACCTCCACATATTGGAAACCTTACAAGCTTGATATATCTTGATTTGGCCGACAATCTACGAACTCGTAGTAATCCATCAAAAATATACCTTGCTCTATTTACGATTGGTTTAGGGTTTGGTATATTGTGGATTGCGGAATATTGTTCTCATTTGTGATTTTCAGTGTCAATGCCTTCCCTGACAGGGCTTATATGTTTTTCGAACATACCCACCTAGTCCTGATTCTAGTCATTAATTGATGGCGATGGAGAAAGGGTCTGAACTTGAAACATGGAGAGATCGAGATCTTCTGCCGAAAGTGGTGGACCCTACAAAAATTACAGATGTCGGTGTAGCCTTTGCGATCTAAAGGTATTTATTTTTCCTCTTTTTGCACCTCCTTTGACCGCAACTCCTAATTAATTAGAGTTTTAGGGATGGGATGGTTGTATTGTTGTTGTTGCTTGGGAGACATGGTGGCATGCGGGGGTGACATATATCTTCGTGCATGTCTTAGAATGCAAATATTTAGTCATCGGTCTCACTACTACCTTACACAATTGCTGCTCATATGCATCAAAGGCGATTATTATCTCGGTCCTCATGTGACCTACTTCTTTTCTAGAAAGGGCGGCCATTACAATCCTCTAGGTGGGGTTTTGCTGTTTCCATGTGACCCAACTCTCGAAAAACTCACTTTACTAGATTTATCGAACATCAATCTGGGAGGAACCATACCTCCACAAATTGTGCAACCTTACAAGTTTGATATATCTTCTTTTGGCCGACAATCTCTCGAACTCGTAGTATTCCATCAAAAATAACAATACTCCATATGTTGGAAAGACTACGCCTTAGAACATTAAGCCGCAAGAGGACTCATCCGAAGTGAAATATCTGGGTTAAGAAATCTAGGAAGTTCATACATTCACCAAAACATGTTGTTTGGACCAATACCACATTCTCTTGGTGACCTTTAATAGATGAGAAGGTTGTTTCTTTCTAAAAATCGGTTATGCGGAGCTTGGCAAAATGGTTATGGTGCAAACAATAGATGCACTTGGAAGTTGTACAGGAATGGCTAGACTGAATCTCTCTCATAATACATTGCAAGGCCCAATTCCACATTTGTTGAGTGAAATAAAAAGTTTGGAGAAGCTAGATCTCTCTTCAAATAACTTATCAGGTGCAATTCCAAAGTCCATGGGAAAACTTCTCATGCTTCATACCCTGAATTTTTTCATTCAACAACTTGAGAGGAGAAGTTCCAACAGGTGGGGGTTTTGCAAATGTAACTTCCAAGTCATTTATGGGAAACCCTGGCCTCTGTGGACCACAATCATACTTGTTTGCATGTCCATTTTCCCCTTCCCAGTAAAAGAAGATTCATTTGCTTCTAAAGGTTCTAATAGTATTTATTGTAGGTGTTACAGTTTTAGTTCTATATGTTGTTTACTCATGGGGTTCTCCAGGGCTCACGGTTCGCATAGCAGGATATCAAGTCTCCAAAGAGATGGGCAATCAGTAATGCTTTATGAAACTCTTGTAAAAGCAACTGATGGATTCAGTGAGGGTAACAAAGTAGGAGTTGGTTCTTTCGGATCAGTCTATAGAGGGATTTTGGATGATGGCACCACAGTTGTTGTCAAGGTCCTCAACTTGCAGAATGAGGAAGCTCATAAGAGTTTTAGCACAGAATGCAAAGTCTTAGGAAGAGTTTGCCACAGAATCTTGTTAGAGTCATAAACTATTACTCTATGCCTCACTTTAAAGCACTGGTTCTCCAATTAATGCCCAATGGAAGCTTGGAAGTTGGTGGAGATGAGGCTGAGAATGGGGATGAGGATGCCTGTAGATTGAGCTTAAACCAAATACTAAGCATTTCCATGGATATAGCTCATGGCATGGCATATCTCCATCATCATTGTTTTGTACAAGTGGTGCACTGTGATTTAAAGCCTAGCAATGTTCATTTGGACAATAATATGACAGCACATTTATGTGATTTTGGGATTTCCCGAATAACCTCTGCAGATTCAACAGATTCATTCACTTCCATAGCTACCTTGAAAGGCTCATTTGGGTATATTGCTCCAGGTATGAAATTTTGCAGCATATGCAAAAGAAATGCTTTTTTTAATTTTTTAATCAGGATTTCATAGCTTGTTGGGTTGGATGCAGAATATGGATTTGGAAGCAGGGCTTCATCAAAAGGCGATGTATATAGCTTTGGGATTGTGTTATTGGAGATGATGACTAGGAAAAGGCCAACCAACCGCAAGTTTGCATAAGTGGGTAAGCATGGTGTTCCCTAATGGAATGACGGAAGTGGTGGACACCAGGCTGCTAGAAGATGCAAATAGAGATGAAATAAAAGACTGTATTTCTCAAGTCTTGCTACTAGGTTTGGTATGCACAAGAGAATCATCTGAGCAACGGCCCACCATGACTGAGGTGGTAACAATCCTAGAAGGAATTAGACAGAAATTTGTAGGAATGGCTGGAAATCCGAATGTAGCATCTGAAAACTGCTGATTTCGTGAGCTTGGCAGATCGAACAAACTGATGTTAGCTGATTGCCAAGATTAAGTCTCCAATACAACAACTCACACCACGTCAGCTTGCATAACGATTTGCATTGCATGGTCTTTGTAGACAGAAAGAGAAAATTAGAATTAACGCCCAGTATTTTGCTAATACAACGAATCTCATTCAAGCATTGGATTATAATTTAGGTAGAACAACAGATTGAAATGAGAATAAAGTATGATGCAAAAAAAGAAAGGGAATAAAGAAATTATGTTTTTAATTAAATATTAAGTAATGCATGTATAAGTAATAGAGAATACAATAGTCAATCATAGACAATTGAAAAGAGGATGGTAGACTGATAAGCTAGAAAAGAAAAGAGGATTGGTAGTATGGAAGGATGGGGAAGGGAAATGCAGAGGGATTTATGAGTGAGAAAAGGTTTAGAGAATGTAGGCGTGATTCCTCGTTATTGCGAGACTGCAATATCAGGTGAAATGTACGATGGAAATGTGAAAGGGGAGTTTTAGAAGAAAGAAAATTGGAGGGAGAGAGACAATGGGAGAGGAAGAGGGGCGTAGAGTAAGGGATATGAGGGTGAAGAATTTTAAGGGAAGGGAAAACGGAATGAGGGAGGAAATACAAAACTATAGCTTTGAGAACCACATGAGGTAATTGGAGGAAATACTTGATGCACAGATAGGCATTGACAATTGATCCCCTACAATGATTGGTCATATGATTAAAATGTACATCAAGACTTTTGATTGCATTACCCACATCTATTCCATGGATATGTTTTTAAAACCCTAATAATATCTTCTATTTATGCTCCACTTAAGCAATTTAATCTCACAAAGAGGACACAAGAAAAATTGAGGAAACTCTGAAAGTTTTAGGGTTTTAAACCCAACCGGAATGGATTCATTTTGTAGCAATTTATAGCCTCCCTTTCCAGTTGCAAGGGCAAGAAAGTGTAGGAAAGTAGATGGTGGGAGAACAAAACTCGATAATTGAGGCATTTTGATAACTTTGTGAATGCAGTGTGCTTTGGGTTTATGGAAACTATGATTTTGATTTCTATGTTTTTGGTCATGGCCATTTCTAAGAAACCCAAGGGGGTAAAAAATTAAGTATCAAATAAAGATGGACCAAGGTATCAATTTGGAGGCCAATTATGATGTCAAAATCTGTCAAATCCCATGAATAAGTGAGGTATAAGTGTGTTAATATCAATAACATAAGCAATACCAATAGTTGATTGATAATATAATGAAGTGCCTTATGATATTAAGAGAAGTGATTGGTGGACTCCATTTAAGAGAAGAGAAGATTTTAAAATGGTCTTGTGCAGAGCAAAATTCTAAATGGATTACGACCCTAGAAAAACCGCAAAAGAATTCTTCTCATTGAAACAACAAAAAAGTGTCAATCTACAATGATGCCATTTATAGGGACTAAACAGAGAAAATACTTCCTTCTGACAAATGCATCACTTGAACCCTGGAGCAACTAACCATGGTCAATTTAAAAACATCCCGAGACTAATGACAAAGGAAAACTTCAAGGATGGAACGGTGAACATACAATAGTTTAAATGAATGCTCCAACCAGCCTCAAACATTAGATGTGTAAATAACTATTATAGATAACTTAAATACATCTATCTAAAATACACCAAAAGATATTAATTTCAAGGTTCTTATCTTAATTTTTCCCATTTCACATTGTTTAATAACTCAATTACATTATTTGTTTAAATTATATTGTTTAGTGACACATGGCATCAATCTAGCTACATTATTGTATTGGTCTAAAAAAATCATTTTCAAAAAATAGTCAAGAGAGTAGTGCTTTAAAGTAATCTGACCCCTAAAGCACAATATCATTCATTCTAAATGTGAAGAAGCATGCAACAAAACTGTGGAAGCTAATATCAAAGAATTGTAATTCAAAAATTTAGGTGATCATTTGATCACGTAGACCTCTTTATAAAAACAAAACCATTTTATAAATTTCTAATAGTAAAAATATTCAAGGGGTGGAAAACTCTTAGTCCAATTATAAGAATGCTTAAGTTTATCAAGAAAATAAATGCACATTGCAAGTAAAACGAACTATTTAACTTGAGTGAAAAGCTCATTTAAACTATACATTCATCCAAAAGCATATCGATGATCGTTCATCTTGAATCAAGAGTGAATTGAGTCAATTGTTATGTAAGAGTTAAATAAGTATTATGCATTGCAGAACATGCAACTAATACATTCTTGTGGCACCAGGGTATTGTCTTTAAAAACAAAATAATTCCACATCTTATTCAATTCATTAAGGCCCTACTATTGGAAAATATGGTGAAAGTTTTGTTATAATTCTACAGATAGTGCATATTGCTTGGGTTTAGAATGAAACCAGACCCACTTTTTTCAAAATTGTATTCATCAACTGAAAAACTTTTCTTATAGTTGGATTGTGCTAAGAAATTGGAAAAAGGCCTCCTTGATCATTAACTATGATGGAGATGTTTTTCTAAATTATTTTCCTTTTTTATTCATGGTATGAAAGCCAGCCTAGCACACATCAAGGAGGTCATGGACTATTAAAGGGGTGTAGTTGACATGGTGGAGATGTTGGTAAAGCACATTTTCACAGAATTCACCAAAGTACAAATCCCAGAAGTTACCAAAAAGAGATGAGACAGGTAAATGCTAGAAGACATCAAAGGATCAAGATAAATAATTTCACTATTCCACTCATTAGAATCTCGTGTTCTTCCTATTCTTCCTATTCCTAAAACAAAGGGATATGTTACAACTGCTTACAAAAAGGCCCTTTGAAAGCTAGGAAAGCAAAACAAATAAGTCACGAGGAAGAATTAGTAAGTTTTTCACAATTTGTTACTCTTCTAAAAATTGAAATATAAAATCTATTTTTTGGTGTAATATTACACAATTACAGGACTAAGTCCACAATGGACCCATCCAAGTAGGACACCACAACCTTGGACATTTAATTAGAATCCTGAAAGCCTTAGATTTTATCTAACAATTGAAGCATAGGATTTTTTCGGTGCCTCTTCAGGGGGCACAACCGATATGTCAACAACCAGAGGTTGTTCATTTTGAACAACTTCAGTAGTCTCAAAAGATGAAGCTTCCTCTAATCACCTGACCCTTCTTCATGTTCCAAAGGAAAAGCATGTTCTTCTTCAACAGAAGTTCTTCATCCAATTGGGGAGCTCCAAAGATCTGTCTTTCCATGTAGTGAAAAAGAAAGGACGCAAATACTTTTACCCTATTTTTAAGTGTCAATTGTGTCGTTAGAAGGACTCCTCCAATCATGAAGCTTATAATTGCTAGAGATTTGAGAGGATAAGGAGTATGGGTAGTCACAATGAATCTCACCATATATTCTAGAATATTTCCAATACTATATGGAGCCCAGCTAGAACAAGGACTGATTGTTTTTTATAAAAATGAAGTTTTTTTAGCCTTTTCAATGATACAAGGATTTCAAAAATTCAAGAACTCTAAAATCACAGTTTATCCTCTTACAACAAGGTTCTCAAGGGAAAAAACACTTCAAATTAAACCTGCAACAATCCTTGACATTCTTTCCTTGAATTATGATAGCAAAACTTTGAATTAGTTAGCCTCATTTTCATAGTTTAATTTCTCCCTACAGACCCACAATTACAACCAAAAATTTATATGTTCTCTATCATAGACAAAAACCCATTTCATTTGAAGTTTTTGATCTCCATGGGAATTCCTTAATTGTTGCAACCTTGAAGTGGCTTGGAAGTCCCCTGTTTTGCTCTATTTCACCTTGAAAATTGAAATTTTTTTCATTGTTCTTTGTTGTTGTTCTTAAATTGAGTTTTCTCCTCGCTTTCCAAAGGTAACACCCCATCATTTCCCTCTCCCAACAATCTTTTACATTCAACCATTATGAAAAACGTTTTTGGCTTCAAAGAATGACTTTTTTTTGTAGTCTTCAAGCTCCCAAGAACTCCCATCTAGCTCTTCCTTTTCCAAAAATGATGGTTTGCCACTCCATCCTAATGCCCATACGACAAGAATGATAGTTACAGTTTCACTCTGCTATGGCCTAATGACTCCCAACCTGCACCCATTCACAAAAACACCATTAAAAAGGAAAAATAGGGTTTCTTTCGGATGTTTATGAGTTGTAAGAGGTTATCAGCATCCCAAATAACATGATGGATGACACTCTCTTTTTTGAAACATCTTCTATGCTTCTTGCTTGCATTTTACTGTGATTCACCCATCACTTTGATCATGATTTGATTATGCTTAGAATGTCAATTACGGAAGGAAAATTGAGGAAGCTTTGCATAAAACATTGGCAATAGCTAATTCTATGGAATAATGAATTTCAAGAGTTAGAAGTGCCTGAAATGAAATTATTTTGATATTTTAGATTGCTTCGTTTACTTGATAATCACAAATGACTGTTCCAAGGAGATTCACCATATCATACACTAGAATTAAATCATTTGGGTCACCTTTTCTTGTGACAAATTTGTAAAAGAGGTTTGTGAAACAAAATGGTATGTGATATACAAGTTTCCTATCCCTTATGGTTTAACATACATCAAATAAGAGACGAGATCAAAACATTGCACACATCAAACAAACCTGGAATAAGATCAAAGAATGTAAATATAGAGCTAGTGAAAATTTTGTGTTACTTATGTACTCACACCATGTGGCACCTTGATGACTACTTGCACCAATAATGATGAACAAAATGAGATAGCCTCAAACAGAACATAAATTTAGAGTCCATATTCTTACAAAGGCTTTGACATCAAATTTTTGATACATTCACTTTCAATAAAATATCTAAATCATCATTTCATCAAAAAATTCAATACATCGGAATGCAACCCTTAAGAAAGCATTGCCAGTAGATCTAAACAAAGCGTCGAGCAAAAGTCAAATACCTTGCGTGACCTTTTGTCTCTGGGTATGGTTTAGCCACAACCATGTGGACCTTCTCAGTTTTTACTTCTGTTTCAATTGTAGGCTTAGTTAAACAATTATCTTTTGCCATTTCAGAATGCAATCTCTTACAAGGCAATGAACTAAAGGAACTATGTACATCAGATGATTGCTCTTCTATCATCTTTGAAATTGACTGTTCATGAACCTCATACGTACGGAGGAGGACCTCAAATGTCCGAACATCTACATAAGAAGTGTAAGGCCAATCATCATCTTGGAGACTCGTTGTTAACTTAGTGAGAAATAGAAATAGAAATAGGTAGAAAATAATTAATATCTAGGTGGTAGCAACTATTTGTTAGAATGCAAAGCTCATACATAGGTTGTATTTCAACCATAAGATTCACTATTAAAAAATCATCTGATCATAACCGAGCCAAAATATATCAATGTTTTAGCATAACAACATCTTATGGCTTGCTTGCAAGAAAGGACTGACCTGTGAAATCAGTAGTGTTCAAAACTTCACATGTATGTTGCACCTGTTCAATGCAAGGAGAAAATGAACATAGAACTCCATCAGGTTTTAATACCTTTGTTGCTGAGGCAAGAGCCAACCATGGTTGAGGAAGATCTAAAAAGACAACATCAATCTCCCCACAAAACTTACTCGGGAAGCCATTTCCTTGAATGTCCCATACTTCAACCATTATAAGACTGCTCAGACCATTCTTTTCAAAGTCCTCCCTGTGAATGCAAAGAAATTAAGGTAAAAATTTACTCAAACCCACATATACATTGCTTTTACAGCTACTGAAGCTAAGATGAGCTTAGGCAATACCTTGCAGAAGTTTCCGGAGTTCATGGAAATCAAATGTATAAACATGACCTGTAGGTGCAACAACCCGTGCAAGTGAAGTAGTGAGTGAACCACTTCCTGTACCAGATTCCATTACCAAACACCCGGATAGATCTCTAGAAATGAGACAACAAAGTTGATATCTGTTATGTATAGGATCTGAGTCTTGTGGCTCAACACAAGTGTCCATAGCTCAAGATTTGGGGCCAAAAGATACAAAAACCACCCTTTTTATTTAAGACCTTACTTCCAAAAGGTCTTCCAATCCAATCCGAGTGGTCAATGCTTTTCTGCAACCAGTTACTAACATACATTCCACACTCGCATGGTGACTGTAAATCTAAGTATGAATTCATGAAAGAAGTAGATCGAGATCTAGGCTTCAATCGGTTTTTGACAAAAAAGCAAATTTAGAATCACAAATAGCATGCAACTGCCGCTAAAAATAGAAAAACAATACTCTAACAAACAACAAAACTAAAAACAATAAACCCACAACATGCAAAAACGGGAAAACAAAACTCCCAAAAAAACTTGTGTTTTTTATTAATTTTAAAAATTGTTAAAAATAGTAGGAAAACATCGGCCGTCAAATTTAACATGAATTCGTAAACAATTGATGAGAGGGAGACATTCGGAAGAGGAGACAACTAGCTCTTATAAGTTATCAAAGATTAACGTTTATTTGCTCAAGGGTTAGCCATTGTATATTGTAATATCTTGTTTTAATTTTACCCATTCCCATAATAAAAAAATTTATTAAAAAACCAATATGTTGGATAAAAGAAAATTACATAATGTTTAGCTCAAGCCTTGCAGGTCTATTTAAGATATCAATAACATAAATGCTAAAAAAATTATGTTCAACAAAACATAAATTATTATGAGACTTTTTACCTATTAAATGAATCTGAATAATCATAGTTCAACTAGCTAAAATACCCTCAAGAGTTATTCCTCCACCGAGCCACTATGCTTCAAACCAAGAATATCGTGCTCTAAAAATCAATCAAGAAATGAGAAATAATAATTACAAACCTACCAACCAAACGATTGATGTAACCACCGTCTCAAACACATTGCAACACTAACACAATTTGACCCAAATAATTACAAACCACATCAAGTACAAAAGTAATTAACTATCCAAAGCGGTATCAAATGTATTCATGTTTAGTGTAAAAAAAAAGGCCACAAAATACTACCACTCATGATATAAAATCTGCAAATGTACGGAAGTCTTCATGTATTCATGTTTCCTTCAAATAAAATAGTCCACAAAACACTAAATGTATATGTACAAATTTGTAACAAAATTGAAATGTAGAGATAGAACCTTTAAATGTAATACTTCATCTATATTCCTAAACTTACAAAATCAATCACACACCTTATCAACATCAACTACAAAAGTAATAACTATTCCTCTAAATCAAATAACATATATCGTTTGACATTCACATTACATTGTACTCATGCAATTGCTAGTTTAGTTTCAAATAAGACATAGAAGAAAATGATGGATGGAATCACATACTCAACACTACATACTTTTTAGGTCCTTACGGTATCAAGCTCAATAGTCCTCCTTTGGGATCAATTTTATGTAGAATTACTTAGTATCTTGTTTCTTATTGCTTGTGTGGTTGATGGTCTTTGGTATTATCACTTTTTTAATTGAAAACAATTTTATTAACTATATGTAGTCATGAGAGTCATTTTTATGTTGTGATGATACTTTCTCGAGGCTTGTATAGCTTGATATGACTTGTATCCGGGGTGTGATCTCTTTCCACCTATTTTTTTACAATTAGCATTGGTTTTATGTATTATTAATAAAAGTGCTTGTTTTTAATCACATGATTAGAGATTTCGTTATTGATGTCAACTTAATTCATTGTATTTTTGTAATATTCCAAATTGAAATGTCCTGTAGACACTTTAAAATGGCACTGGACATTTATTAATCATTAAATTGCATGATATTAGGATATTTGTATGGTTGATTATTAGTCCAAATTAAGCATTATTTGGATACTTATCGATCTTCTATGGTCTTCATCCCTCTTATCGGTTCCTTAGTCGTCCCCTTCTCTCTCCTCTCTCTTTTCTCTATCTTGGGTTATGTCTTGGGAGCATCCCTAGTGCTCTTAATTTTTAGTAGTGTGACCAGCACTCCTAGTTCTCTTTTGTGGCCTAGTTTGGTTATAGTGCACTCATTTCCTATGAGCAATGAAAATCTTAGAAGTTGAAAGATAACAAATAAACAATATACCTCTCTCCAAGCTTTTCCTTACAAACCTCAAGTAAGATTGTGAAGCACTTGGACTTGTATAATCTTGTAAGTAAAAAGATTGTGGGTGCTCTTGAATTGTTATCCAAATGTGGAATTGCAAATGCTACGAGCTCATAAACATGAGGATGCAGATGACAATTTTGGTAGAAGTTGGCTGCAAATTACACAAAGCTTTCAAGGATGATTTACAAAGGAATGGTTTGTTTTTTATAGCTGAGGGTGAGGCCATGAATCTTGGATCATAGTTTGAATGAGTTCCAAGTTAATAATTATAATTTCCTAAAATAGCAAGAGGATTTGGTCAGTTGCAACTTTGCAGGGGCAATGATTATTTTGATTTTGTGCGGGAAGATGGTTGTATGTGTAGTTTTGCTACCCCCACCATTATAGGTTTTAGAAGTGGAGTGGGGAGTGGAGTGGAGTGTGAGTAGATAAATATGATTATTTAAATAACTAATTTAATTAGTTATAAATTATGAGAGGATAATTAACCATTTAATTAAATAAATGTTTAATTAAATTAGCTAAAGGGTGTTAGGAATTAATTTAATTAATTCCAAGGGCATGATAGAATTAAATTAATTAATTATAAAGGGTAGGAGTATGTAATTAGAATTAATTTAATTAATTCTAAAGGGTTATGATTTAAATGATAGAATTAATTTAATTAATTCTAAAGGGATGTATTCTAGTAGGATATAATTAATTTAATTAATTCTAATGGGATGGAAATAGGCTAGAAATAGGTATGTATTTTTAGGGTGTCTACATTTGCCCTCTTTAAAGTGTTATTACAAAGTAATAGCATTTAAAGATAGTAAACACATGCAAACTTAGTGAGCAGAAGGCAATGAAGCATTTGGATGCCCCAAGTGAGTAGAATGGTAAGGGAATGCCCCCTCAAATGGGTGGGTGACAAAAAAGTGGTGGACAACCACTTGATAGGAAGAAGACAAGGATGTTGAAGGAGGATGGGAGGGATTGTGCTCGTAGCATGAGCGTCATTTGGAGAGTGAAATTTAGAGCAACCTTATTTTGTTGTTGCACAATAGAGTTTTCACCATGATTATGAAGGAATCAAGATGTTTAACCCATGTTATGTGCGTAAAAAAACACACACACAACAAAGAAAATATAAAAATGAAAACAAACCCAATATACACCGTAAAAGTATGCACCATGGTTATATAAGAAGCCAAGATGATAACAAAATACGTGTAATTGGTCCAAAAAGTAAAATCAACAATGCAACACAACTTTGAAAAGAAGACAATTAACTATGCCCCTAATACGTGCCACAATGATGATTAAGCATATATGAAATGCCCCAAGCACTAAACTTATGAAATGCATGAGGATAGGATTATACTGAAGAGCGGAGTGATCTTAGATACTCCTAATGACACTCTTGTGGATCCATGCAAGATTGATCTAGGTTTGAAAAGGATCATTTCCCTAAGCAATAAACTTATGAATTGCATAATAGGGAATGAGAGGGAATGAGAGCCGAAATCACCCCAAGTGAAGTTATATCACGAAGGAAACAATGAATCGTGATAGCTATGAACAGAAAAATTGGAACGATCACTAGGGTAATAGATAAAAGTTTGATTTTATCAAGATTTTTATTGAGTTGTTAAAGTTTTGAAAAGATTGTAATTTTTAGGATTTTTTTTTTAATATTTGAATTTTTTTTTGGATTTTTATAATTTTGCAATTTTTTTGAAATTTTTGAATATATGATTTTTTGGAAAATTTTGATGTAAAGGAGGGAAGCGGTGTGTTTGGTACACCTGAGTTACTCTAGTGAAGTATTGATTTTCCCCAGGGAGATGAGAAGAGTGTAGGAAAAATGCCCCTCGAGCGTGTGAACATCGTGACGAACACCAAGAAAGTGCACGTGAGAAAGAGAGAAGAAAGCCATGATAAAACCATCTCATAGTAACGATAAAGAAAAATTAGTGTTCTTGGACATGAAGGCCAAAAATAGAAGAATTAGGGTTTGAAGGGTATAAATATAAGGGTGAGAGGGTTAATAATAATCGTGACTCATTTGTGCTTATAGATTATTTTTTCCCTTTGAGTGATATTTGAGCTCTCTGATTTTATAGAGATGGCTCACGATCGTAGAGGAAACATCGTGTGAGACCGCATTCGAGAGTTCAAGGGAGACCAAATGAGGGTGCCTCGATAAGTAACTCTTAAAATTTTAATTTTGGATGCATTTATTACTAGTTTTGAGTAGAAGAAAATTGAGTTTTAATGTTAGCATACACTTGAGTGTGCTAGCATAGCCCGAGGAATACACTAGCGTTCAAGTGTATGCACGCAGCTAGCGTTCCATTAAGAGCATCATCATTAAAAGAGGAATGCGCTAGCATGTTGAACGTGTAACGCAGTAGCATCATTGAGAGCATGAGTGTTGAAGTGAGTGCGCTAGCATTCAAATAGGTGTGCTAAGCATGAATGTGTTAGCATAAAAGTGCATGCGTTAGTGTGCATGTGCATGCACTAGTGTAACAAAGGGTGCGCTAGCAAAAGTGTAGCGTTAAAAGTGGTTTTTAGAAAAGTTCATAAGGTTAGGAAAGAGGAAATTAATTTTAACTATATTTTGGCATGATTTGCAGGAGAGACCACTATCTTTGGATGTGTGGGAGTGTCGGATTGCGTCATTTGAGAGGAAATTTACACAGTTTTAGCGATGACATTTGATCACGTTATTAGAGGCGATAAGGCTGACCTACATTACATGTGGGCTACCACATATCATAGTAGATCATTGTCTAATTGTGTTGGCTAGAGAGGTATGACATAATGAGAGTGAGACATTTAGATTTTTAATGATCGAGAGATGACAATTACATTAGAGGATGTGTATCGGATCCTTATGTCGTACGATATTGGGTAGCTTGGTGGAGTTTGATGGAGATGCCACATGGATTCTAGGGCATATATGGTACCTATTCGGGTTAGAGGACATACCCAGAGAGGGGATAGGGAGGCACCTATATGAGTGCATGGATGACAACACGATAGCTCAAATACCTATATACTTGATGGCTCTTATCAACTGGCTATTTTTTCTGATAAGACTAGGACACATTTTATGGGATTGATATGTGTGGTGACACGATTGATGGAGGGTGAGGTCTTTACATGGGGATTAGTGTATCCTCACATTTATAGAGATATTTGCATTTGATTGTATAGAGTGTGTGTGGAGTTTAGTCACACTCTACTATAGATATGGGCATGGGACCATATTATGATTGGGTGACCAGTTGGCATTTTGTGAGATAGGAAACTTGATGATCCCTCATCCTTTGGATGGGAGACAATAGGTGTGTGTAGAAGGGTCACATATGGGGACATTGTTTTTATATCAAAAGGGATTTACGATGATCTACAACTCCATATGGTGACTTGGAGACCATACTAGTTATATCAATTGTGAGAGACAAATGGACATAGAGTTATGCACAACTGAGGTAGAGAGCTTTATTATTGTCCGCCATAGTCACATTATGGAGATATATAGAGTTGATAAGGTTTATAGACAACTCGGGATTATATAGGATATCCCAAGTGTGATCAATGGTATGTATGAGTGGTGTGAGATAATGGATTTTGGGTAGCGGTAGGTTAGAGTGTGAGTTATTAGGCAGAGTTTCTTTGGTGTCATTCCACATGCATGGGATGCTCGTGTGTAGATTATAGATCTAGGCACCACTCTTGAGTATGTTGCATGGTATGCAACGATCATGCCTAGGCAGATTACTATTCCATAGGCAACCATAGATGTAGGTATATGGCAACCACGGTGGGTGGGCCACAACAAAGGAGGGATAGAGGTAGGATATGGGGGGAGTGAGAGGCAAAGGCATATGTGTAGGCACATGCAGGCATGACCAAGTTCTACAAGCTCCATATGTTCCTGTGGCTTCAAGGGACATTAGTACATTTACATGTATGCAAAGATACCGCAGTTCACATGGCTCATGGGCCACGTAGATATATGTGTCATAGATACTAGTAGAACAAGTAGTGCAAGTATAGGAAACACATATTCATATGGCAATTATGTAGCACACTACGGGCATAGCAAGTACTAAGTCGTGTAGCTCGAGATACCAATACATATGCCGCATCGAGGTTCCTGCACAGATGCCCATGTAGGTGTCGATTATACAGATGTAAGTACCAACACATGTACCTTTATAGATGCCACCATCACCACAGAGACCACCTAATCTAGGTGTTGGGGTTATAGAGGGAGGAAATGGAGGAGTAGGATTACATTAACGTTATAGGTACACTCAAGATTAGTAGGTGGGCCAACAAAAGTCACATTACAGGTGGAAAGGGATAGAGTTGTATTACGAGGTGATGTTACATTCATCACCATTTATACCCTCGAGAGATAGTTGGACCAGAAGGTGGCCGAGTGGGATGGCTCGAGAGATAGTAGGTGCAACAAAGGATTGTTGAGAGAGATCATTTGGGTATACAATTATGTTAGGTGACAACATAGTGAGATGTTATATTTCATGGTGTGCATAAGAGGGCATTGGATATGTGTTACCAAAGTTTGTTGTTGCATTTGTAGAGGTTGGTTATTATAAAGCATTATATGAGGTTGTGTTACTTGAGGGTCGAGAGTTCTCTAACTTATAGTTAGAGATCAAACAATTGATCAACGAGGTCACATCAAACACCATCGAGATCATTGAGATCAGTGTAGATGCCCCCACCTAGAGATAGACCAAGTAGTCCTGGTGTAGGAGAGAGTCAAGGATGACTTAGTTTTGATGAGATAATGTAGATATATATTTTTTGTACATGCCTTGTGATGAAGGCACTTTTTTGTAGATTAATGCCCATGATGGCATACTAAGATGTATATGTTTTTTTGAGATACTGTACATGGGCATTTTATTTTTATGTATATGATGTGGACATTTGACACCCCATATGATGATGAGATGTTTTATTTGCATATGATGTAGTGGTTATATGATATGATGTCATGATTTTAGAATATATGATGATGGTTATTTTGATTTAGTATGTATAGATGATGATGTTACATGTAGCTTAGCTTTCATGTTCATAGCTTAGCTTTGATTTATGATGTATGATGATATTATGGATATATTATGATCTGATATAGATGTGATGATAGTAAACATGTGATAACAAAAAAGTACATGCAATCGACACAAATACAAAGAAATGTTAACAAATCTAACACACATACACATACTAAACAAGTAAAACATATTGTTATGTCAAAAAGTATCACCCTAGGATTTACACATTACAAAACCCTAATTTTGACTAACATGGGATTGTATCAAGGTGTGGGACCCTACAATTGAGACAAACCTCCAAATAAGGTTGGTTCCTCTACCTATTCTAATGTTAACACTACTCCTAGAAAGGGAAATGCAACTATTCTAACACTAACCTATAATTTCAAGGGACCAGGGAAGAGAAAGATGCATAAAATGAAAGTCCTAAACTAAGGAGGTGATAACACCAAGAACAAGGGGGTGGAGAGATTCTAAGTGAGTGAAAATGGGAAGTAAACAAAGTTGGAGAGGCAAAAAAGTGCTTCACTTCTTCGAAACAACATTTACATCTCCATCCTCGTGGAGTATAAAGAATTTGAACCCGTAAAGAACACAGTATGCATAATATACCTACAAATATAATGGATGGAAAAGAAAACAATACAACTCGAGACAAGGCGATAAAATCCACAAAACACCATTTTATTGCTTAAAATGATGCACAATCCATTAAAATATAGGCACAAGGCAAAAATCCTTTACAAAATGCATAAATTCAAGGCCTGCAACTCACAAATGTCTTTGGAACAAATTTGGAAGAGTTCATTTACATCGCAGATAGAATGTCTCTCTTCAAAATGAGGTGAATTTTACAATATATAGATGAAGAGCCTCGAAATTGCCTCACCAACCAACATATTTCATTAAAGAGGTATGGGAGGCCATACAATTTAGGTACTTTGCTTGCACAGGAAGTCATGGGTGTCATACCTCATTAAACTAGTTCATCAAAATGCACTCTCGCCAACCGCATGTATTTTTTTCTCCCAGATGGTAGCATTTTCTTTGTGGTATCGGCTAGTTGATAAATGCCCAACGGCCTAACATGATTTCCCGCCACGGTCGGTAGCTTAAAATTTGTTGTCATTCGGTAGCATCCATACAAATGCTATCGATGACCCTATTTCGCCGACTACTCCTTATTGCTACCTTTGTGCTCAGAAATCAAATTAGCACAAAAATGCTATTGGCACTCATTAACCATTCGCTAACGCCACCACTATTTCTACCCCGCTACCAAGGTTGGTAGCCCTGAAATCTATCGTGTCTGTAACATCCGTACATTTTTATATGGCCGATAGAATTTTAAATACTACTTGGAATTGTATGCCATTTTCTCGCGACATGCCCTATCCATATTACCAACCGATGGAATTTTACCACCACTTCTTAAAAAGTAATCAACCTCGATTTATTTTAAACCAAAGATGGTTTGTAAACCATTCTCCATTAACTGCCAATGCCTAGACCTGTAGGTTAGTCCATTTTACAGGGGTCCAAAAAATGGATAACACATACCATGGTTTATTTAATAAACCAAGATGATAACACAATTCTAAAAAGCAATCATGTCAAACAAACCCAATATGAACATGAATCAATTACACTAAAGTTATATATAAACCAGAGTGTTAATAATTCATTTGCAATTGGTCTTTAATAACAAAGAATAAAAAAAATCCTAAACACATAGAAATTTGATTAACCTAGCTATGTTTTTACATGTGATTGAGTTAAAAATGTGTAAGCCAAAATCTTACACACACCTGCAACATACAAGGTTAGGCAAAAACTAACATCCTAAAAAAAATATCTACTCAAAACTAATAAACAACAACAATACAACACAATGTGCAAAAATGACATTCAATGACACCCCTAATGTGTTCCACAGTGAAAAATAGACAGATATGAAATCCCCAAGTGATGTCTTAGAAATGCAAGAGGATTGAATTGATTTGTATTGGATTTAATCCAAGTGTGCCCTAAGCAAAGTTATATTGTGAAGGGTTAATTGATTGGTTTTCCTGAGCATAGATATATGCCACGACAAGGAAAGAATAACGCAAGATGATCTAGAATGATTAGTAGAATTTCCGTCAAAGTGGTGAGATTGTTGAACTGTGTTATTCAATTGTTGAGATTTTGTCAAACATTTTTTGGATGATTTTTCTTTTTGAATATTTTGATTTTTTTCGGTTTTTACTAGTTTTATATTGTTATTGAGATTTCTGAACATATTTGAATGTATTGGGATTTTTGAACATATTTAAATATTTTTGGGTTTTTGGTTTTAAACATGCACCAATGATAGAGGAAATAATGTCTCCATAACTATAGCAAACATTGTATAAGTGAACAAGTCCAATGGAATCAAGGGACGAGACACAAAGGAAGAGGAAAAAAAAAGCAGCGAAGCATGGAAATGACAACCTAACCAAGAAAATATGCAACACAAGGTGAGATGGAATGACACAGGCATGGGACAAGGTGAATAGGTGAAGCGAGAAATTGCATTGATATGCCCCCAACACTAGGGATACTCTGATAGGATTAAGAATATAAATTTTTAAGATGAACCACGTTCATGGGATCCTTAAGCTCTTTTCCATCTTGTTCGGATAACTTATATGCTCTGTATCTGAATTTAGAAGTCACAATATCTATTCCTAACCAATTAGGTTCAAAAATTCCCTACTTCTCATGTTCTTTTGTAGTATTTTCTAATTTTCCTTAAGCATGAGATTGCCAATTTGAAACTATCTAGGTTTTATCCATTTGTTGTAACTACGATGAATTCGATTCTGATATACCTTTAGATGGTCCAAGGCACGAATTCTTTTCTCATCTAAGAGATCTAGCTCTATAAGGCATTCTTGGCAAGTAACCCTCTTCATGCACCGGTGTTGTAATTATACGTGGAGGGAAGGGAGGTCAACTTCAATGGGTAATACGACTTCATGTTTGTATACTATTTTGAAGAGAGTTGCTTGATTGGAGTGAAAAATAAGGTGTGATAAGCCCATAGGCGAGATATAGTTATGTATGCCAAAAGGATTATGGGTGCTCTTGAATTTTTCTCCAAATGTGGAATTACAAATGTTAAGAGCTCATAAACACAAGGATGTGGATGGTAAATTTGGAAGAAGTTGGTTGGAAATTACACAAAGCTTCCAAGGATGGTTTACAAAGGAAAAACTTGTTTTTATAGCTAAGGGTGAGGCCATGAATCTACGATCATATTTTGAATGAGTTCTGGGTTAATAATTATAATTTCCTAAAATAGCAAGAGGATTTGGTGCGTGCGATTCAACTTAATAGAAGGGCAATGATTATTTTTATTTTGTGCAGAATATGGTTGTACATGTAGTTTTGCATTTAGCCCCACCATTATAGGGTTATAGAAGTGGAGTGGAGTGGATTGAGTGTTAGTGGAAACACATAATTTTCCACATGACAAATTATTTCACCAAACGTGATTTGATCCTCTACTTTTCTAGAATTATCACTTTGCTTTTTGACATCACATAATGTGTTACCCATCTCATTACTTCCTATTTTATCTTCAGATCTCTCCAAATATTAGCATCAAGTAAGGGACATAAGCACCTATGAGCTACTATCCACTTTGGGCACTCCTATCCTTTCCCCTTGTATTCTTAAGAGGACCCATCACTTTCTTATTTTTCTTAAGTTTGTAATGATCACTTTGGGTTGGCGTTTTAAAGTGTTTAATGACATGGGAAATTTGGCCATTGCTTTCTATCTACTACTTGGACAAAAGGAACACTTGAGGATTGCATTATTCATTGCATAGGAAGGGGAAAATTTTGAATTCCATTAAACACATTTATGTTGGGGGAAAAGTAGTTGTAACTCGCTATCTTGGTGCAACGAGAACAAGGAAACCTAGCTTCAAGGGACACAATTATATCACACACACACCAAAACTACATTGAGTCTAAAATGTAGTGTAACACTCGGTGACAATCACATTGGGGTGAGTGTCGAGGTCATTATGATTCAAGAATATGCATATTTTGTTTATTATAATGTGTGTTTAAGCCTTGTATAGGTAGATAGGGTTAATTTTGTAGGTACATGTGTGACGGGGAAAAAATACATCAAATGGATGTGTCACAAAGTGAAGTTAAGGTGATATTGTCAGACTCTAAAAGAACCAAATCTACACTCACTACCGGAAAACTAGTGCCTAATACAAACACTAGCTCAAAGGCGGTTTTGTTTGCTTCTAGACACTATTTTCCAACATATCGATAAATCACAATCCTCAGATGGAGCATACACAATCCATATTGAGCTTGTTCCACTATCAATTTAACCCATATTCAGTACAGTTAGTGAGTTATCAGATAAGTCACTCTTATCCTCTTGTTACTTGTACTTTCTTATCATTATGTGTTTGTATAATTATGATATTATCTTATTTATCTCAGTCCTTTGATTATGATTAAATTTCAATTAAATCACTTACTCATGTAGAAGTTCTTAGTGTTTCCGAAAAATACCTCACAATATCTCCCCATATTTAATATCATGTTTGTTACTGCACAAGGCATTTAGTTCCCCGCTTGACCTCTAATTCTCTTGCTTTGGTCACTATCAATCAGTACACTCTCTTGAACATCCATGAGGTATTCATTCCAATGGGCTAAGGCCTCGTGGGTGATTTTTGGATTCCCCACATATATTGGAATCACTTCACCATTATTTTGGGGTATTTTTCATACCTTCATATTTTATGGGAATATTCCAATTACTTGCAAATAACCACCATAAACTTCTCCATTTTCTCGCAGCCTTGTCGACCACAATCTACAAATTCATTAAGGATTAGTGATCCAATATGAAGGACTAGTCCAAATTTCAATGTGAAGGGAACATACTCGAAAAACATTTTCATGTTGAAAATTATTATAATTATTTATTATTTATATAACAAGAGTAAATCCACTATATGCAACAAAAAATTGAGAACATTTTTTTCAATGAGTGAATAAATTTGAGCACAAGATGCTCTACGTCAAGGTATCATGGTGTTTGCAACCAATTATAAGATATATCATACATTAATTCCAAACTCTTGTCAAATATATTAAGTGTTTTGCATACTAAGAGAGTTAATAATAAATATATTGATTTAAACTATGACTAAGAAGAGTAACTCCACTTAATATGTAATCAATTTCATCTAATCATGTACATCAAGGATACCAACCGTATCAACAAGTGATAATGTTTTTACCCTTCATAATGATCACTGAAGTCATTTTCTCATAATTTATACATATTCAATAAAATACTTATAAATAAATATCATATTGGAATTTTCTAAGTCATAAACATAAATACGGTTGATCATTTAAATATATGTAATGTTACAATAAAAATATTTTATATTTCTTAATAATATATATGAAACCAAATGTGCATTAAAATAAATCTAAGAGGAGGAGATGGAACTTCTTATATTGAACAACAAAAGTTACATCATAAAGTCTAGAAGTTCGCCAATTTAAATCTTTTTGTTCATTTGATATTTTGGTTTTGAAACATGTTTTTTTTTATATTTTCACATCTAAAGCTACTTATCAACATGTACACGCATCCCTTCCATTTCTTGGGCACATATCATAATAACCCTCACCCCTAACGGTTCCGATATTCTTATCCTACGTTGTTCGACTAGTACTTTTCCTTCCCTTAGGTAGTAGTTTCCTACCTTGCCAAGTGAGCCTACTACTCCTCCTTCTATTGGGAAACACCTTCATCGATGATTGATCCTCCTCACGATGTTATCGTCACAATAGATATCTCCATTAATGGGTTTGCATTGTCCTTATGAGATTTTAGTGTAAATTTTATCACCATAGGGGTCTCATCCACTACAATATTCAATGAATCCTTTAACTTCACACTGACATCATTTGAATATTTATTGCAAAAAATCATATCATCTGACCCTTCTATCTACAAAATCAAGGTATTGTTTTTTTTATCAAGGACAAAAAGGTTTACGTTTTCTCTCTCAATCTTTTTTATTATGACTACCGCCTCTCCCATTAATTAACATTGAAAGCATAATGGAGTAAAATCCAAGGTGTAGGTTTCCCACTCTTCCATACAACCTTCTCTCAGACAAAATAGTTCATATCCACGAACTCTACAAGGCCAAAATTATCCTTTAATAGTCCCATTGGGAGCTTATATTCATTCCATACTAGGGCCCTAACTCTACAAAACAACGATTCTTGTTTTTTACATATTTTGTTTAATTAACTCTCCCCTTTAAACTATATGCTCTATATTTATCTCGTATAACTCATTATTCCCATGACTCATTTCTTCTCAAAATTTATAGTTCTTTGGAGTGTTGATGTCACCAAATGACAACAACACTAAAAAAATTCCCCATCTAAACTTTATTCTATGTTCATGTACTAGATTGATCACCTCATTCATCTTAAACTCTACATGCTCCACAAATTGAATTCCACCTTCCTTACCCCCATTTTTACTATCAAGTACAAAGGTTCCGTGGGAAATAGAATTAATGTCACCTCCGCACAAGATCTCGTATAGGTAATAGTCTTGCAGTTACCCTTATCATATGATTCTCAATGGAACTTGCCTTATTTATTCTACAACATTTTCTCAACTACAAAAGTTCCATGATCCTTTGACACTTATCTTTATTTTATAGCACATCCATAAGATTCTCTTATTTATTTGGTAATGCCATGACCTAAGATATATTTTTTGTGGTGAGGTGAATTGTTCTTCTCGATATGAACATGTTCTATTAGTGTGTCCCTATCAAACATAAACTTATCAACTTGATCGAGTTCCCAAGATATGGAAAGTTAACAAAACTCAACACTCCTATTTCTACTAGGAGTTCTTGCATGGTATGGTCACCACATGCCTTCCCTTCCAAATCATCTTAAATCCTTCATTGGATAACACGAGTTCGATGGTTGAACCAAATTATAGTTCACTTCCCCACCTATGTCTTGATTCTCTCTCGAACAAAAATGGTATGTGGATAAGATATCAACAAAATTTATTCCTCTTCTTACTCTTGTTTTCTCCATCTCTCTTTTTTCTTCCCTTTGTTACTTTTTCTTTTCCTATCTTATTCCATGTCTTGTTATTTCCTAACAATATCTTCATCTCTTTTCCTCTTCACTCTCATTTCTTCATTTGTTTCTTCCATACTGTGGTCTTCCGAATTATATATGCACGTTCTTGATCGTACTCCCATTCAAGCTCTCTTTCATGCTCTAAGTATCTATTATGCCTCCCACACTTTGTCTATCATAGCAATGTAATTAGATCCTTACTTTCATTAAGTATCATTCTTCTTTAACATTTCTTTCTTCTTTCTTTAGTTTTTTTCTCTCCACTACTTCACTAGCTTTGTTGTGAGTGATTAGATAGTTGTTAAAGTTAATTATACTTGATGAAATCCACATAATATTTCTATTTAAGTCACTTTCCTTGTGTAATTAAAGCCTTTATGAATCTCACCAACTCTTCACAAGTGGTTCTTTTTTATTTTCCCACTTTTATCCTCAAGATTCTTTCCAATACTTGATATCCATATGATCTTCTTCTTCATGTAATTGTAAACTATTGGTTCCTTCCATCTTCCAAACTTGTGTTGTATCCTCGTGCACAAATATTTAACCATTCATAACCCCTTGCTTTCACAAGAAAGGATTATATATTACCGTAAAAACACACATCTAAGTAGTATATTTTTATATCCTCCACAAGAACATATAATTGATCGAGGTTATATGTTTATATCTATCTATTCTACATATTTGTAACACTAATTAGAGCATAACTCTCTTATTTCATTTCTCATAATTTCTTGGTTTCCAACCTTTATCAAAATCCTTCTCAAAACTCGTAACTCTTGTAATTCATTCATACTAAGTCTTGTGTACATATGGTAGTGAGGGGACATAGTCCATGAGGCATCCATATTTGTATAGCCATCATAGAAAGACAACCCTTGTGCAATTTACCATTAATCCTATCCAGAATATACTTTTTCTACTTTCTTTTTAGTGTAAATGTTCACACCATTTTTTCTACCCATGTAGATCTCTTTCTCTACATTTGTGTTCCTGTGAATACATCTTGCACTTTATTATCATGATCAACATTATGATCATATCAACATTTGGCATATCTTTCATTACTAACCTCTTTTTCCTCATTTATATATCCAATGTCAATAACTTCATGCCCATAAGTCTAATCTCTTTTTTCATTTCTTTCATGTTCATGATGTCAAATTTCAAATTTTGTGGCCATTGAATCCTCTTGCCCTTTTCCTTTTGTGGTAGAGTTGGGTACCAAACTAAGCCTTTAGGGTTGATAGAAATGTGCTCCATGGGTTGGTTTTCTTTTAGTTCATCCTTGAGGCTTTATTTTCTCTCGAGTGAACTTTGGGTTTTACCTCATGTTATGCACCCCTGAAATTTTGACACCTTTGGTAGGAGAATTGACCCCTGTTTATCAACTTGAAAAATCAACACACGGGTCGAACTTGTTCCTTTCCTAACACCTTGAAAGACCTAATACTTTATCGAGGTTTGAGCTTGTTTGACACTTGACCAAAACCTAAAACACTACTGAAACCCGGGACTTGTTTGGCAAAGATAAAAACCCAAAGCTATTCGTTAGAAAAGTAACTCTCTCCAAAGATGTGAAAAACACAAAATGTAATTTTTAGGTCAAAATTCATTAAGTGATCTTTTTCAATTTGTTCCATTAGAAACCCTTACCAAAAATGAGCAAGTTAGAAACCTAAAAAGATTCCTACTTCCCATGGTAAGATAAAAACAACAAATACTAAAAAATGAGGAGTAAGAAATATTTGAAAAATGGAAAAAATTCCTCAACAAGATAAAACCTTAAAAACATAATGTAATTCATCCAGAAGGAGGATCACTTACTGAAAGGTGAACCAACACTTCAAATCCAAGAAAATGATCGAAAATGTCAAGAAAATGCTTATCAAACTTTTAAATACAAAAGGAGGGAAATCCAAATGGAAGGAGTACAAAGGCACGAATGACATGGAAAACATCCCTATTTATAAATAACATTGCATTTATTACACGTAATTTGACACATGTGGGCCACCAACTTCTAGCCTAGAATTCATGGCATTGACTTCTGGGGTGGAAATCACATTGCATGTGACATCTCATGATATCATGTAACCGGGTTCTAAAACCCTATCATACGAAGGAATCCAACGAAGATTCGGGGTTTAGGTTCGAAGAACAGACAACACTTGACATGCAATCTATCCACCCCGACCCGATGCTTAGAATACCTTAAAGTTCGACATGTGACATAGTGTGTTGGATTTTGGGTTCGAAAAATGAAACACATTGCATGTGTTTTGAGGGTAAGATGTTTCAATGTGTTCGGAACCCGAAAACCCGTAGTGTGTCGTGTTTGGAAGGGCGGAAAACATATGACATTGTATGCATAATAAAATAACTAAGCTATGGAATGAAACTAACACCAAGTAGCTTCAAAACAAAGTTAATCTAATAAGAACATCAAGATAATAGCTTAAAGGAATTAGCTAATTATTGCATAAACATGAATGAAATCATCTAATGCTAACCATTCCTACTATTAAATGTATGATTGCTACTAAGTATGAGCCTATTTAGATAATAAGAAATCAAATTGTATGTTGTCTCCAAAGTGAGGAAATGATCTCACCAAGAAATGGCTACAAGGCCATGCTTGGATCTTCCCTTACTACTCAACTATGAGAGAATGGATGCAAAGATGAAGAAGCTATTCCAACAATGGAGAATGCTTTTATCATATGCCTATAGTAATCACTAGCAAAAGTGTGGTGTAGGTGTGAAAGAAGGTAGGAGGGTCCTTTATATAGCTTTCAAATTTGGGATAAGCTTGAAAACTAATGCATGCGGGATAAAAGATAAAGGAAATTTAGAGAGGATAAGCTTGATTAGAGGAATTAACAAGTGATTAGCAACTCATGGGAGTTGGAGATGATTTAATTAATCAACTAGGATTAATTAATAGGCTAGGATAAGCTTATAAAAGCTATTTGAAGATGATTTAGAGGGAAATAGGTAGGATTTAGAGGATTTAAAAGGGGTATTTCATTAAATACGAGGTTAAAAAGGCTTAATTAACTAATAATATTTAATTAATTGATTAGAGGAGGATTATAACTAACGAAGTGTCGTTAATTGGCATCTAGAATGGGGGAGAGGCTAGTTAATTAACGAAGTGTCGTTAATTGACCGAAATGGATGGGAACGTTAGCTAATTAGTGGGAAATCACTAATTATAACGAAATGATGGGAAAGAGGATAATTAGTACAATTTTAGTATTAAAACTACGTAGGTGGATTTTAGGTGTCTATAGACATAAAACATGCACAATATTAACAAAACCCGAAATTTGATTCAAAAATAAAATAACGAATTTTAAAACAATGCTTGGATGAAAAATGGGTCATAATAGGTTCATCATGAAAAATTTGATTGGTTATCCCATTTTGTCAATAAACTCAAAAATGGGATAACAAGTTGGATTTCTGATTCGATTGAGTCGATGATCTCGATCATTAGAAATATACCTTAGGATACAAATTTTCTCTTGGTTTGGGTCCCTGTCATTTGGTTGAACAAGAAGTAGAATGTAATTGCGATATATTCTTCATAGACATAATACATGGGAGTTCTTAACACTATCACGGAAGCTATTTGGCTACAAGGATTCGGACAGAGTTTGGTATTCACTTTCGACGGCCTACCATCATCTATCATGAAAACATGAACATCATCTAGATTTTGTGAAATCCGTTTCAACACCAACAGATGAAACATGTTGAGATCAACATGTACTTCATAAAATATTTGATCCATGGAGACATCATTGACTTATAGTACTATCAAACTTCAGATCATGTTGTAGACATCTTTACCAAGCCCTTCACTAAAGCCAAGTTCCTTCACTTGCACTCTCTTCTTGGGGTGAGGTCCTCTGCAACCTCTCGTCTTCTTCTTCTAGTTTTTTAGTCCTCTTCTCCTCTTCTTGTTATTCTAAAAATATTGTATTTTGTACATGGGTACCTCATCAAGTCTTTAGTTGTTGAGGCCCATATGACACATCTTTCTTAGTTGTCTAGGGAGTCATATTTCTCTTTCTAGATTGTCATGCCTCTACCTAAGCTTTGATGAAGAGGGGGTGTTGGTGTGAGGTATTATTTTTCCTTCTTTATTTATAGGGCATTTTCCATCTCACACATGGTGAGTCATCTCACTTAGGTGATTCATAGGTCTTTTAGGGAGTTATATGACATATGACAGATTTTATCATAGAATTTTTCATACTATCATATGCGTCATTTTCATATGGGAGTTACATGTTATTCCTAGCATTGTAACTCCTCACTCCATCATGGGAGTATGACATGTCCAAGCATGGGAGTTACACAACACTCCTACTTGTACTCTTTTTTTAATCTATGAGAATGCTAGACTGATTTTCCCTTATGCATGAATCTTTGGCTTATGGTTAATTTTTTTGCTGATTACTTGGAGCATTTTTTTTTTTTGGAGTACAACGGTCTTGATATTGATAGGCTCTGTTAGATCCCCCGTGGTTCACTCTCACATCCAATTAGGCCTATCGTGCCCCAAAATTTATTCTAATTGGCTATTGGATCACATGACATTCTCCATGGCTAATATTACAATGACCATCTCCTCATGCCTTGATAAGGGGGCATGATCTTTTACATTTGCAATGAAGTATTGGTCCTACACATAGAAGTGTACTCTTTCCTTACTCTTTTCTATTTCAAAGTCAATATATTCAAATTTAAAGGTTTAGTTTATATGGACATTGATTACACTCTTGTTTTGTAGGTTTTAGTCTAATGGGAATATTGTGGCCATTCAAATAATATAACAAGATAACATCAAGCAAAGATAAAGTGTATTTATACACTTCAAGTATGTTTTCCTATAAACTTAGAAAAATTCATTTATTATATAATAGTGAGGGGAAATGTAGACACCTAAAATTAATAATTAGGTACATAACAAAATTGATTTGGCTTATATCCCTTAATCATGAATTGCATGCAAAAATAAAACTTTAACATATGATTCTACCTTCTCCTAAGGCTTAAACATACTACCTATTATCCTACTATGTTGCTCATACACCTATAAGATTAATCTCATTGTTCATATACATCTTATATACCTTATAAAATATCTCCAAATTTCCACTTATAACATTCCACCTCGTTATACACTACCATCTAGGTTGGACAGAGCCATCTCTTGGTCCTATCCTATTTTGATGCTTCTATCCACAATGGTCCAATGAAAATATTTTATATTGTTTATCTTATTTCCACTTCCTAGTTATCTTTGATGTGAAATCACATACCTTAGAAAGGTATAAATCAAATTGGACACACTTATTTAGTCTCAAAGGATCATCTAAAAAATACTTATCAATTCTTAAGAAAATATTCTTTAATATTTCAAAATCAAGAGCAAACATTTGGAGAAACCTCTACACAATCTTGAAGAACTCTACCATAATGAACCTACATGATAAGGTAAGACTATATGAAGCAAAGTCAAGATAATATCAAGGAAAAATCAAGCACTATCAAATATCTACGCACCAAAGGGAACTTCAAGGTGGTTTTTACTCTAGAGAATATTGATTTACATGTGCTTTATTCTCGCACTATGTTTTTCAAATATTTTCATCACCCATTTAGGGTACATCTCAAGTATATATAGATAATCCTACTATTAGTGTTGATACACAAGGGGTAAAATAAGGGAAACACTCTAGAATTGTATTCACTCTTACACAAGCACAAGCATGACTAAATGGAGTTTGAGCCCCTCATTTGGGAAATCTAATGCAACACTTGGTTAGAATCAATAAGGAATTGGCCACCACGGGCATTCCAACTCCACCATACACTTGTGAGGATCCTTCGCACAAATTTACAAACTCAAAAATAAATAACCATTGAAATGAACTTTGGAAAATAACTCGAGATAGCTTTAAATCATAGCCGCTTTGAGGGGGAAACCTCCTTTGAGCAAGCTCAATACAATAATATTTGTGGATACATTTCATGGCCTAAGCATTCCTTAATATACTAGTTCTATTCTTGAAATTACTTTTACCCATGCATGTGGGATAATACTCAATATCTTATAGGATGACTTACAAAGCATATGCATCTGCAACATCTATTACATTACTAATGCAAGGAGAAAGGTAAGATGAAGGGTCTTAACAACACTAATTTTTTTATTTAATTTCTATTTGAGTTCCCATAAAGGAAACTAGGGATTTGATCATTCCAAGGGCATTCACAAGTATTTTGAAAGAAGAAAAAGTACATGTGACTAATGATGAAGATGAAGTGATGTAGATCAACAAAGAAGTGTTGATAAGTTATATGCACTAGCATGAAGTTGGATAAAAGGGTTTCAATCTAGTGTCTAGTTTGATATTCATGTCTAGCAAGGTTTCAATGTTCTGTTTCAAAGATGAATCACATTTAACCATGTCACAACATGTTTGGCCCATTTCTATATCTAGATCATCCTTTAAAGCAATATAAAAACTAAGTTCACTCATCTTCCCATGTTTTATTATATTTAGCATGTTCCCTAATTAAATGTAACACATCAATATCATTTTACATGTACTATCGATTTATGTGTTAGAGCATTTATTTATTAATCTAATTGCACATTAGTTTATAATATTTAAATCTTAATTAACATTCTCAACTCTAATTTTGGTGTAACTAAAGTCATTAAATTTCATGATTTTAGTGTTACCAAAGGTCCTTGAATCATGACATCAAAACTTGCAACATGTTTTAGTTTAGTTTAAAACCTAATCTTTAATCGGGTAATAACTACTTAATGAACATAATGTAATGAATAAAGAGATAGTGATTAAGAATACACCTATATAATAAATAAGAATATTTATTATTGAATTAGAACACAAACATACTTCATAGTGGAACTTAAAGGAATCAAGATGAATTTATATTAAGACCAAAGGTCAATTTTTCAGTAGTGCGCTTACATTGTTTATGTAAAATGAGGTGGTTAAGCTACTAGTATTGATCAACTAAAATAAGAATTTTGTAAGTTATGTTGTACTAGTAATAATAATGAAATAACTAATATGAATGTAATGTAGATACTAAATAATTTTATTCAATATTTTAAATGAAATCAAATAATGGAAATGGGAAGGGATAGGTACTAACCTGAAATTAACTTACATCGTTGTGTGCAGGACTAGATAGGATGATGTGTGAACAAGGACAAGGACTAACGGTGCCACCAGAAATTGCAGCGAATGAAGATTTGTTTGGACCTGGGGCGCCAGAGAGGACTAGGGTGCCTCGGTGTCTGTAATATGGGTGCTGTCTCACGGAAAAGTTTAGGATCTGATTCCAACGGTGTCGTAAGGTCTTCACAAAGCACCTTTTCCTTGGTCACTTAGTTGTCGCAATATCCTCGCTTATGTCATCGTAATTGTGTAATGAATATCTACCTACAAAACCCACAAAAAGCATCGATTCCTAAAAAATAAAGATGCAAATGAAGGTGTCAGACTGACCTTAGCTGCCACAATGGTGGACTTACAACTAAATGTTGCACTACATTTGACTCCAATGTAGTTTTGTGTGTAATTGTGTGCCTAGGGTGCCCTAGCGCCAATGCCGCAGAAGTAGGGGGAAATAACTAGATGTAAGATGCAAATGGTGGATGAAATATAATGAATACTACCCTTTCCCCCTATGCTTGTATGATACATATGTAGAAGATACCCAAATGCAGTCCTTTGCCTTAGTAGGTAGTTAGCTCTTGAGCAAGTAGAATGTATATCCACAAGGTAGTGAGTATGTTATGTTTATATAGGGATATCTTGTTCAAATTTCAACACTAATGGCCCAACATGCCGACTAGCACCTAGGGAATGTAATAACAAAACCATAAAGACCGACCTCAAAATTCTAAATGTGAACAAAGTGCAACCGAGACCGGAGTGCCAAAAATAGGACTAGGGCACCGATAGCACCCCAACACCTTTTCTAGGTGCCCTACTAGTCAAAGACTAAAGATGACAAATGACCCAAAAGATGACAAATTAAAACCTCCGAGAGACAATCTGAAATTGTATAGAAAATTGACAATTGTGTGAGACAAGTGAGACTAACAATCGACTAACTAATGACAAGACTAGGGGATGAGCCATTAGTGAATAATTTTCTTATGTGAGATCCATATATAAAATAACATACTTGGCGGTAAAAATGTAATAGTAAGTGCATAATTTTGTGACTACATTTTCCCCTACTTTATGTTGGTGAGAAAAAGCTCGGTAACATAAAGTAGATAGAGATGCATACTTGAGAGAAATTTGGAGAATCCCCTGCTATAGTAGAACACAAATGTGTAGTAGTAGATAGCATGCCGAACCATGGATCAACAAGTTGATCCATGCAACGAAGTGAAAAAGCACAATGTCATGATGAAGTGTGCTAAATGAAAGTGATGATTGTAATGTTAGATGGTTTATGATTTTGAATGTTGTATGAAAACAATGAGATGGGGTAGGGAGTGATCAATTCCCGACCGAACGCACGTGTACAAATTATCAACCGAGAGGATTTGAGCATCATGTCGCGCCAAGGAAGAGTGTAGGGAGAAAAGTGTGTAATTCTCCAATCTCTAACTACATCCTGAAGATCTAGTCACTACAGATGGAATCGGATTAGAGATTTGGTGGTTTCTAGATCCAAATAATTTTGATCAAACAGTTGACCCATATAGGAGTGGTATAGGAAAGGTACTATGCCACCACTCCATGGGTGTTTGATCCAAAACGGGTGTTTGAATCTAACACTTTTAATCATTTCAAAGGATCGTTAAATCTAATCAACTTAAGAGGTCTTAATACTCCAAATTATTGATTAAAAATCTGATTTAGACTGAATTCAAACTGAAATTAAGTTTTACAATTTTACTCAAAATTTCACTATTTGATCGAAGCCCCAAAAATCATTGTTTTAGATTTAATTGATTTCCCAATTTTATCAATTACTGATTATAGTTGCATCCATATTCATATTCTAAATTTAAATTACTTGCAAATATCAAAAACTGAAAATAAAAATTAGAACACAACACCAAATTGTTTACGGGGTTTGGAATTCCTACGTCCCCAGGTTCGTGGTGAACCGATCCATTAATAATGTTAAAAAATGTAAATACAATAACCTTTAAATTAACCAATAATGAATAAAAAACCTACAAAAATGTGTTTCAGACCTTCAAAGGACGTTAATGGAGCTCATCCTCTGTCCTTCACCTTCCTGATCCACTTACAACAGTGTCTCCCTTTGGTTCTATGCTTTTGCAGGTGACTTTAACAAGATAAATAACTCTATCACAAATACTCTAAATTGGATAAAAATCACACCATCGTGACCGTCTCAAAATTTTGAGCAACTTTCATGTATAACTCGAGATCTAGAAGTGACCAAAAGTGCACAAAATTGCCCTTTTCCAAAACTACCTCCTTATTCCTCGACACGGACTCGACATTTGTTTGTATAAATATCGGTGAGACATTTTATAATTTTCCCAAGCCTCTAGGTGAGTTGGTCAAAGCGTGTTGCTTGAGAGCATAGGTTTCGGGATCGATCTCATCCCCTATGATTTTGGTGGCGGGTTTAGGTTATTTTCTAAGTGGTAATATTTTATCCGATATAACCTATATGTTAAATAGGTAGGTTGTTTAAATCTATGGCGGTGGCTATTATGTATTGGCTTTTGAGCCATTTTATTGGGTTATGGTTATAAACCCAAGCTATATTTGCTTTGCCCCCTATTTGAGCGCTTAGGTTGGTAAAGCCAAATGGTTTGGGTTGTGCATTATATGAGGTGGCCACGTGAAGTATAGAAGAATGAGGAGATAGGGTAGGCAATTAGGATAATACAAAATGTGGCATGGTGGGTTTAGGTTATTTTCTAAGTGGTAATATTTTATCCCATATAACTCGTATGCTAAATAGGCGGAGTTGTTTAAATCCATGGTGGTGGCTATTATGTATTGGCTTTTGAGCCATTTTATTGAGTTATGGTTATAAACCCAAGCTATATTTGCTTTGCCCCCTATTTGAGCACTTAGGTTGGTAAAGCCAAACAGTTTGGGTTGTGCATTATATGAGGTGGCCACGTGAAGTAAGGAAGAATAAGGAGATAGGGTATGCAATTAGGATAATACAAAACGTGGCAGGTTTAAATAATATAATGTGTGGTAGATAAAAATTTTAAGCAACCAATGTGAATAGAAAAAATCCCGAGCATTGAGTAATGACACTCACCCAATCTTGAGCAATGTAAGTTGGTAAGTTGGTTTCCGAATAAGTGGGGAACATACCGAACATTGGAAACTATATGCCAAATAATTACAAAGTAATATGAAATTCGACCCAAGTAATATAATGACATTCCAAATGAAATATGGCAATAAAGACCACTTGTCGATCCTCGATAGGTAAATTAGGTAAATTTGAACTCGTGGTGGCTTGAGGACCCACCACGTTGGTGATGATATAATCATCCTCATCAGCGGTAGGGCTCCCCTCCGTAATAAAAGTTGAGCCTCTTGTTCCCGAGCTATACCATTTTACGATCGTTAAAGACCGACAGTGAAAATCTCTCGAACCTCTGATTTTGCCAACACACTTTTTCCACATGTCAGAGTGCTATTGGTCCATTATTGACCTATTGACCAAAGTTGACTTTCCCATTGACCAAACTTTGACTGGACATATCTTAAGCTCAGAGTGTCTATTTTTCATGTTCTTATAGTCATCGGAAAGCTATCTAAAGGCTCTACTGTAATGGCATGGTTTAGAGAAGTTTAAGTAACATTTGACACTAAAATTTATCCCATGATTAGTGTTTCCATAATGTGATGGCTTCCAAGTTAGGTCATCTAGAAGTGAGCGTGTAAATGTGATAAGGCTTCCAAGTTGGGTCATTTGGAAGTGAACACGAGATGTAGACTAGTTTCCCAAGTTAGGTCATCTAAGAAAGTGATAAATGTAATCTCCTAAGTTAGGTCATTTAGGAGGTCGCATGTAAATCCTAAGTTATTATAAGAGCAACTACAAATTTACACCGAATAAACACACATAATAATCTTCTTCACATATATATTATCTTCTCTATTTGTTTGCCGCACAATAGATTACAAATATATAGGAAAATGCTTTCCTATAAACAAGGTGATGGTTCATAACAACCTCAACCATCTGAAAACTCACGTACAACAATAATCCCGTAATATATATTGTTGTATATTTGTTATAACAATATATATGTATAATAAACTTACAACCATGTGAATACTAATTCCTAATAGTTATGTCATCTAGGAGACCAATTGTGTTGACTTTGTATTGATAGAATGATATGATTTTGATTATTAGGAATATGAATGCATTGATTGATTGATTACTCTTGGAGAGGTTTTATGCTAGTTGCCCCCATATTAGGTCATTAAGGGGGAATCGATAGAAATTAGTGAATGATCACATGGAATTATTTTTGATTTTCTTGTTTCCCCAAAATTAGGTCATTAGGGGAATTGGTGGAATGTCGTATAGAAAAATTGTTCATTTGTTGCCCCTAGATTAGGTCATCGGGGGAATTATCAATGACATGTCTCATTGTGAATTAGTAATTACTTTGGAATTATCGCATTAGTAATGTTTTAAATGCATAGTGATATAAGGGGAATTATAGGATGACCCCAATGATATGCCCCCTTTTGGTGAAAGGGGAAGTGATGAGAAGAACGAATGCTAAGCCAAAAGTATACGCGGGATAGATAAAAAAGTGATAGAAATCACAAAAATGTGTATGATTTGGTTAGAAGATAAGTTTAATACAAGATAAAGGACGTGTAACATGTTCAATATAGTGGTAGGTGGAATTCTATAAAGAACTTAACAAACGGGGTGTAAATCAGAGTAGAAGTGCTCAAGATATGATGAAAATGGTGTAGTGTGTATTAGTTGGGAAAATGTGTCCGAAATAATGACTATAGTAATGTGGGTGAAAAAGGAACTATAAATAGTAAAGTGAAAAAGTAAGTAATCACTTTATTTTTATGTCATATTCAAACCAGGGGTGTGTCTAAAGCTATATGCAACAAGAATAATCTTAGTGATCTAGTAATTGATTGTAGGTTTCTTTTTGTTTATTTTGTTTTATGAGGGGTTTTGCAATGTCTTAAGGACTTCTTGGCCAAAACCTTTATTGAAATCACACTAGGAAAACTTGTTGGAAAGAAACACTCTTTGCATAAATGAATTGTTGGAAATAAACACACATTTATCGGAATGAAATAGATTGCTGAAAGTAAACACACATTACAGAAATAAACACACAATTGAGAACACTTGGAAAATGATTGCAAAGAAATAAGAACTTAATCTAGAACACCTACAGGGACAAGTCTACAACAAATTTCAACTTAAGGAATTGAAAGCATTTACAAATTTAATGATCTACACTATTTGCTTTAAAAATATAAATACCAAAAAAATGAGGATCCTGGTTCTTGGAGGAGTGGGCCCTTACTCCACCTCAAAATAGGATTGGACAACTTAATTTTCTCTCAAAATAGAAATGGCTATTTTATTGATAAAATGTTCTACATTACAAAAGACATATTGGTTCTTTCTATCCCTCTGTCTAATCCTCTGTGTATCGATCTATATCTATTTTTTTCTATATCTAATCTATCTGTAGGTCTGTATGTATATACTTCTTCCAAGGGTGCATTTATGGCCATAACTGTTCCACTGATACGATGGAACTGAATCGTGCCCAAAATAGATGTTGAATTGGAACATGGCTGGATGTACAACTGTGTGATAATTATCCTAGATTTGCAAGTATGGAGAGTTGGAAGTCTTCTAATCTACTCCTGATTGATAGGATCATTGATTTGACAAATCACTGGCCATTTGGAATAGATTCTTATTAGTTTGGAACTTTAGAAGAGTTTCAAAACTAAAGGAAATCATTCCAGGTCTAACCGAGAGAGTTCTGAGCTATTCACAGGAGGAGTTTTGATAATTTTGGAACTAATTACTAATTTTGGAACTAAGTACTAGAGTTTTAGAACTAAGTTCAAAAGTTCTAGAACTAAGTGACAGAACTCGTAACTGCGTGGTGGAGTTCTAGAACTAAGTCTGGCAGTTCGGAACTAAACCGTATTGATCCAATGCTTCCAAAAACATGTTATCCACTTCATATTTGTTCTTCCCCTGATTGTGACCTGTTTTATTACAAAACTGAGTTTCCAAAGCACTTAGTTAGGAATTTCAGAGTTTTTAAACGTTAGAACTACAATCAACAAAAGATGGACTATTACATCCTAACTTATATTAGATCAAACAAAAGTCACAAAATGTAATCAAACTTGATAAAAAGGAGAGTCAAATAAGATCATTTATTATACATTATTGAGACATATTCTGGCCTTATCATCTCCCCATACTTACTTGTTTGTAAGTCCCCTTACAAACTTTACTCTTCAAATCTTGGGTCATGGATTTTGCATTCCAACTGATTGCTCAAGTCAAATGGTTGATACTGAATATTCTAGTGTTTTAATTCAGAGGTGCTATATCATGATCCTAATGCTACCTTCTTCAACCATGCCTCAAATTCATTGGGATCTTGTGGTTCTCTTATTCTCCCATGGTGACATGGGGTGAGAAGGAGTGGAGGTCTTGTTCTCATTCCCATCCATATGCCTTGTGCTTTTCATGATATGAGGAATTAGTGTACATAAGGCTTTTTCTCTATGCAAACTCAGATTAAGTTTGTGGGAGATATTACTTCCCTTCTTCTCAATGCCACCATGAGAAATTCCCATCTTTTCAAACATGCCTCATAAATATCTTCAAAATTTTCCTCTTCATAAGAGGTGAAGGCATTAATACTTCTTTCAAATTGGAAAGATAAGGTTCCTTGAACCTTTTATCAAATGCATGGGATCTGAAATGTGTAGCAAAGGCGGATGGTTTACCATAATGAATCCTCATACAGAGACCAGATGAACTAGCCTTTAACAGATGCTTTAACTCCCTCTCCTTCCATGCAATCTGATTTTGAAGAATAGAAACAAATGCATTAAGTCTAGCTCTCCCCTACATATAAATTGATCATAAAACTTGAGTTCTTTTCCAACATGAAATTACAGAGATAGAATTCGCAGAGAAGATTTTTTGCTCTACATTGGCTAAGGAATAGGCTACCGTGAAATCAACTTCATCTTTTATTTCATGTGGAAGGCCACATGCTATCCTTGACAACTTCCAACAAATGAATTGTTCCTCCAAAAACACACTATATGCAGGAGAAGGTCTCCTGCATGCAAGCAATTTCTCACTCATCATGCAAACCATTTGTATTTTCACAAGATATTTAAATTTGTCATTTTCTTCTTTGTAAAAATTTTCTTCCCATTATTTTCTTGCTTTCTTCTCTTCTTCTATCTTGCTTTTCAAGTCCTCATTAGATGTCTTGGCTTCACTAAGTTCTCTACAAGTATCATCCCATAGTTGTTTAAGTGGCCAATAAGTTAATTCAGTTTGTGTAGAGATTGTTGACAGAGCAGTTTGTTTTCTAGAATTTTGACATTCTTCCTCTTTCTCCATTATCTGTTGTTTAACTCTTGTCAATTCCTCAGTCTTGTTCAGTGAGTTGAGTTGTTAATTCCCCAATGACCATTTCTCTATTCCAATTTAAGTTTGAGAAAATTCAACTCCTCATCCTTTTCTCTAATAATGAGTTCTACTCTGGACAAAAACAGAGCCTGTTTAACTTGTTGTTTCTCTTCTTTCTCTGAAATTTCCTTGGGGGTTAAGCATTCTTCTTCTACCAGAGGGGATTTCCCTTTCCATTTCCAAGATGCCAATTCATCTTCTTCATGTGATGGTGTTGTTGATTCACCCATCTCTTGGAAAACTTGTTCCTCAAATCTCTCATCTTCTTTTTCTATCTCTATTTGGCTTGGTCCAGGAGGAGTCATGGCCATGCTGCCCAAAATATCAGCAACTTCCTTTTCCAGCCCATCTTGATCTTCCATCTCCTGGAATTTCTCTAGACCTTTTATGAATTCTCCTTCTTTGAGGAGCCTCAAAATGTACATAAATGGGTCTCCTCCTAGAGCTTCTTCTGATTTTCACCTCTTGCTCTTGCCTAGGTGAACTATCACTCACTATAGAGATAGATATTAGCTCTCCTGTAGCTACTGCAGAGGAAGGAATTTATTTAGAAGGCACAAGTAGGTTCTGTAGTTTTAGTCCTTCTTCCAAATCTTCTTCTTTTTGGTATTTCCTCTCCACCTAGTTCTTTCTTTTCCTCAGTAGTGGCATCAATTTCCAAATTAGTTGCAGGAGAAAAAGGAGTTGTTATTACTCTCCTGAGAATATCAGGGTTTTGCTTAAACTTGCTAAGAAATTTCTCCCACATTTCTTCTCCATTTTTCTTCAAAAGAAAATGGTGTTGCACACTAAATGCACTAACCCATGATGTCTGATTATTCCCACACCCCATAGAATACCTCTGGGCCATTGTATGGATGGATTAAAAAAGAAACCTGGAAGGTTTACTATATATTCTGGTTTTGTAGCTCCATATCTAAGGTATATGAGTATCTTTAGAACTTCTCTTCCTACCGACCCGAACTGACCATCACAAGTTAAATACTTGACTATCCAAAATGCCACTCTGTCAAAGGGTTTGGGAAAGATGGCCCTTCTAACCCTTTTATGATTTTCTTCATGTTGTAAATATATTGGGGTTCAGCTTCCCCTTTTCTAGCAAGGTTTCAACTAGTTATTTTAATGTCCCTCTGACAGGGTTTGGGACATGCACAATTGGCACTCTAGATATATTAATTATTGTATTCAGAAAAAGGAATGAAAACATTTCTAACCTTTGTCCTGGATTGCTCTAAATTTATAACAAATTCTCTTACCAATTCATCATTATACTTGGGGAACTTTCTCAGAAATTCCAGCCATCCTTCCTATTGAAAGATAGTTGCCACTTCTTCATCTGCAATGAGCTGGGTATCATCCTCTAGTTCTGACTTATTTTTAATCCCCATGATATAGAGGTGATTCAAATTTGTTCTCCTTCAAGTTGTTATTCTGTCCCATTGGCAACATAATTCTTTGCTTAGCTATGGAACAAACATAATTAGCTGTGGAACTTAGCTTAGCTATGGAATGCAAATCAAATTCTGTTGTTTCTTCCTTGGAGTTTTTCTACAATTTCTTCTTCACTTTGTTTATTCCACCTAATTGATATCTCATTATAAGTGTGCCGCCACTTTTGTTCCACCGACATCACCCTCATGATTACTCACTTTTAATCATAATGTACAATAGATGACTCATCATATCAACTTTTAAATCAAATCTAATCACACATGTGAACTTTTAATCTAACCTTTAATAAGTTAAAGACATAATTACCATCCTTGATGATGTAATCCCTCCATCATGATGACTCATCATTCCTAAAAAGTGAAACAAAAGGAAAACGGTTAAAAAATATTGGAATTCCAAAGAATTTTTTTATTTTGAATTAGCCATTTATTTGAGAAGATCAACCGCCATTGTTGGTTTTTCAATTGATCTCTCGAGAGAAACATTTTTTGGGGAAGAGAACGCCATTTATTGGTTTTCACTTCTTCCCTTCCTTTTTTGCCATTTTACGGGTTTTCATTCTCTTCCTTTATTATGATCTATCCATCTAATTATTTGATCATTTTGGAAGAATGGGTTCTTCCATATGATCAAATTTTTATCTTCTTCAATCTACCTCAAGAATTCATCCTTAGTAGGAGGCTTCCTATAAAGATTTAGCCTATGACCATTGACCAAAAGTGTTCTTCTGCTGCCATCAATGGGAAGTAACTGAATAGAACCATTGTCAAATATCTGATCAATTTGATAGGGTCCTAACCATCTGGTTCTCAGCTTGCCTTTGAATTTGGTACTTGGAATCAAATAGTAATGCCCAGTCCCCTACCTTGAATTTCCTCTTCTTGATATGTGTGTCATGTCATTGCTTCCTTTGATCTTGGATTATTTCTATTCTGAAGTGCTTCCATTCTTAACTCATCCAACTCATTGAGTTGAAGAATTCTTTCCTTTTGTGTTGCATCCAACTCAATACCCACTTTAACTATTGTCCTCAGTGTCTGTAGTTCAAATTCAATAGGTAACAAGATTTTTCCCATAGACTAACTCATATGGTGAAAACCTTGTTGTAGTCTTCTAGGTTGTATTATAAGCCCAGACAGCCTCTGGTAGTCTTTTTACCCAATCTCTTCTTCCTGCTTCAACTATTTTGGTAAGGATGTTTTCCAATTATTTGTTTGTTACTTTTGCTTGTCCATTTGATTGTGGGTGATAGGGAGATGACTTCCTATGATTGATCTGATAGTACATTGTGAAGGCTTGGATCATGATAGACATGAACTGTGGCCCCTGATCTAAAACTATACTTCTTGGTGCACCAAATTTTACCATAATTATATGCCAAAGGAAATCAACAACTGCTTCTTAAGGGCATTTGTTAAAGCCTGCACTTCTACCCACTTTGTCACATAATTAGTACACACAATAATGTGCTCTTTTCCTTGTGAAGGAGGATTAAAGGGACCAACAAAGTCCAATCCCCATATTTCAAATGGTTCTATAACTACTTGAGGTTGCAGAGGCATTTCATTGGTGAAGGTTGATTGTCCCATCCTCTAACAAGGATCACACCGCTTGATATATTTCTTCACATCTTTGTACAGAGATGGCCAATAATAGCCAATGCCAAGTATCTTGTGAGCTGTTCTTTTTACTGAAAAGTGTCCTCCACTTGGTTCATCATGACATGCCCTGAGTATGTCAAATATTTCATCTTCTCTCACACACCATACAAAACCAAATCAGGACCACATTTAAATAACATCCCATTTAACCATTTAAAGTGTGCACTAGTTTTGATTAACTTCATTTGTTTCTTAGTGAAAGAAGGAGGAAACTTCCCTGTTGTAAGATAATTTTCCATGTCAGCAAACCATGGTATATCAACTGAAATATCAAACAATTGTTCATCTGGAAAGTTGTCCTTAACTGGATCTTGCTCCCTGTAGTGGTTAATCTTGACAAGAAATCAGCTACCACATTAGATTTTCCTGGATTGTCCACAATGGTAATATCAAATTCCTGTAAAAGTAATAACCATCTAATTATCCTACCTCCAACCACTGGTTTATTCATTAAGTATCTAATTGTTGAGTGATCTGTATGTACAAATATCTTGTACTCGTAATATAATGTCTGAATTTATTAATTGCATAGATCACAGCCAAAAATTATTTTTCAGTGGTAGTGTAATTTCTTTCAATGGGAGTAAGATTTTTACTAAGATAGTAGATAGCATACATTTTTCCTTCTTCATCTTTCTATCCCAAAACTACACCAATTGAGTTATTTGAGGCATCAGTTTGGATGTGAAAAGGTTTCTCCCAATTAGGTCCTCTCAATATTGGGGAAATTATTAATTTCTCTTTAATTTCTTCAAAAGCATGTTGACACTTTTCATCCCAAAGAAATTCATAGTCCTTGGTAAGAAAATTAAACATGGGGGCAACAATTTTACTAAAATCCTTGATAAAGCACTGTAGTATCCAACATGCCCTAAAAATGACTTGATATCTGTGGGGGTTTGAGGAACAGGTAAGTCTGAAATAATCCTGATTTTGTTTTGGTCAACCTAAATTCCTCTTTTTGAAATATGGTGTCCTAATACAATCCCTTCATCAACCATCATCAAACATTTTTCATGGCTAAGAGACAAGTGGTGTTGCTCACATCTTGTCAATACTTATCCAAATTTTTCAAGGCATCATCAAATGTATCTCCATGCACAGTAAAGTCATCCATGTATACCTCTACACAATCATTTGTTAGGTCTACAAAAATTGCTAATACAACTCTTTGAAAGGTTGTTGGAGCATTACATAGTCCAAATGGCAATACCCTATAAGAAAAGGTACCCCATGGACAAGTAAAGGTAGTTTTATCCTGATCTTCAAGCAACAACTTTGATTTGATTATATCCACTAAAGCCATCTAGGAAGGAAAAGTATTGTTTACCTGCAAGGTTGTCTAAAACTTGATCTATGAATGGTAAGGGAAAATAATCTCTCAGTGTGGATTTGTTTAGTTCCCTATAATCAACACAAATTCTCCATTTTCTGTTCTTTTTAGGCACAATTACCAGAGGAGACACCCACTAACTATCTGAGATAGGATAGATAAAGCCTACTTGTAATAGTTTTTCAATTTCTTGCTTGACTATGTCTCTCAAGGTTGGATTTATCCTTCTCTGAGGTTTCCTAACTGGTTTAATGTTTTCAATATAGATGTGATGGGTGTAGATACTTGGATGAATTCCTTTCATGTATTTATAGTCCCAAGAAAAATCTTTAGTATGATCTTTCAGAACATCAAACAATTTAGCTTCTTCATCGTTCTTCAACCAACTATTAATATTCAAAATTTTACCCGGTTGAATCTCAACATGTTTGGTTCCAGTGTATGATGAACTAATTTTTTGAAAGGGTTCCATTAAGGTGTTTAGTGGACATGCATGTGGTAACAACATATGATATGCAAAAACATCTCCAAAATTTCCTTGAGACAGAATGTTGGACAAAGGACATCAAGGAAGAGTTATGATACTTATCTTGTTGTAGGTCAAACTCCTCATCACTGTTTTTTTCTAGAAATTCTTCATCATCTCCTGATATATGTGAAGCTGAAGCTATAGATTCTTCCTCTCCCCAAGAGAAATCTCATTCCTCCGGAGTGAAATTATCTTCATTTGTAGGGAATTGTTGTTGGTGTGGTTCCAGAACTAATTGTGATGGTTAAAACTAACTGTGATGGTTCTAAACAGATTCTGTAGGTTCCAGAACTAATTTCATAGGTTTTGGAACTATTCCCGACTACTCCAAGGAAATTGGTGTACATTCAATGGTGGGTTAATCATATCTTCTATTTCCCATACATGATCCTGCAATGTTATCATAGCCAAAGAAGACAGATTTTTCTCATTAATATCAGGATTATCAACCCATAATTGCTCTTGATTATCAATAAAAGGTCATGCAGAGGGATATAATGAAATTTTCTTAGAATTCTTACCATTTGAAATAGTCATATCACCTAACCTGCAATCAATTAAGGCAACAACTATAGCTAACCATGGTCTGCCCAAAATAATGGGATAACCAAGTGTTTTACCTTTTGGTACGCAATATAAGGAAGTCAACTGGATATTCCCATGACTCCACCATAACCGCCACATCTTCAATAACTCCTTCTAGTTTTTCTATAGACTGGTCTACCATCTACAATATGGTGTTAGTAGGTTGTATACATGTTAATGGTAATGTTTTCAAAGTGTCCACTGTCATTACATTTATAGTTGCTCCCAAATCAACCAAAACGTTATGTATATCTTTATTCCCTATAGAGATAGAAAAAAAGGCTTCCAGGATCTCCATATTTGGGAAGTAGGAGCTTTCCTGCTAATAAATCAACAAGTTTCCCATCTACCTTAATAGTCTGGGTACTGCTTCTTTCTTCTAGGTCTTTTTAAACATAACAGTTTGATTAACTTGTTCAACTCGAATATCCTTGATTTCTTGCAACAATGGTATTTCAATATTTAATTTTCTCAATTCCTACACCAATTCAGATTCCTTGGTTCCTATAACTTCTTTAAATATTTCTAGAAATGGAGTCTAGTAGAGTTTCTTTTTGGTTCCTTATCTCTTTCTTTTTCATCTTTCTTGGGGGCAACCAGACTAGGGGTTTCAGTTTCTTCTGTCATTTCAGTGATGATAACAGGTGGACTGCTAACTATTTTTCTAGATCTAGTGTGAATATCCTTACAATCTATGGCATTAAGATCAACTAGCTTCTCTTGTTCTATTCCATAGACATGGGTTGTTTGTTTGTTTCTAGGATTAGCAACTGGTTGTGCTAGTATTTGCATTTGAACCACATTTTTAGTTTGTGAATTTTTTTCTGGGGCACCCATTATGGCTTGTTGATTCTGATTAGGATATGTTTTCCCTTAAGCATAGTTATTAGGGCTCCATCTAGGTTGTGACCAAGCATACTGAGTTATTTTGACCAGTCCATGGTTGTTGGTGTCCTTGAGCATACCAAGATTGACTTGCCCAATCTTGGGGATTCCAAGTTGGTTGAGGGGCCCAAGGTGGTTGTCCCCAACTTTGTGGTACTATTTGAGCAGCCCATGGCATCATCCAAGGATTAGGAGATGACCTTGGCATGAACTGTCCTTGGATAGGTTGTCTCTGGACAAAGTTTACTTCTTCTGATGTGCTAGTTTGTTTGAGTTGGTTTCTTATAAATGGAAGAAGAGAACAAACATTACTCTCATGGTCCCTAGATTCATAGATAAGGCACATTTCCATTTTATCCTGAGGACAATCTCTTAATGCATGCTTTTTCCTACATCTAGGACAATACATGGCTAATGGTTCAGTCTTAGCATTTTCTTTGGCTTGTAATCCATCCATGGTGGAGGTTAATTGAACTAGTATGTCTGTTTTAAAGTTTTCCAATTCATCCATCAGTTTGTTCATATCTGGATTCAAATTTTTAACTATTTTTCCCTTTCTAGGTCCACCCCTTGTCCTTGAATAGCTTCTACAAATTTCTTTGATTTCATTCATTCTTAATTGATCAATGTTTCCACCTCCTATTAAATCAAGGGTTTCCCTAGATTCATCATCCAGACCTTTGAGAAAGATGGTTTTGCTTAACTCTTCTTGAAGTACAAATCCACATCTTTTACTCACAAAGAGGAATATGTCCAAATAATCTTCCATATTTTCATCCTCTTCCTGTTTGATTTTGAAAAATTCTTCCTTCCTATTTCTTCCTCTACAGTAATCTTGATATTTGTCTAGGAAGGCAGTTTCCATTTGTGCCCAATTGGTAATAGAATTAGATGTTAATCCCATAAACCACCTCATTGTTGCATCCTTCAGGTAGATGGAAACAACTTGAGATTTTGATTATTTGTCTTGTAATCATAGGTCTGACACAAGTATTTTAAATTCAAACAGAAATTGGTCAGGATCCTCAGATGACATCCCTCTAAATGTGGGCAAGTGTGTAGGTGAAATGTTCTTCATAGTGGTTTCATCATCCTCCAACTGAATGGGATAGGTAAAGGTCCTATAAGGTTCTCTTTCAGCTTCTCATTCCATCTCTCTAGTATTTTCTAGTCCTTTCTCCCAATCAATGTGGTATGTGATCTTCTTGGAGATGGTGAAAAGTTAGGAGTAGGAGGTTGACTACTCAATTGTGAATCAAAATTTCTCTAAATGGGTCTTGAGATATAATATTTTTCCTAAAGGCTCTACTTCCCTCTGGTGATTGATCCTAGAATTCCAAAGGTGGAAGTTCTGCTTCTTGTCTAACAGGGGACAATGGTGCTTCTAATTCCTGGTCAATTTCCTTACTTGAACTAGAGGATGTTGGTAATTCTTGTTTAGATATTTTTGGGAGAAATCTACCCTTGGAGTCTCTTGGTCTACTCATAAATTTTGTGATAGCTTAGGGAATATTTCTTCAATTACTAAATGTATGATTGTTACTCTTGTTGACACCTAATTAGACAATTCTAACTAGTTGTCTTCCCTGGAAATGACACCAAAAATGATGGGTGTCATTATTCCCTTCATTTAATCAACTTTCTGTTGATGTCATATTCAAACCAGGGGTGTGTCTGAAGCTATATGCAACAAGAATAATCTTAGTGATCTAGTAATTGACTGTAGGTTTCTTTTTGTTTATTTTGTTTTATGAGGGGTTTTGCAATGTCTTAAGGACTTCTTGGCCAAAACCTTTATTGAAATAACACTAGGAAAACTTGTTGGAAAGAAACACTCTTTGCAGAAATGAATTGCTAGAAATAAACACACATTTGTGATAATGAAATAGATTGCTAAAAATAAAACACACATTACAGAAATAAACACACAATTGAGAATGCTTGGAAAATGATTGCAAAGAAATAAGAACTTAATCTAGAACACCTATAGGGACAAGTCTACAACAGATTTCAACTTAAGGAATTGAAAGCATTTACAAATTTAACAGATCTACACTATTTGCTTTAAAAATATAAATACCAACAAAAATGAGGATCCTTGGTTCTTGGAGGAGTGGGCCCTTTCTCCGCCTCAAAACAGGATTGGACAACTTAATTTTCTCTCAAAACAGAAATGGACTATTTTATTGATAAAATGTTCTGCATTACAAAAGATGTACTGGTTCTTTCTATCCCTCTATCTAATCCTTTATGTATCGATCTATATATATTTTTCTATATCCCCAATCTATCTACAGGTCTGTATGTATATACTTCTTCCAGGAGTGCATTTATGGCCGTAATCGTTCCACCGATATGATGGAACTAAATCGTGCCCAAAATAGATCTTTGAATTAGAACATGGTGGACGAATGTGTGATAATTATCTGGATCTGTGAGTATGGAGAGTTGGAAGTCTTCTAATATTCTCCTGATTGATAGGATCATTGATTTGACAAATCACCGGGCTATTGGAATAGATTCTTATTGGTTCGAACTTTAGAAGAGTTCAAACTAAAGGAAATCATTCCAGTCTAACCAAGAGAGTTTGGAGCTATCTGCAGGAGTTCTGGAACTAATTTTGATAATTTCAAACTAAGTACTAGAGTTCGAACTAAGTCTCGAAAGTTCCGGAACTAAGTGACAAAACTCGTAACTGCATGGTGGAGTTCCGGAACTAAGTCTAGTAGTTCGAACTAAACCGTATTGATCCCAATGCTTCCAAAAACATGCTATCCACTTCATATTTGTTCTTCCACCTTGATTGTGACCTGTTTTATTACAAAACTGAGTTTCCAAAGCACTTAGTTAGGAATTTCAGATTTTTTAAATTTACAATCATCAAAATTTTTAAACTTATGTTAGAACTACAATCAAACTTGATAAAAAAAGATGGACTATTACATCCTAACTTATATTAGATCAAACAAAAGTGTGAGTCAATATTTTTGTAGTTTTGTAATCAAACTGGTGAGGGCATTATTAGAGGATGTATATCATATATTTCAGATTATGGTTGTTAGGGAGAGGGTACAAGTGATGCCATTAGAGGACATGGATAGGTAGATGTGAGTGATGAGATGATATTTTGTAGGGACTTAGACACCTGTCGAGGCTCATATTAGTATAGATGTTATTTTGAGGTCTAATGTTCCATGCTTGAAAAAAATTTATAGTGGTGTTATTGATTCATCTATAGTGGTGAAGGGAGGTGGCGTGGGCATCTTGTATAAGATACATGATATATGCCAACGTATAGAGGAGGAAAGTACTAGATATGCATGGGCCCGATGTGTTAGCCCACCTGTACAGAGATTTGTACCATTTTACACATGATGAGCATGGAGGAGGGATAAGAGCTACTACACTATTACATGTGTGGGTATATGAGCATATAGTAGTGTTGAGGCCAGTTGGGGGTCCACTGGCAGTGGGTCAGCCCCGGATATATGTGAGGAGATGGATTAACATTCGTAGGCATGGGATGGATACAAATACTTATAGGGCATTGATAGATAGGATGGGGCTTGAGGCCATCACATAGAGGCCCTTGGTTGATGACCCGAGGATGCCATAGACCTATAGTGTATTCAGAGAACTATGTGGTCAAGGATCGAATTCCAAGTGTGGTAGAGCTATTTTAGGTGGAGAGAGTATCACATTAGTTTGGTATGGCTCAGATGTGCCCCCAAATCCATATATATGGCTTAGATCTATCAGAGCACCGAGGAGGGCTGGAGCTAGGCCAGGGCCCATAAGAGAAGCTAGCACCTCTTGGTCTGGATGAGGTAGATGCAAAAATAGAGGTTATAGATGCAGATGACATTGGTACTACAGAGGAGTATCATGCATGGTGGGAAACACATAGATGGGTATTGGTGTTCCTAGTATTTGTAAATCCAACAGGTTTTCACATGCAAGAGGAGGAAGAGTGGAAGAAGCACATGTCCCTGACCTTGTGGTGGATGTTATAGCAGAGTGTAAGTATTTGTGTAGTTGTGTTCATTGTTGTATGATTATATTATTATATATGTGTGGTTATCTAATGCGTTGTGTAATTTATGTTTGTAGATGATGTGTATTGGTCGTTGATTTTTTATACCTCTATCCACACATTCGACGCTGGGAATGCCGATTGATGTGCTTGGTGGCGGTATATTGGAGTGAGTGGATGATATCATGGGTGAGTATGCCCATATTTTTATCTAGTGGTTGTATCGCTGCTACAAGTACTGTATTAGTATCCAAAAAGGATGAGGTGTGTGAGGAGACTCGGCATGAGCCCGCGAGGCGGTGGGTGGTGGCCCTTTAACACAAGATGTATTTTTACGGCTTGTGGAATTGCAACGTTAACTTGTGGATCAATCTCTACAAAGAATACCTTATTACATAGGAAAGTGGAGTGATATCAAGGTGTGAACAACGACATAGAGTGAGTGGTGAGGCATCTAGTTCTAGGGCTCTCATAGTACCCGAGAGTGATAGTGATGATGAGGTTTGATTATTATAATTGTATATGATGTGGGGAACTTCCCAGTTGATGATTGTATTTTCTACCTATGTATGGACATGTGTGATTTATATGTGATGAGTTATTTTATGTTGTATCGGTTTTGCATGAGTTGGTGATTATTATTGGAATGTGTGTGATGTTTTTGTATCTTGTTAGTGTTGATTGATGTAATATTCATAGAATAATTACAAATGGAATGTACATGTGTTGTGATGATGAGCTAAGTGAAATTTTTAGTAAATAAAATGTGTAATGCGTAGTATGATGATGAGTTAAGCACAATGTGTGTTGAATGGAATTTGTAATGTGTAGTTAATATGATAATGATAGAAAAATGCATGTGAAAAGAGATGATATATGATTATCGAACTAACATGTTGTGATGAATGTATGTCGTAATAACGTAATCATAATATATCAATGTGATGAATGGGAGGGGGAAAAGTAGTGATGCCCCCCAACATATAGATGATTAGGTTCATTTGGTTAAGATCCCTCAATAGTCAAGAATTAACCTCGAAAAATAAGAGTGTGTCATCAAAAAATGATTAAGGTGCGCTAAATGAATGATGTAACATGTGATGAGAAATTCTTAAAGAAAAACCTCAACAGTCATGTAAGAAATTTAAGAACACAAGTGTGTCATCAATGGGTAAGGTGAGAGTACTCACCTACCAAAGGCCAAGGTGGCATGGAGCGGTGGAAGCATGTGGAATAAAAGCATCATGGGTGTATGAAATGAATTGAATGTCATATGGAGCTGTGGTGGGATGTGTGAAAGTGGGGTGTTGTGGCAACCAATGTGAAGCAACAGTGTGATGCGGTGGGTAGCGTGAATGTGGTGGGTGAGGTGGATGTAATGAATGTGATGGATGCGGTGGGGAATGTGTATGAATAACATACTGTGGTGGATATGTCATAGTCAAAGTTCCATATGTAGGAGATGAATCAATAGAGGTAATTACTCTTTGACGAGGTAGTGGAGACATGGATCACTCATATGGGTGAGAACCAAAGGAGATGATGCCCTTATCCTCTAATTATTGCAATCTATCCTTAATGGCAAGACAATCGTTGTCTCTATGGCCATTTATATGATGATAATTACAATAGTGTTGGTCACGCTGATGTTGTAATTGTTGTTTTGGATGATGCTGGTTTGAAGGTAGGTAAATTAATCACTCATTAAGTAAAACACACAACACATCATGTGGTTAAGCATAATGAGATAAGTGCAAAGGTTCGCGTAACCTAGGTGGAGTGGTACGAGGAGTAGCTTGTCGCGAAGCCAGAGGAGTATGATTTTTTGGTGGAGTAGGTTGAGCTTGTTTATTGTGCTTGTGAGGAAAATATGGAGATTGTGTAGGATGCTAAATCTAAGACAATGGTGGAGAACTAGATGAGGCAATAGCCGTAGAGGTGTGTGGAGGATCTATGATGTGTGTGGAGAGAAGATCTTGTTCTAAGTTAATAACCTTATAAAGATAGAAGAATGAATGAATCACATGTATCATACTGTAATCATTGCTTAAGTGGAGGCATGAGGCCCCAAAACAAAACAAAAATCTCAAGATCTATGGGTTGGAACACAAGTTGATGGATACAAGCATTTAATCATAGAATATAATCCTTGATAGGTTCCGTGGAGCCCTGATATAAAGTAGGTAACTAGTCATAAGTAACCTTAGGGCCATTGTTAATTATAAATCAATGGAGGAAGGTTTCCTCCATCCCATAAAAAATACTAATGGATGCAAAGGGGAGATGAGTGTACCCTTGTAACGCTTCATCGGAAAGGCTATAACGAAAGGTCTTAAGTAATAATCTATCATTAGAATAGGAGGCCATAGTCTTACGATAATATAAAAGATGAGCATGAGGGTCACCCATACCATCAAAACATGTGAAAGTAGGCATGGTGAAATCATGAGGGAATGTAGAATTATGAATTTTCTTAGGGACCTGGATTTCCATGTAATGAATTATTGTCAATGGAGGCGTAATAAGCCTTACTTTCTAAAGTGAGAGACTGAACCTGAGATTGTAATTGTCCTACGACATGCATGAGAGAAAGGATATCCTGTGAAGGGATGGTGGAAGATGGTAATAATGTGTTAAGTGGTTGCAATTTTCCATTGTGAGTGATCATAGGGATGTCCAAAGGTGATGGAGAAGGGTCTGATGCTAAGGGCACACTAGTAGTAGGTGCCAAGGAAGTAAGGGTATGAGATACATATGGAATAACCATACATCCATAATAGGAAAAGTAGTGAGAGAGGAAACTTCTATAGAAGATGTACCAAGAGACATAGGTGAACTAGCAAGAGGAGATGAAATAGTAGGAGAAGAAGAGGTGATAGATGGTGGTGACTCATGTGTAGTGCTAGATACAATCTCAGGAGAAGATAGTAATGGAGTAGGTGAGTCACACTTGATAATATGGAAAGAAGGAGAATCATGACCATCAAGTGTCTCACCATTATCTAATAGAGACTCATAAATGAGGATATCGCTAAGAACACTATCAATAGGATCATCAACATAGTGTGAAGGAGTATGTAAACTAGGAGGGGATGTATCATGAGAAACAATGTCAGAAGAGGTAGAGTCATGAGAGGGAACTATGTCAATGGCTAGAGTAGAAGGAGAATCAGTATGCTCATGTGAATGAGTGTCAATACCAAACAAGTAATCAATAAGAGAATCATCTAATGTTTCTGTGAAAGATCAGAAGGTGGATCACAAGTAACCGTATAACATGGAGTACAATGAGTAAAGGCTACTAGATCATCAACAATGCTAATTCCTATAGGAGAATCTTCAAAATGAGTAGGTACATGTTGTAGTCCATCTTTAAGTTGTTGTTTGACATGGTCGGGTGTAGTGACGAGGAACTATAGAGAGCTTTAAGCTCAACAATGGCAAACCTCATCATAGATAGGGTTAACACTAACATGAGACATGGCAGTGAAGAAGATGGGATAGGCTTAGCCATTAGGGTTTGATTAGATCATAGGGAAAGGTATTCTAAAGAGATGGGTTCACCAAAATGATTAACTAAAATAAGAATTTTGTAAGTTAATCTATACTAGTAACAATAATGAAATAACTAATATAAATGTAATGTAAATGCTAAATAATTTTATTCGGTATTATAAATGAAATCAAATAATGGAAATGGGAAGGGATAGGGTGATAACCTAAAATTAACTCACCATGTTGTGTGTAGGACTAGAAAGGATTATGTGTGGATAAGGATAGGGGACCGACAGTTCCACCCAGGAAATTGCAGCGAATGAAGATTTGTCTACACCTGGGGCACCGGGAGAGGACTAGGTTCCCTGGTCTATAATCTAGGTGCTCTGGTATGTGGAAAATTTCAAGATCTGATTCGAGTAAAGTGTTGTAAGGTCTACGTAGTACCTTTATCTTGGTCTCTTGGTTATCGCAATATATTCACTTATGTCGTTGTAGTTGTGTAATGAAGATCTACTTACGCAAACCCCATAGAAAGCATCAAATTCCTAAAAAAGAAAGATGCAAATGAAGGGGCCGACTAACATTATCTACCACAATGGTGGACTTACAACTAAGTGTTTTACTACATTCTAGACCCAATGTAGTTTGGTGTCCTTATGTGTGCAATTTGTGTGCCTATGGTGCCCTAACTCCAATTATGAAAAAGTAGGGGCAATAACTAGATGTAAGATGCAAATTGTGGATGGACTAGAATGAATACCATCCTTTCCCCTATGCTTATGTGATGCATATGTAGAAGATTCCAAAATTTAGTCCTTTTCCTTAGTAGATAGTTAGCTCTTGATAGTAAAATGTCTACCCATAAGGTAGTGAGTATGTTATGTTTATATAGGGATCTCTTGTTCAAATTTCAACACTAATGGCCCGACATGCCGACTAGCACCTAGGGGAATGTAATAACAAAACTGTAAAGACCGACCTCAAAATTTTAAATGTGAACAAAGTGCAACCGAGACCAGGGTGCCCAAAAAGAGGACTGGGCGCGAGGGGCGCCCCAACACCTTTTCTAGTGCACCCCGGTCGAGACTAAAGATGACAAATGACCCAAAAGACGACAACTAAAACCTCTTGAGAGATAACTAAAACTATATAGAAAACTAACGATTGTGTGAGACAAGTGAGATCGATAATCAAATAACTAATGACGGGACTAGGGATGGGCCATTAGTGAATACTTTTCTTATGCGAGATCAATATATAAAATAACATACTTGGTGGTAAAAATGTAATAGTAAGTTTGTGATTTTGCGACTACAATATCTTATTATTCCTTTATCACACACTATATATATTCTTTATCTATCCTAAGAGAGCATTATATATTCTATACTTTTTATTGTCTAGAGTATGCATATAAATCAGGATTACACAATTATACAAAATATATTCATGTCATCCTTTAATATATTTTTCACTCCCAACACTTTTTTGAACTTAAATAGTTGTCTCGTCTCGAGATAAAATATGCTTTGATGATCTAGGAGGTTTCTAATGCTAATTTTCTGGGTTGTGGAAAATATTGATTCTATTACGCATTATGATACTCTTTTCAGAAGTTGGCACATACGATTCCATTTACCAATTTTCATCTTCTACATACTACTTAACCGCCCTATCATGTTTTCAATTATGTAGAATTTCCAATAGACCACTATTTTGTGTTTTCAACATACGAAAACTCCCACATTGACCGCCTTGTGGGTTTTCGGCCTATACGGGCCTACTTATAGATATCAAATGTAATTTACACAACTATACTTAAAAATTTTATTACCTACCACAAAATTGTGTTGCTCTTATTTCTTATGCTTTTTTCTTGAGTTGTGCTAACTAAATGACCTGGAGTGAAAGGTGGATGTAGTAGTATCTATGTTATTTTGAGTCTACAGAGTAGTAGATATGTGGTAGGACATAACACATAGTGTTATTTATTATCTTCATAGAGGGGATAAATTCTTCCAAGTTATCTTGAACACGAATTACATGTCTATGAGTGCTTCATTCACTCTATCACAATATATTTGTGTAGAAACTCATATTTGGCAATCTATCCTTTGACATTGTTGATCTTGATATTGCACACTTGCATGAAAAAATGAACTCTCCTCACTCTTTCTTAAGACATCCCGATATCCCTTTACACACTTTCTTATATTTGTATACCTCTTTTACATCATTCTCTAAAGTTTAATCGTATAAAATACATCTAAAAACAATCATGTTTAGTCTCAAAATATGCTTTTCTCCCTCTGGTCCAAACATTTTGGTTTCGGTCAATATTACAAAATTTCAATCCCGACCCTATTATACGACTTTTTAAACCAATAATGTAAGGAAGGAACAATGTTTAGACCATGAAAATAATAGAAGAAAAGCTATAATAAGGACCCTAGCACCCAGATTAAACACTAGCACTGGGCAAATCATGTCCTCATTTTGGCGCTCATGTATAAAGAAGTATTAGATCTAATTTCTCGAGACAACCTTTATAGTCTAGATCCAATATGTTCAAGTCAATTTGTAGCCTAGATCTCTTGATACAAGCAAAGTCACTCTTATCGCCTATTTTGTATACTTACTTGTACTTTACATGTTTTTTTAATATATAAACGCTTTTGACCGGAGCTATGAACCAGACAAGCAACAAGAAGGGGGAAAGAAAATAGACCAAAACACAACAACTAAACCAAACAAACATGAGAAAAAAAATACAAACCCCCAACTAACATTTCTCCTCGAGTGAGGTAGAGTAATCAAGTAGAATCACAAATCACCCATTTTTACCTTTTTTCTTTCTAACCTCTTGCCACCGACTCAATCGAGGCAACCACCAACATAAGATTATTTTAATTGAAAGGGACTCAAACCATATTTCTCATGTTCTAAGTTAGATTTTTCAAATTTATCTTAATCATGACCCCTCTTCACTCCTCTTACTACTTTCATATTTCCCATGGCCTCGTCCGAGAAGACCTTATTGTTAGGTCACTCAAAGATTTTCTCTATGTCTGTTTGATAAGTCACTCTAGGGTATGCCATACGGTTTGTCTCATGTTCCTAAATCGGGAGGGATTTTCCTAGCCTCCTCAAGATGATGAGTTCTTTCTCCATTGAGCACTCTTCCTTTTTCCTTCGCACGCAAGACGCTGCAGATGACCAGATTCCTAAAAATACGACACTAGAATGTTGTATTCTTGTAATCGAGGGATTTGACATGTTGAAAGTTACCCAAATGCAATATAATCTTGCTTTGGGAAATCCTTTGATTATATGATCTCTCGCACAAAATCTAGGAAAGGTATGGATTCCTACCGCTGCCCTAAGATGATTCACCTTTAAGAATTTACTTTAAACATTACCGATATCCTCGAGAGTGTGCCAAAAATGTAGTGGGAGGTTTGGGATACAAACCCACACAATTTTTTTATAATAGATAATGTATTCAGATCAAAATATGGGAACCAAGGTGTGAGAAACAAGCCCATGTTTCCTAGAACCACATACCATCCGATAAGCATTTTTTATATTCTTCCGCCTCATTAAACTGCACTACAAAGAAACCCTTGAAGCAAAAGGAGATTTCATAATTTTTAGACCAATTTTTAGAGACCCACTAAGTTAGGGCTAAGACATTAAGCCATAATCCATTAAATCTTCCAATGACCGCTAATTCGAGAGTGGGATTCGAGATGGGTGCCCACCGCAGGTTATTCAAAATTAATAATGACATCTCCTTTGTTAGATCGATAATATATGCTTCAAAGCTATTCCATATGAGATATTTTTGTTGCACAACATCCTTAAGGGAAATGAATTTGGAGGTGGTTGCTTCAATGGGATCCTCTCCACCACTCGCTTTACCGTGGAAAACACTTCCCCCTACCGATCCATAGTGATATAAAATGAATCTACTTCATTAAAATAGTCAACACGAAGAATTAAAAATGATACACGGAGGTTCTATATTTTTAGTAACATGACCGCCACTCTATGCAGAAGCGGCGGTTACAAAACCGCCACCCAACCAGTGGCGGTAATCTTGTGACCGCCCCGCATCGCATTGGGCGGCGGTCTTGGCTCTTTAGACATAAACAAAATACAAAACAAACAACCCGTAATTTGGAAGGTTGTTCGTGTCTTTTCTTCCTCCATGACCTTTCCCATCCTCCAAAGTGCACAAGAGGACATGAGAAAGGCTATAAATACATTTTTATAGTAGACAATAGGGTTTGAAGCATGAAATAAAGTGAGTAAGAAGTTCTTAGTGCTAGAATTGTGTTTTGTAGAAGAAAGGAGTGTTGAGACAGAGCAAACAAGTATTTGGGAGGAAGTGTGAGATATTATCGACTTCCCTTTCATACTTATAGTAAATTTGTACTTGTTATTTTGAATTGACCAATAAAAGTGGGAAGAAAGAGCAATTGCCCTTCCCGACTAGTTTTTCCTCCTTTGGAGGTTTCTAGGATAAAAATTGGTTCGTGTTTATGAGCCTAAATTCTTTCCTTTCTTGCAATTGTGGTTTCTAAGCATAAGCATAATTCATTTAATAGTTATCTCTGTCATTTACTAATAGAAAGTAGAACAACATTGTTTATTTGTGTTTCTATGGATAATTCCAAAGTTGAAGAGTTTATAGATCATTTTGGTATCAGAGCTAACAATTATCTAGGACTGTGGTATTTGTTCTTGGATTTGTATGACAGTGACGAGATCTAAAGGCGAAGAGGCTTTACCTTGCAATCCAGAAATTTCTACAAAGAAGTGGAAACAAAGAATTTGGGGACAAATGGAGGAAGATAACTTGGTCTCGTAGAATCGAGATGCCGGAGACCATGATGGATAGTATGTTTAGAAGGCAACAAGAGCTTGTTGATCTGTAAGATAGCTTTATCAAACAAGACTCCATAGACTCAGTGGTTCGGGGCTTAGCTAAAAAGTTTGGCATAGGAAGGAGCCACCATGAGGAAAGTTATGGGGAAGAGCATGAAGAAGAGACTTCAAACACAAGAGAAAAGGTAAAATCTGATCATACTCCTTTTAAATTTGAGATGAAAGTTGATATTAAAAGATTTGAAGGACAAGTAGATGCGGAGTTTCTTGATAAATGGTTAAAACAATTAGAAGTCTACTTTAGCATCCATAATGTCACTAAGGCACAGAGGATCACCTTTGCACGTCTCAAAATGGAGGGACACACTGGTTTGGTGGGAAACCCATCTAACCACTTATGAAAAGAAGAAGCGTCTTATTGTGAAATCTTGGCAAGAATTTAAAGAATTACTTAGAGCTAACTTCTATCCTATTGGCCATAAGACTGACCAAATGATTAAATGGCAGTATTTTAGACAAGGCAATGGTCAAAGTGTGCAGGACTATACTACAGAGTTTCAAAGGTAGGCCATGTTGCTAAACATGGAATTGGAGGATGAGGATATTTTGACTAAGTACTTGGGAGGACTTTACACTCACCTTTGAAGCAAAGTCATCTCCACCAAGCCCAAATATCTCAACGAGGCATGTGTACAAGCATACTACATAGATGATGAAAAGAAGCAAGGAGAAACAGAGCCGAGGGAAAAGTAGTCAATAAATCAGCATAAAAAGAGTATGGGAAAACAAGTAACAAGGGTAAGTGGAAAGGGAAAGGTAAACAAGTTTCCACTACTTTAAATACTTGTAAAGATCTCAAGAATTTTTGCAAGAATTGTGATATTAATGGTCATACTAATGCTATATGTTGGAAGTTACATCTGGAGTTGCATCCAAAGAACCGAACCAAGGACTCGAAGAAGTCCATGAAAGCTGTAAGAATAGAAGGGGAGGTGGAAATCAAAGATGAATCTGATGTAGATGAAAGGCTTGGATGCACGGCCACCAACATGGACAACCAGGAAGAGGAGATGAGTAGACTATTCCAGATCAAAATCCAGATCAAGAGAACTAAGGTAAATGCTTTAGTGGATAACGGTTCTTAGTCTAACTTGATTTCTGAAGTAGTTGTAAAGAAGCTTGGTCTTAAGATGTACGAGCATCCACACCCTTATCCTTTGGGTTAGGTGAAGAAGGGTGTTGAAATTCAAGTAACAAGAAGATGTAAGGTCAAGTTTGGGATAAATTCCTAGTATATTGATGTTTTGGAAGTTGACGTTATTCCACTTGATGCTTTTGATGTTGTATTCGGGAGTCCTTACTTGTATATTAGGGATGTTATATTTATGAGAAGGGAAAACCAATATAGATGGGTCAAGGATGGGATCAGCTACAACATCCGAGCACACCAAAGTGTAAGACATGAGTTACTATGGTGAGTGCTAACCAAGAAAAATGACTTATTTAGGAAAATCATAATCAGTTTTGTTTACTTTTATTAAAGGATAAACAAGATGGGGTAGAAGTTTCAAATATTTCTAACCAAGGAAAGCATGATTTGGATAGTATTATTCAATCCTTTCATGAAGTTTTTCAGGCTCCCAGTGGGTTACCACCAAAATGGGAAGTAGAGGACAAGATTCAGCTATTGCCAGAGTCCCCTCTACCGAACATCGGGTTGTATAGACAATCTTTGCTTGAGAGTATTGAAGTAAAGAAACAACTCTGGGAACTACTAGACCAAGGGGTGATACATCCGAGCACCTAACCATGTGGTTCACCTATTGTGATGGTGCCTAAGAAGGATGGTTCTTGGAGAATGTGCATCAACTACCGCACTTTGAACAAGATCACAATAAAAACAAATATCCACTTCCCCGCATATATGATCTCTTGGACCAACTTTAGCATGCCAAATTCTTCATGAAGTTGGATCTCAAGTCTGGTTATCACCAATTTAGAATGGAGGATATATGGAAGACTACCTTAAAAACAAATCAGGGTTTGCATGAATGGTTAGTATTTCCTTTTGGGTTATGCAATGCACCCACTACATTTATGAGATTAATGAATGATGTATTACATGATTTCATAGATTCATGTGTCATTGCATATTTAGATGATATTCTAATTTTTAGTGCCATATGGGAGGAGCATCTAACCCATTTACAACAAGTCTTGCAAGTTCTCAAGGAGAAACAACTGCTTTGTAATATGAAGAAATGTGAGTTTTCCAAACAATCACTTGTCTATCTTGGGCACGTGGTTGGAGGAGGAGAGCTACGAGTGGATCCAAAGAAGGTGGAAGCCATCACCAACTGGCCAACACCAATAGGAGCCATAGAGACTAGGAGTTTTGTTGGATCAGTATAGTACATGCAGAAGTTCATTCTGAGTTTCTCCGCAATGCAACACCTCTACATACAATGGCCGTAAAGAGTAAGGTTTTTGACTGGGGTAAGGAACAACACAAATCCTTTGAGTTATTGAAATACAAGATTATTCATGCTCCAGTACTTGCTCTTCCTAATTTGCAACAGCCTTTTGAAGTAGAGACATATGCCAATGATTACGCCATGGGCGCAGTGTTGCTTCAAGGAGGTAAACCCGTATGTTATCATTCTGAAACCTTCACTTTAGCAGTTAAAGGATATTTAGTATATGATAAGGAATTGTATGCACTAGTTTAGGAAATTAAAAATGGAAGCATTAGTTGTTGGGTAAAGAAAATATTCTTCACACTAACCACAAACCTCTCCAAGGTATTTGCAAGCACAATATAAATTGCAAGCAGCATGACACTACAAATGGATGGGGTTCCTTCAGCAGTTCCATCTGGTGATCAAATACAAGAAGGGTAGTACAAACTTGGTGGCAGACATGTTGTCTAGGCCACCCAAACAGAGAATATTTCCTCTTTGGCCACTATCTCTTAGATCGATCCCTTCACGAAGGAAGCTTATGAAGAGGCATATGCCCAAGACAAAGACTTTGGGGTGACATTTCAGCAGTTATAGTCCCAAGGGGTTGAAAGGACAAGGATTGAAGATTGTTATCTCAAAGACAGGTTGCTCTATCGATGGGGGAAGCTTTGTATGCTAGAAGAAGAGTGAATTATATTGATGAGGGAAACACATACCTCAAAAGTAGCGGGACATTTCGGTGTTGGTAAGACCCTAGCCCACTTGCAAAGGTACATGTATTGGCCCAATATGCAAGAAGAAGTATCAAAATTTATATGTGGATGTAAACTTTGTTATACTAGCAAGCCTAAGACTAGGAAGGAGGGTTTTTATATGCCTTTTCCAGTACCTACTCGTCCATGGGAGGACATTTCTATGGATTTTGTAGGAGGATTACCTATTTCTAAACATGGCCATGACTACCTATATGTTGTTGTTGATAGATTTAGTAAGATGTGTATTCTTATGGCATGTAAAAACACAATCAAAATAAATGAGGCAACAAATGTTTTCTTTGCTAATGTATGGGTGCATTTTGGTTTGCCAAATTCTATTGTTTCTGATAGGGATTCCAGGTTCTTGGGGAAGTTTTGGACTAATTTGTGGGACAAGATGGATACTAGGTTATAGAGGAGCACAAATTTCCATCCATGACAAATGGACAAACAGAGGTGGTAAACATGACTTTGGTACAATTGATCAAAGGGTATAATAGAAAATATCCAAGGACTTGGGATGAGTCCTTAGCCTACATTCAACATTCCTATAATTGGGCAGTACACACATCCACTATAAAGTCACCATTTGAAGCATGCTTGGGACATCTACCTACAAATCCGTTGGACATAGCAGTTGGGCATCAGGATGAGGAGGAGACACGAGACACAAAGGTGACTAGAGAAAATAAATTCATTGAGAGGATATGGAAAATCCATCTCAAAGTCAAAGAATAGCTAGAGAAATCTCAAGCCAAGTACAAAGCTAGGCACGATCAACATAGGAGAGAACATAAGCTACATGTTGGAGATAGAGTTTGGCTTTACTTGAGCAAGGAGAGATTACAAGGTCAAACCGGAAACTCAAGCCACTACGATATGGGCCCTTCACCATATTGGAGCAGGTTGGAGAAAATGTTTTTCGGCTTGACTTGCCACCATTTATGAGGATGTACTCTGTAGTAAATTGTGAGAACTTACACCTATATGAGCCATCCATGCTAGATGAAGATGAAGGTCTATAGTTGCTACCTTCCATTGAGGATTGCGTCTTGGACTCACGAGGTGAATTGGAGGAGGATGTAGTGCTGCAATAGAAGGTTAGAGAGACAAGGAGAGGTCCGCAGGAGTCTTGGCAGATTGGATTGAAAGGAAAGACACCAAGGCAGGCCTGGTGGTACTCAAAGGAGCAAGTGAGGGAATTATTTCCTCATCTACTCCCCCACTAAGCTTTTGTGGGACCAAAAGCCTCCTAAGATGATCTATAAACTCTTCAACTTTAGAATTATCCATAGAATCACAATTAATCCTTATTGTTATACTTTGTATTAGAAAATAATAGAGATAGCTAGTAAATGAATTATACTTAGAATAAAAAATTTGTAGATAGGGAAAGAATATAGATTCATACACCAACAATTTTATCTCCGAAAACCTCCAGAGGAGGAAAACCTACAGGAAGGGAAATTTCTCTTTCTTCCCACTTTTATTGGCCAATTCAATAATAAGTACATAAATTACAATAAGTATGAAAGAGAAGTAAATAATATCTCACACTTCCTCCCAGTTACTTGCTTCTGACTCAATTACTCCTTTCTTCTACAAATCACAATTCCAACACTAAGAGCTTCTTACTCACTTGATTCATGCTTCGATGCCTTTGTTCTCTTCCATAACATGCATTTATAGTCTTTCTCATGTTCTCCTGTGCATTGGAGAATGGGAAAAGTCATGCAGAAGAAGAGACATGGACACCCTTTGGAATTCTGGGACTATTCGCATCATATTTTATTTTCTATCCGCAAGAGCCAGGACCGCCACCCAATGTAGATCTGGTGGTCCTAGGACTGCCGCCCTGGTGGGGTGGTGGTTTTGTAACCGCGCCCTGCACTGTGAGACTAGCGGTCTTGTCACTAAACAGACAAAACCGTAGTGTATATATATTTTTCTTCTTCGTGTTGGCTGATTTGATATAGTAGAGTCATTTTGGATCCCTATGGATCACACCTCCCTTGCTTAGGAGGATTTTGGTCCCTGCTTAGGCGGTCATGTCACTAAATAATTCCCTCACTTGCTCCTTTAGGTACCACCGGCCTCGCTTTGGTGTCTTTCCCTTCAGGTCCAATTCTGCCAAGACTCTTGCAGACCTCTCCTAGTCTCTCTGAACTTTTGTTGTAGTACTACATCCTCCTCCAATTTTCCTTGTGAGTCCAAGACACAATCCTCAATGGAAGGTAGCAATTGTAGTCCTTCATCTTCATCTAGCATGGATGGCTCATATAGGTGCAAGTTCTCGCAGTTTACTAGAGTACATCCTCATGAATGATGGCAAATCAAGTCGAAAGACATTTTCTCCAACCTGCTCCAATATGGTGAAGGGTCCATATCGTAATGGCTTGAGCTTCCATGCTTGACCTTGTAGTCTCTCCTTTCTCAAGTAAAGCCAAACTCTATCTCCAACATGAAGCTTATGTTCCCTTCTATGCTGATCATGCAGAGCTTTGTACTTGGTCTGAGATTTCTCTAGTTGTTCCTTGACTTTGAGATGGATTTTCCGGATCCTCTCAATGAATTTGTTTGCTCTAGTCACCTCTATGTCTCGTGTATCCTTCTCATCCTGTTGTCCAACTGCTATGTCCAGCATATTTGTAGGTAGATATCCCAAGCATGCTTCAAATGGTGACTTCATAAGTGGATTTGTGTACTTGCAGTGTAGACACCCTAATTCACATCTATCCTAAATCAATTAATTCCCCTTCCTCATTTCTCACAAAATACACTTGAATTAATCAAATATAATTTGATTAATTATCCATTTCAAAATCTAAAAAATAACCCAATCCTCACCACATGTCATTATTCTCCATGTTTTTCTACTATTGAATTAAAAATTCAAATTCAAATCCTCACCCACCCTTCGTGGTCCCCACTCACCTAAAATCCTCCACTTATGAATTAAAAATATAATTCAAATCCTCACTCATTCTTCGTGGCCCCCACTCATCTAATCTTGCCCACATTTTCAAACCACTCACCTAATCTTGCCCACATTTTCAAACCACTCACTTAATCTTGCCCACATTTTCAAACCATGATTACTTAAATTAATCTAAGTTAATCACTCCCCCAGGCTATAAATACAACCTTACCCCTCCCCTCTAAAGACACTGAGAATAAGCTTGAATGCCATATCTAAGTTCTTGCATCCTTTGAGCAAAGAACATCCTTCTATCTCGTCCTAATGCCCAAATAACATCATAATCCTTTTTCCCATCTGGTGCAAAGTAAGAGGATCGTTGTTGCAGGAAGGTCTTGCTCCGTCTTGAAGAAAAGCACCTACATATCACACAATCAGGGCTCAATCCAAGTTTCCTAGCCCATTCCGAGGTTTGCTACGGAACGCGAAAGAGGAGGTAATATTATTGGTATTTTACTTCCTTGTTAGTAGTGTATTTTTCCTAGCTTACATTTTGGCACGCCCGGTTACTTTCGATCTGTTACCATTAATTTCCCAATTAGTGGTTTTATCTATTCTTTGTTTATTATTGTTCGTTATTATTTCTTTTTCTAGTTCCTTATGGCCTTCTTTGGTTAACCTTCATGCTTTGGGTAGTGTTTTTGTTATGTGGTGTTTTTGTGGTGTATCTCGCAGTTATAACAACAATGAAACTATGAAGCTCATCATGTCTTTGATCTCCTCGGTGCTTGGTGTTTATTCCTAGTTGATTTTGCTATTCACTGTGATCTATAGAAACACATGAACTAGTCATTAGTTTATCATCTCATACATGGGACAACCAAGGAAAATGCATTTATTTATTTATTTTTGCTAAAATAACTACTTTGAGGAAATTAATTATTTTTTTCTTTTATTTTAGTCAATAATTTTGTGATCTAACTCTTTCTTTTTGTTTATTGTTCTTTTTAACCTTCATGTCAAAATTTTAGCTTCTCAAGTGAAGTACGAAGTCGAAAATAAAAAAATCAGCTCCCGGGACGTTTTTCTCACGTTCAAAATTTTCATTCAAAGTGTTACCATAGCCTATCTTAGGAAGCCATAAATTTTGCTTCCGAACTCTAATGACTTCATTTTTTTAACGGAAAGGTATCGAAAAAGATCTATGCAATGAAAACATATTTTTAGATTTAGACTTACATAAAATTTTGGTTTCATTTCTTCTAACACCTGTGTTTTTAAAAAAAACAACAAAATTATAGTTTTTTTTTTTTTTTTTATATTTCACGTAACAACCTCACACGTATGCTCTTTCCTCACACTTCAAAAGTGATCTTGGAAATTAGAAACGTGAGGCCACTCTGGCTCGCAAAATAAATTTTTTTAAATTTTTTTACCTTACATTTCAATTTTCCATGACAACACTTCTAGGTAACGTTTTCACACTCTTCTTTCGTCGTTTTTCTTTTTTGTGAAAATAATCCTTATCGCTATTTCAAAATCATGATTAATTGCAATAATTATTAGCATTTAAAAAAATCTATTCCAATTGTATCCGCGTATGCTCTTTTCTTGCGCCTTCGAGCGATCTGGAAAATCAGAAACGGTCACAATTTTTTTTAGTTTCTTGTTCTAACATTGCAGGATCCTCTAGCTTTGTTTTCCAACTATCATTTCAATCATTATTTTCCTTTGTCATATTATTAATATTTGTTTGGTCGTTGGTTGTGTATGCTCTTTTCTACGCCTTTGAGCGATCTGGAAAAAAAAAAAACCATGATCACTTTTCTAACATTTCGTTTCATAGGATAACTACTAATTTGTTTTTCGTAGAACGCGTCATTGGAATCTTGTCAAAAAAAAAAAAAAAAAACAAAAATCTTGCAAAAATACCACCATTCAAAGAAAATTGCTAAAACCAACAAAAAGTACACTTAGTACGCAATTATTTTTGTACTAGTGATTTATTTCAAGTTGGAAAGAACCTACATTTAATCACTTTATCATATTGTTTTTGCACATGACGAGGTGGATTTCATCACCACCAAAGCTACACTAGTGATGTGGACTTGACTACCACGCACCAACAACATTTCATCTGCATTGCGCTTTGAGACCTCGTCTCATCACAAGATTTGGTATTTAACTCGCCCTACTCTTCACTTATAGGTAATGTTGTAGTGCAGCGCATGCGAGTCACACCTAAATAGCTCTAACAACGAAGCCTGGACATCATCCCTATAAATATTCAGGGGGTTATAAGGACACCATACACATTCATCCCTCCATCACCTTCCACCTTTTCACAAAACCTATTCTCGGACGTGGTGGTGATTCACTCTGAAATAGGCAAGTAAGAATTGGTGAGTCTCCTCTAGTGCTCTAAGGGTTCCCCGTACCAATTCTATCCCCCGTATAAAATTATGTATATCAAGACTAGGGTATATCAGAGGACGCATCTTCTTGGAGTAATAAGAGCCTGCATCCACCATTTCATAGCATACTTGTATGATTCAGTATGAAACAATGATCATTCCCGAAGAAGTTACCTCATAAGCCAAAACAATTGAATCTACATGATTACTTGTTGTTTGAAAACAAAATACTTTAGCATTATTTTATCATAAAACTTGGCTGATATCAATGTGTTCATCAGAAAATTTCAGACCCTAGTTATGTTCCACACAAAAATCAGTTCTTGACCAATTCAATACCAAGCGAAAACATCCAAACAATCCAACAACATAAACTAAAACATCGCACCAATTTCATTAGCTTACTTCAACCAACATTACATCTACCATAGCTTGTCCTTGGCTATATCCAACTGATATTGAGTGACTAGCATTCACTCCCCATATTGTCAATTGTCAAAACATCCTTCATAGCTTATTTCCAGCTATATCAAACTAATATTGGGTGACTTGTTTGAGTTCACTCATTATTTTTTCCACCATCGCATTTATCCAAATCACAGCCAACACAAATCCTTTCATAACTCATTTTGAGTTATATCACAACCATATTGAGATTAACCTATTCAGGTTACTTTCCCTGTCAACAATCCCAAGCTTGTTTAAGCCAAACCAATCAACATCTTCATCATAGCTTATTTGAGCTATATCCCATTTGTATCGAGTACCTTGTTTGAGTGTACTCCTTACATTGTCTTCTGGTAAGCTTGTTTAAGCCAAATCTAAACCATTTTCATTATAGATTGTTTGAGCTATCACATATTTCTCCCGAGTATCTTGTTTAAGCTTACTCCTTATAGCCTTACTTGTTAAAACTTGATTGAGCCAAAACAAAGATCACAATCAATAGGTTGAGTTCTTCATCGCACCTTTCTTTGTTCTCCCTCTCTTTCAACCACGATGAATTCACAAAAAACATCACACAATGAGCTATTAGAACAAATTAATAAGATGACAACACAACTCTCTCATATGGCTACCCAAATCAGTGAACGATCACCCAAAAGGCCAATCATACAACCTCACGAAGACATCAATTCACATAAAGTCCAACGTCAGTTTACCCCCCTTGGAGAAAATCTCTTTAGTGTTTTTCATCAACTAAAAGAGGCTAAACTGATAAGATATCCAATTACAAAACCCTTTGTCAAAGGGGAAGCTAAGCCATGTTGGTACAAACCTAACACATATTGTGAATTTCATCGCATTGATGGTCATCACACAAATAAATGTGTGTGATTTAAGAATTACGTCCAAGACTTAATTGATGACGACGACATCATCTTTATAGAACTTGATGACAACGCTCTTGCAACCAATGACACATCCAATACCACAAATTTCCATGAAGAGTTGACTACTGTCGAAACTCCTATATATATTGAAATTCCATGAGATCATGATGACAATAGTCAAGCCTCTCTAATTCCAAACCAATCCATATCTTCTTCAAATTTCCTTCCATTAGTTCAAACATACATTGAACTGTTTTAGACAACAACATTCTTCCAACATCTAATGAGCACTTGAACTTATTTCAAGACTCTCTTTTAACCCAAACATATATTGAACCTGTTTTGGGCAACCACATTCTTCCAACATCTAATGACCTTGACCTCGTTTCAAGACTCCCTTTCAAACCTTGATATTACTGTAGACACTACAGAAGAGGTTCCATCAATAGGTACCATTAAGTTTGATTCTATTATTCCAATATTGGCTCTTATGCCTAACATCTCTAGCCTTGTTGTCAAAACACAACCACATCAAGTTTGGACACTTGCAACAATGCAACCTGTCATGTCCATCATGCTTTCAACGATCGATCTTGCAGGCATCTCATCACTAATTATTCTCACCTATCAAGACTTCTACGTGCATACATTCTACAAGGTACTTATACCCAAGAATATCTTTACACAACCTTTTCCATCTTTAATCGTGAATCTATCCTCAAAACAATCAATTAATGGAAAAATAGAAGCAACAAACCAAATAACACAAACCATCATTGTCAACACACATGGAAGCTATTGGCTTAACCAAATCTATCCCACTCTTTGGGCTTACCACACATCTTATCACACACCTACTAGAGCCACTCCCTTCTCCTTTGTTTATGGTTGGGAAGCTATTTTACATGTCAAGGTTGAATTTCCATCCTTCAGAATATCCCTCAAAGATGTAATCAATCAAGATTATTATCGACACTCACGCCTTAATGAACTCGAGCTTCTTGATGAAAAACAACTTAATGCCCTAGATCATCTTCCATTCTATCAAAATCGGCTATGGCGTAGCTACCATGAAAAATTCAAACCTAGAAAATTTAAGGTCAATGATCTCATTCTCAAAGAAAATCGAAAGAACACACCCAAAGAACGAGACAAACAAGACAAATTTGAGCCCAACGAAATCATAGATAATTTTGGGTTTGGAGCTTATAAATTGGCCATTGACATAGGCCAAGTCCTTGACAAACCCATGAATGCATTCCATTCAAATAAATTATATTCTTGAAAGCACTCTATATTCCGGGAAACAACAACGTGTACATTGTTCCTTCTTGTCGTACTTATCTCTCGAATAAATCTATTCATTTCCATTGGCAAACATTTTCATTATCAAAATCACATATTCATATTTATCATCATGAGACAAGTGCTAATATAAATCCTATTAAGTTTGTGAGCATCATACTTCTTATCATATCTTCCATTTTCAGTCGCTTTCATCTATGGTCATACCTAGAAGCTTACTGATGGTAATATATTCCCTTCAAAAACATTCTCTCTTTCATAACAAAGCTCTAAACTTCTTTACCTAGTTTGTTTGGTCATCCATCTCAGGTATTTGGTGTCAACCCTCGTGTCCTACTAGTCGTGTGGGCTGAGATTGGGGCAAATGTTTCTTCCCAAATACAAAGCACTATTGTAAAAAAATCCATCAATTCAATAACTTATGAATAATTCATTGTCACATCTTTCATCCTTCATAGTCTTTGGTGTTGAGCCCACACTTCTTACTGGTAGTGTGAGACTGGGAATGGAGGAAGGTGCCCTTACTCATCTACGTCTTGTCTTCGGTGATAAACCCTTGCCTCTTACAAGTGGCATGGGACAAAGCGTAGGGGTCATTCTCATAAAAGCATAAAAACATTGCAAAATATTAAAAAAACCAAAACAAAACAAAAAAAGACAAAAAGGGAATTCACTCGCCTATATTTTGCCTTCGGTGATGAGCCCTTGCTTCTCACTAGTAGCATGGGGCAAGGCATAGGGAGTCATTTCAAAAATACAAAATCTTACAGGCTTACAAATTATAGAATCCCCAAACACGTAATTTAGATGCCTAAGTGAAGAGAGAACTATCCCTTAACCTCATATCTTATCAATCAACAGGCCACATAACTGTCTAAGTCTAGCATGTGACTCATAAAGTGAAAGCCATTTTTGAAACTGGTTCAATACCGTTATGAAGAATGGAGTCACAATTTCCCAAAGGGATTGTTGTTAGCATTTGTCTCTATATTCATTATCTACCTCCTACGTCCTTCTTGATTCTTGGTGATGAGCCCACACATCTTACTAGTTGTGTGGAGTCAAGAATGGAGCTGGAATTATTTTCATCATATCATCACCACCATATCCTGCCAATGGAAAGAGAATTTGTGTTATTCTGAGCATAAGTTACAACACGGAACACAGTACATACGGATAATATCCATGTTTATCACCTCTCAAAAATAAGTTTGCACTTTGGTCCATAAATTGCCAATCACAGTGTAAAAATCTACAAACATTTGAAAATCGTCAAAAATCTAAAAACAATGTAAAAATCTAAAAACATTTGAAAATCGTCAAAAATCAAAAACAGTGTAAAAATCAAAAATCTAAAAACATTTGAAAATCGTCAAAAATCCAAAAACAATGTAAAAATCTAAAATCTAAAAACATTTGAAAATCAAAAATAAAAACAATGTAAAAATCTAAAATCCAAAAACATTTGAAAATTGTCAAAAACCCAAAAACATTAGAAACAATCATCCAAAATCCAACAAAAAAATTAGAACTCGTCAAAAATCTAAAAATATTAGAAACACTCATCAAAAATCTAAAAACATTACACATAATCATCAAAAATCCAAAACCATTAACAAGAATCGTCAAAAATCCAAAAACATTTGAAAATCGTCAAAAAGTCAAAAACATTTGAAAATCGTCAAAAATCAAAAATATTAGAAAATCTATATATAATATATATAATAAAAAACTATTTGCCAATAATAAAAAATATATATATAATAAAAAAATCCACAAAATCGCAAAAAAAAAAACTCTAAAATAACCAACACAATTTAACCTTTGAACTATTATCCCCAACGAATGATCCAATCACCTTATGACTACCAAATTCAAACCACTTCTCCTCACGTGAATCCTCGCTTGGGGCAAATCTAGCTCTCATTATTTCCTTGTTTGAGGACAATGACCCAATACTTTACTATGTCCTCGCACTCTCGCTGGGGACATCCAATCAATCCTCACCGTGGAACACGTTAGGGACATGTTTATTGGTTCTTGTGTTGCATTATTAGTTGTAAATTATTAATTACTTTCTTGCATCTTGATATATTACAGGGGGCATCTTGATTTTATGTATCCTGGTGTTCTCTCTAATATTCTTATGTTATCTGATTGCATGTCATACTGGGGCATCATACTTTCTTGATGGCCTCTGTCTATGCTCTCTTCCATTTACATATTGTATTGGGGCATCAAACCTTTTTTATGGCCCCTATCTATGCTATCACGCATATTACAGTCTAGTCATCCTGATCTTTTATATCACGATGCATCCTGTTATGTGCTATATTAAAATTAAGATACTTTTCATCACGTGAGTATCTTCCTGCATGATCAACATCTTACTTTGCACCCCATCCATTCACCCATACTAATACATTCCCTAGTTTGGGAATCCTACTTGATCACCATTGCAGTTTGTGAATCCTACTTGATGATCTTTCTCAAGTAGCATTCTCTATCCAAGCAGCTCCTCCCCCACCATGCTCACCATGTATTTGATCCATTCATCCTCGCTCCTCATTTTTACTCCTCCGCCACTTATCCCCATATTACCCTTCTCACCATTCCTATCCCCTCTCACCCATTTGTATTCTTTCCTTTCACCCTTTTGCTTCCCGCTTGACAATCTTACTTAATAACCCCTTCTATATGGAATCCTCGGTGGAGGTTTACCTCTCCCTAAGATCTTCCCGCTGTAGAAGCTTCTTCACCACCTCCCCTCTCATCAAACAACAATCACCACCAAACACATCTTCCCATTCCACCTCTTCTACTTCCCATTCTTGCATCATTACTCTCACCACGCGGGCATCCCAATTAAGGATTCCCCTCACACTCTCCACCCTCCACTACATATATTCCTTCATCCATTCATGTTACACTCATTTGTTTCCTTTCTTTCTTATTATCACCTCATCTCATATCATATACCACTCAGGCATACCTCACTCACTCTTTTCTCATCCTTCCCCAAATCCATCTTATGCCTGGTCATCCTACTTACACGCTTTCGTAGTATGGAAAATTCACTTGAGGGTTCCCCTTCAATCCATTTTGTCATACCCTATTCCCACCAACTCTAACATCATCCTTCTTCTTCCTCAGCTTGGCGATCTTACTTAACCATTCTGGCCGCATGGCAATCTTACTTAAGACTTCCACTTAAGGTTGATCTACCCTATGGCCTTCCCCCATCCCATCATATTTCCCCATCTTATTTCTCCCACCTCTCATCACAATCATCTTCTTCAACCTACCATTCCACCCTTGTCCCCAATATCATCTTGTCTTTCTCCTTGCATATCATCCTGTCGGTTGGGTGATCCTACGAAACCTCTCCAGCAACATGACAATCTTACTTAAGAGATTCTCTTAAGCATGACATGTCATCTTACACTCGCCCATCACTCTACAATCTCACCATCCATCTTTCCTCTTCATTCCCCATCATCACATATTTTTACCACCACTATCACCCTCCTCTGCTTGGCAATCTTACTTAACCACTCACCCGGCATGGCGATCTCACTTAAGAGTCCCTCTTAAGGATGATCTGTCTCCTTGCCTTTCCCCATCACTACGCACCCTTCACCCTTCACTTTTTCTCGGCATTCCCCATTATCACATCCTTTCACCTCCTTTTCGATTCTCGCAAACACCACTTCTCACTTGACCACTTGTCATCTCCAATTTTTCTCACTTGGAAATCTTACTTAACCACTTCCGTCACATGACAATCTTATGTCAAGGTCCTCCCTACACTTAACTTGTCATCGTGAACTTCTCCCCGCCTCATTCTTTGTTCACTTTGTTGATCGCTTCTTCCACCTGGTATCTCCTACTACCCACTTTTTCCTCCTACTATTATCCTTTCTCCACATATCCTCTTACAACATACATCTAATCTCTTCCGCCTACAATCACATTCTTTTCCCCATTTTCCCCTTCTTGATCCATCATCCTTCATACCGTTTCTTCCCATTCTTTTCATGTCTTGGTTCTTCATCCTCACTTTGTTCATCCTCATCACCCGCATCCTCTCCTCACTTTCACCTAGTCCCAACTCATCCCTCCCATTTTCTTTACTCTTTCCACTTCATCTTCTCAAATTCCCCCACATTTCTACCCACACACATTCGCCATTATTGTTAACACTCCTATATCATTCTTTCATCATCATCTTCTCTTCCCGTGCTAATAATTGTAAACAGGTTTTCCCTAAAAATCATCAATCCTCATTCCACACGACCTCATTCACTCCCTTGGACCTTCTAGAGTTTCCCTTCATTCATTCCCTCCTCTAAGCCCACCACTCATCAAAAAGGTTTTCCTAACGTCCCTTTGTTGGTGTTACCCTTTCCAATCCTTATTAGCTTTCTCCTTTTCTTCATTTTTTCTCTCACCCTTCCCCACCACTCATTATAAAGGGGATTTCCCTAACGTCCCCTCATTTCCTTTGCCTCTTCTCTCCCCCATTCTCTTTTCTCTCCTATTCTTTTCCCTCAATCCCACCCTTTCTTATCGCTTCTTACCCATCTCTCCAACTTCTCTTCGCCCTCTTCAATATCTTTATTGTCTTCATCATACATCCTTTTTCTATTTTCTCGTCATCCTAGTATCCTCATTTCATACATCTCCGCATCTTTTCCAATCAATGTCATTCCTCCCCTCTTTCTTCTCTGAACATTCCTTATATCGTTCCCTTTCCACTTATTACCCCCTTTCTGTATTCCCTTCCTTCTACATCATTTTCTTTGTTATCCTCTTCTCTCTCCCACCCCTCATCTTATTTCCCTTCCCCTGTATCGTCTCCTTCCCCTTTTTCCATCACGTTTCCTCCTTACTTCCCCATCGATAACTTGGTTGTTCAGCGTTGTCCTGTCTTTTTTATCATACCACCCTCCACATGCATCTCCATACGGTCTGTTCCATATTCTTTGCCTTGGTCTTCCTCGCAATGACACGATTCCTTCAATCTTCTCCTTGTATTTGTTCTATCTTCCTTTCCTCTCCCCTAATTTTCACGTTTCTTCTTACCACTTCTCTTTTCTCTACCACCCCTACCTTTTCATTCATTTTGTATCTGTTTCTCTTATTTTCTCTCATCTTTTTCACACTTTCCTCGCCCTCATAGTTTCTTTTTTTTTCTCCGTTCTACTTCTTCTTTCATCCTCTTTCAATTTTCATCCATTTCACCCCCTACTCCCACCTTGTTTTAGCCCTTTTATTTATCCTTTCCCGTTTCTGCTTTTCTCAGCTCTATCATTTATTTCACTTCCACGCATCCCTCTTTACTATCTCTGTTGCTTCCTTCATTTTACACATCTCTCTATTTTATCCCTTCACCCTCTACTCTGTCATTTTCCTATTTTTTCCTTGTTTGTCCTTCATCATTCCCTTCTTCCCCTATCATCCCTCTCTCTTATTTCTACCTCTTCCATTCTTTTTTCCCCTCCCCTATCTCCCTTACTCTTCTCGTAATCAACCCCCAATCCTATCCATTCCCTTTTCTCTTTCCCACACACCCTCACACCTAGCATTCAAGGCCGATTGAATCCTTTCTCCATTTGTGTCGTGCGGTCATTCCAGTCTCTTCCACTCCATTATCGTCCTCTTCTCTCGCATAATTCATTTCTCTTCTTTTCGAGAGTTCTATCGTATATTCCATTCTCATCAGTCCTCTCGAGGGGGCATCACCACATCTATCCATAATCACATCTTCTCATGACATTTTTGTCTTGGAGGATACTATGATATCCGTCACTCACCACTTTCTATTCTCCCCAACAAACATTCGCTCTACCTTTAAAAAAAGTAGATTGAATTCTTCCCCATACTCTACTTTCTTTGAAAGGACACTACTTTCATAGTACCCTTCCAAAGAGGGGCAAATATAGACACCCTAATTTCACATCTATCCTAAATCAATTAATTCCCTTCCTCATTTCCCACAAAAATACACTTCGAATTAATCAAATATAATTTGATTAATTATCCATTTCAAAATCCAAAAAATAACCCAATCCTCACCACATGTCATTATTCTCCATGTTTTTCTACTATTGAATTAAAAATTTAAATTCAAATCCTCACCCACCCTTCGTGGTCCCCACTCACCTAAAATCCTCCACTTATGAATTAAAAATATAATTCAAATCCTCACCCATTCTTCGTGGCCCCCACTCATCTAATCTTGCCCACATTTTCAAACCACTCACATAATCTTGCCCACATTTTCAAACCACTCACTTAATCTTGCCCACATTTTCAAACCATGATTACTTAAATTAATCTAAGTTAATCACTCCCCCAGGCTATAAATACAACCTTACCCCTCCCCTCTAAAGACACGAGAGAATAAGCTTGAATGCCATTTCTAAGTTCTTGCATCCTTTCAAGAAAGAACATCCTTCGCCTCGTCCTAATGCCCAAATAGCCTCATAATCCTTTCCCATCTCGGTGCAAAGTAAGAGGATCGTTGTTTAGGAAGGTCTTACTCCGTCTCAAGAAAAGCACCTACATATCACACAATCGTGGCTCAATCCAAGTTTCCTAGCCCATTCCGAGGTTTGCTACGGAACACGAAAGAGGAGGTAATATTATTAGTATTTTACTTTCTTGTTAGTAGTGTATTTTTCCTAGCTTACAACCCAGTTATAGGAATGTTGAATGTAGGCTAAGGAAACTTCCCAAGTCCTTGGGTATTTGTCTGTTATACCCTCTAATCAACTATACCAAAGTCTGTTTACCACCTCTATTTGTCCATCTATCTATGGATGGAAAGTTGTGCTCCTCTGTAACCTGGTATCCATCTTGTCCCACAAAGTAGTCCAAAATTTCCCAAGAACCTGGAATCCCTGTCAGAAACAATAGACTTTGGCAAACCAAAATGCACCCATACATTAGCAAAGAAAAGATCTTTCGCCTCATGTGCTTTTACTGTCTTTTTACATGCCATAAGAATACACATCTTACTAAATCTATCAACAACAACATAGAGATAGTCATGGCCATGTTTAGACATAGGTAATCCTCCTACAAAATCCATAGAAATGTCCTCCCATGGACGAGTAGGTACTGGCAAAGGCATATACAAACCTTCCTTCCTAGTCTTAGGCTTGCTAGTACAACAAAGTTTACATCCCCGTATAAATTTTGATACTTCTTCTTGCATATTGGGCCAATACACGTACCTTTGCAAGTGGGCTAGGGTCTTACCAACACCGAAATGTCATGCTACTTTCAAGGTATGTGCTTCCCTCATCAATAGAATTCACTCTTATTTTGGCACGCAAAGCTTCCCCCATCGGTAGAGCAACCCATCTTTGAGATAAAAATCTTCAATCCTTGTCCTTTCAGCCCCTTGGGACTACAAATGCTGAAATGTCACCCCAAAGTCTTTGTCCGGGCATATGCCTCTTTGTAAGCTTCCTTCGTGAAGGGATCGATCTAAGAGATAGTGGCCAAAGAGGAAATATTCTCCTTTGGGTGGCCTAGACAACATGTATGCCACCAATTTTGTACTACCCTTCTTGTATTTGATCACCGGATGGAAACTATTGAAGGAACCCCATCCATTTGTAGTGCCTTGCCTGCTGTAATTTAGACTGTGCTTGCAAATATTGGAGAGGTTTGTGGTTAGTGTGCACAATAGTTTCTTTACCCAACAAATAATGCTTCCATTTTTTAATTTCCTAAACTAGTGCATACATTTCCTTATCATATACTAAATATCCTTTAACTGCTGAAGTGAAGGTTTTGAATGATAACATACGGGTTTACCTCCTTGAAGCAACACTGCGCCCATGGCGTAATCATTGGCATATGTCTACTTCAAAAGGCTATTGCAAATTAGGAAGAGCAAGTACTGGAGCATGACTAATCTTGTATTTCAATAACTCAAAGGATTTGTCTTGTTCCTTACCCTACCAAAAACTTACTTTACGGCCACTATGTGTAGAGGTGTTGCAATCATGGAGAAACCCATAATGAACTTCCGCATGTATTATACGATCCCACAAAACTCCTAGTCTCTATGGCTCCTGTTGGTGTTGGTCAGTTAGTGATGGCTTCCACCTTCTTTGGATCCACTCGTAGCTCTCCTCCTCCAACCACGTGCCCAAGATAGACAAGTGACTATTTGGACAAATTCACATTTCTTCATATTACAAAGTAGTTGTTTCTCCTGAGAACTTACAAGACTTGTTGCAAATGAGTTAGATGTTCTTCCCATGTGGCACTAAAAATCAAGATATCATCTAGATATACAATGACACATGAATCTATGAAATCCCACAATACATCATTCATCAATCTCATAAATGTAGCGGGTGCATTACATAACCCAAAAGGAAGTACTAACCATTCATACAAACCTTGTTTTGTCTTGAAGGAAGTCTTCCATATATCCTCCTCCTTCATTCTGACTTGGTGATAACTTGACTTGAGATCCAACTTTATGAAAATTTGGCATGTTGAAGCTGGTCCAAGAGATCATCTATGCGGGAAGTGGATATCTGTTCTTTATGGTGATCTTGTTCAAAGCATGGTAGTCGATGCACATTCTCCAAGAACCATCCTTCTTTGGAACCATCACAATAGGTGAACCACATGGTGAGGTGCTCGAGACGTATCACCCCTTGGTCTAGTAGTTCATGGAGTTGTTTCTTTACTTCAGTACTCTCAAGCAAGGATTTCCTATACAACCCGATGTTCGGTAGAGGGGATTCTGGCAATAGTTGAATCTCATGCTCTACTTCCCATTTTGGTGGTAACCCACTAGGAGCCTGAAATACTTCCTAAAAAGATTGAATAATACTATCCAAATCATGCTTTCCTGGTTAGAAATCTCTGCAACTTCTACCCCATCTTGTTTATCCTTTAATAAAAGTAAACAAAACTGATTATGATTTGCCTAAATAAGTCATTTTGCTTGGTTAGCACTTACCATAGTAACCCGTGTCTTACATTGGTGTGCCGGATGTTGTAGCTGATCCCATCCTTGACCCATCTATACCAGTTTTCCTCCTCATAAATATAGCATCCCTAATATACAAGTAAGGACTCCCAAATACAACATCAAAAGCATCAAGTGGAATAACATCAGACTTCAAAAACATCAATATATTGGGAATTTATCCCAAACTTGACCTTACATCTTCTTGTTACCTGAATTTCAACACCCTTCTTCACCCAACCCAAAGGATAAGGGTGTGGATGCTCGTAAGTCTCAAGACCAAGCTTCTTTACAACTGCTTCAGAAATCAAGTTAGACTGAGAACCAGTATCAACCAAAGCATTTACCTTAGTTCTCTTGATCTGGATTTTGATCTAGAATAGTCTACTCATCTCCTCTTCTGGCTATCCATGTTGGTGGCTGTGCATCCAAGCCTCTCATCTACATCAGATTCATCTTTGATTTCCACCTCCCTTTTATTTTCACAATTTATCATGGACTTCTTGAGTCCTTGGTTTGGTTCTTCGGATGTAACTCTGGATGTAACTTCCAACATGTAGCGTCAATATGACCATTGATATCACAGTTCTTGCAAAAATTCTTGGGATCTTTACAAGTATTCAAAGTAGTGGCAGCTTGTTTACCTTTCCCTTTCCACTTACCCTTGTTACTTGTTTTCCCAAACTCTTTCTTCTACTGATTTGTTGACTGCTTTACCCTTGGCTCTACTTCTCCTTGCTTCTTTTCATCATCTATGTAGTACGCCTATACGCATGCTTTGTTGAGATATTTGGGCTTTGTGGAGATGACTTTTCTTGAAGGTGAGTGTGAAGTCCTCCCAAGTACTTGGTTAGAATATCCTCATCCTCCAAGTCCATGTTAAGCAACATGGCTTGCCTCTGAAACTCCGTAGTATAGTCTTGCACACTTTGACCACTACCTTGTCTAAAATACTACCATTTAATCATTTGGTCAGTCTTATGGCCAATAGGATAGAAGTTAGCTCTAAGTAGTTCTTTAAATTCTTGCCAAGATTTCACAATAGGACACTTTTTCTTTTCACAAGTGGCTAGATGGGTTTCCCACCAAACCAGAGCATGTCCCTCCATCTTGAGATGTGCAAAGGTGATCCTCTTGTGCCTTAGTGACATTATGACGCTAAAGTAGACTTCTAATTATTTTAACCATTTATCAAGCAACTCTTGCATCTACTTGTCCTTCAAAGCTTTTAATCTCAACTTTCATTTCAACTTTAAAAGGAGTATGATCAGATTTTACCTTTTCTCTTGTGTTAGAAGTCTCTTCTTCATGTTCTTCCCCATAACTTTCCTCATGGTGGCTCCTTCCTATGCCAAAATTTTCAGCTAAGCCCCGAACCACTGAGTCCATGGAGTCTTGTTTGACAGAAGTTGTCTTCTATAAATCAACAAGCTCTTCTTGCCTTCTAAACATCCTATCCATCATGGTCTCCAACATCTCGATTCTATGGACCAAGTTCTCTTCCTCCATTTGTCCCCAAATTCTCTTGTTTCCACTTCTTTGTAGAAATTTAGATCGCAAGGTAAAGCCTCTTTGCCTTTAGATCATCACTCATACAAATCCAAGAAAATACCACAGTCCTGGATAATTGTTAGCTCTGATACCAAAATGATCTGTAAACTCTTCAACTTTGGAATTATCCATAGAATCACAATTAATCATTGTTGTTCTACTTTCTATTAGAAAATAACAGAGATAACTAGTGAATGAATTTACTTATGCTTAGAATCCACAATTTGTAAGAAAGGAAAGAACATAAGCTCATAAACACCAACCAATTTTATCCTAGAAACCTCAAAGGAGGAAAAACCGATCGAGAAGGAAATTTCTCTTTCTTCCCACTTTTATTGGCCAATTCAATAATAAGTATAGAAATTACAATAAGTATGAAAGAGAAGTAGATAATATCTCACACTTCCTCCCAGTTACTTGCTTTCTCTGACTCAATTACTCCTTGCTTCTACAAATCACAATTCCAACACTAAGAGCTTCTTACTCACTTGCTTCATGCTTCGATGCCTTTGTTCTCTTCCATAACATGCATTTATAGTCTTTCTCATGTTCTCCCGTGCACTGGAGAATGGGAAAAGTCATGCAAAAGAAGAGACATGGACACCCTTTGGAATTTTGGATTGTTCATGTCATATTTTATTTTCTATCCGTAAGAGCCAGGACCGCCGCCCAATGCAGATGGTGGTCCCGGGACCGCCGCCTGGTGGGGCGGCGGTTTTGTAACCGCCGCCCTGCACAAGGTGGTGGTCCTTTCACTAAATAGATAACCTCCATGTATATATTTTTTTCTTCTTTGTGTTGGCTGATTTGATAAAGTAGAGTCATTTTAGATCCCTATGGATCATAAACAAAGGGGAGGTGTGATCCATAGGGATAAAATGAATCTACTTCATCAAAATAGTCACATCATAAGAAGGAAATGATACACTGAGAGGTTTATCATTTTTTTTAGCCATGTGAGGCCACTGAATAATCTAAAGTGACTTAACAAGTCATTGGAGAGTTATCACCATTGTTTTGGAGTAAATAGGGCAATTTGATTTCCCGTCTACTTATGGGAGGTAGGCCCATGCTAGGTTTCAAGCATATTAAATGAAATAGAACAACCCAAAATTTTGACTAGGTTAAGCAATCTTTCTCCTCCATGACCTTTCATTCCTAGATCCTGGCTAGAGGACATGAGAACGGCTATAAATACATGTTTGTAGTTTAGAGAATGGGATCAAAGCATGAAAGCAAGTGAGAAATAGTTCATTTTGGAATTAATTGTAGAAGAATTTTGTTAAAAGTAAGTATTTGGGAGGAAGTGTGAGATATTATCTACTTCCCTCTCATACTTATTTTGTAAATTTGTACTTGTTATCTTGAATTGGCCAATAAAAGTGGGAAGAAAGACCAATTTCCCTTCCCATTTGGTTTTTCCTCCTCTAGAGGTTTCAAGATAAAAATTGGTTGGTATTTATGATTAAATTCTTTCCTTTTAGCAATTGTGGATTTAAGCATAAGCATAGAGTCATTTTCAAATTTTGTCATTTTCTAATAGAAAGTAGAATAACAACATTTTTTTTTTTCTAGATTATGGATAATTCCAAAGTTTTGAAGATTTTTACAGATCACCTAAGAGAGAACCCCATGCTCATATTGTCATTCAAAGGGGAGATTTTGAATGGTAGGGGGACAAAATTTAGATGTTAGAGTTTTTGAAATGCTTGGCTCCAGTGATAAAGTTCACAGTCCTTTAGCCTTCAATTATTTATATATGCATTCAACTTGATCCTATACTTCTCATGGAGGAAAAGGCACGAAGGACCTTCCGTGTTAGGAAATAAGGGATAAAATATGTAGAACAATCCCTCACAAAATCACAATAATAGAAACTAATATGTAAAAATATTACAGATCTCAAATAAAAGTGCAGAATAAAATAACACAACACAAAGAGACAGTATTTAATGTGGTTAACCCAATTTGGGCTACGTCCACCAAGAATCACTTGCTCAGATTTTATTACAAGCCACCACTCTCTCAATATAATACCTAGATCTTTTTGGAGCTATGCTCAACAAAACTCTACATAATTCACACCCAAATTCAAAACACATCTATAATGTTACATAAACCCTACCATATGCACAAAACCACATAAGTAGACAACTATTTAAGTAGTTTTACAAAGTCCGTGGGTATCAAAACCATGGGCCAAAACCATCCCATAAACCTATGGGTACCCATATGAGAAAACATGTTTCATGGTATATCGGGCACGTTTTAATTTAAAATTTTTTTTTAAAGGAATCAGGGAAAATTCGCTTTGGGGAGATTGTCCCCAAACCCTAATCGGTGAGAGAAGCAAGACAACCGTGGAAAGTGTATAATACTCTTAGTGTACAATCTTCAACACTTTCTCACATGAAAATAGGCTCCACAACCTAACAATCTCCCTTGAGACTAGTTTTTCTCTCTCGAGCAAGCTTCTCAACCCTTCACTAGTTTCCATGAAGACCAACCAAAGCTGAACACAACTTTAGTTTTTCCCTTGTGACCACCTTGGTCATCATGTCTATAGGATTTTGACTGGTATGAATCTTCTCCAACTTCAACTTCTCTTCCTCCAAAGTTGTCCTAATGAAATGGTACCTTAACTGTATATGCTTCATCCTAGAGTGGAAAGCAAAGTTCTTAGCTAGGTGTATAAGCACTCTGACTATCACTATGTAGCTTTCCTTCCTCCTACTTATGCCCCAACTCCTCAAGAAATTGTTGTAACCAAATCATTTCTTTTCTTGCCTCTCGTGGCGCAACATATACTCTCCTCGTGGTGGTTGACAAAGCCACCAACTTTTGTAGTCGTGAAATCCAACTCATTGTTGTCCCACCTATAGTGTAAACATAACCTGTCATGCTCCTCTGTTGTCTACATCTCCAGCCATATTTGAATCTACATAACCACACAAAGTGGTGTCTGATCCACTGTAGCACAAAACTGTCCCCATGGTCCCTCTCAAATACCGAAGGATCCACTTTATTGCCTTTCAAGTGATCTCTACCGGATCACTCATAAATCTACTCACCACTCCCACTGCATGGGAAATATCAAGCCTAGTGCACACCATGGCATACATCAAACTACCAACCATTGATGAGTAAGGTACCTTGGACATCTGGTTTCTCTCCTACTCTATCTTGGGACACTTGCTCCTTTGATAACTTGAAATGGCCTGCCAAAGGAGTCCCAACCGGTTTAGCATCCTGCATATTAAACCTCTCCAAGACCTTCTTAATGTACTCTTCCTGAGATAAAGTCAGCTTCCATTCCTTCCTATCCCGAGATATCCTCATACCAAGGATTTTTTTGGCTGCCCCCAAATCCTTCATGGAAAAGGATTCACTTAGTTGCTTCTTGAGTACTTTTATTTCCTGCATGTTTTTACTTGCAACCAACATATCATCCACATACAAACACAGGATAATATAACTTCCATCCTCAAATTTCTTTGTATACACGCAATGGTCAAAATGGCATCTAATATAACCTTGCTCCATCATGAAGCTATCAAATTTCTTATACCATTGACGTGGAGCTTGTTTCAAGCCATACAAGCTCTTCTTTAGTTTTGCACACCATCTCCTCTTTACCTTTGACCTCATAGCCCTCTGGTTGTTGCATATATAGATCCTCCTCCAAATCACCATGGAGAAATGCAGTCTTTACATCAAGCTACTCTAAGTGCAAGTCTTCTACTACAACTATTCCAAGAACAGTTCTAATAGAAGTCATTTTTACTACAGGAGAAAAAATCTCATCAAAATCTATACCTTTTTTTGTGCAAACCCCTTGACCACCAACCGGGCCTTGTATCTTTTCTTGCCTCCTTCTTCCTCTTTGACTCTAAACACCCACTTGTTCTATAATGCTCTTTTGCCTTGGGTAGCTTCACCAAATCCCATGTTTGGTTCTCCATGAGAGCCTGATGCTCCTCATCCATGGCTTGCTCCCACTTTTCTGGCATCTACCTGCATTGCTTCATCAAAGCTCTCTGGCTCTCCACTATTAGTGAGTAATAAATAATAAAGAGAAGGAGAAAATGTTTAGGTTCTCTTCTTACCCTAGAAGACCTCCTCAATATAGGAGTTTGGGGTTCTGTTGAGGAGGTTCTGAACTGATTCATGTGTCACTTTCCCATCCGGAAGATCCTCTACCGCTACATATTCTTTCTTGGATTCTTCCCTATTTTCCTACAAAATTTTTGCTTATACATGAATTTCTCATTAAATACCACATCCCTAGATCAAATGATTTTCTTGTCCTTAATACTCCAACATTTATATCCAAAGTCATCACCACCATAACCAATGAAAGTACATTTTTTTGATTTAGCCTCTAGTTTGGTCCTATCATCCTTTTCTATATGGACAAACACCTCACATCCAAAGACTCTAAGAAATGAATAATCAAATTTCTTACCATACCAAGCCTCCTCAGGTATGCCTCCATCCAAGGCACTTGAGGGTCCTCTATTTATCAAGTACACAGTTGTGCTCACCACTTCTGCCCAAAAAGAAAGAGGTAGTCCTGCATGTAACCTCATGCTCCTAGCACGTTCCATTATTGTTTGTTCATCCTTTCTAACACCCCATTCTATGTGCGGAGTTCCTGGAACCATATTTTTCCCATGGATTCCATTCTTAGAACAATAATCATCAAATTCATTGCTGCAATACTCCCTCCATTATCTGACCTAAGACATTTTAGCTTAAGACTGTTTCATTCTCTACCAAGGCTTTCCATTTAACAAAAGTGTCAAATACATCAGATTTGTTTCTAATACAATAAACCCAAACTTTCCTTGTTGCATCATTAATAAAAGTAACATAATAACTTGAACCCCAAGAGATGATACCTGAGCTGGCCCCCACACATCAGAATGCACCAGCTCTAACTTACTCTCTTTCTTTGTAGGTCCAACCTTGAGAAACCTTACTCACTTTTGTTTCCCATATATGTAGTCCTCACATAACTCCAAACTTGTTTTTGTATATCCGGGAAAATCCTTCTTTATGATCTCCATGCCCTTATGGCTCATATGACCAAGCCTATAGTGCCACAATGTTGTATCTACTTCTGAAGCCACAAGATTACAAACATTAGTGTTATAAGTGGTTAAATACAAGGTTCCAACCTTCTTACCTCTTGCCACCACAAGAGCACCCTTGGTAACCTTCCAAGAGTCCATTGTAAATATCACAGTACAACCATCACTTCCCAACTACCTATCGATATCAAATTTTGTCTTAATGTAGGCACATGTCTGACATCCTTTAATAGCCAAGTATTCCCATTCTGCATCTTAACCCGAACATAACCTTTTCCAACTATGTTGCAAGGCTCATCATCACCAAGAAAAACATGCCCAAAATCTCCTTGAACATAATCAACAAAATAATGCCTATGTGGAGTAGCATGGAAAGAAGCCCCGAATCTAAAACCCAAGATTCAAGTAATATTGTGCAAAGAAAGAATCAAAGCATCCTGACATACATTACCTGTTGCCACATTTGCCTCCTTGTTTTCTTCTTATTGTTTCTTCTTGTCCCGAAGTTCCCAATAGTCCTTCTTTACATGCCCAGACTTTCCACAAGTGCCAACATACTATCTTGCTTTTGGATTTTGACCTTGCTCGATCCTTTGATTTTCCATGGCTTCCTCTATTCTTTTGTCTCCCTCTAGTTTCCATTGTCAAAGAATTCCCTGAAGTAGAAGATTCCCCAGAGATTTTTCTTTGCATTTCCTCACTTAGAATCACCCCTACAACATCCTCAAACTTCAACTTTGAGTTAGTTGGAACCGAGTTGCTTACCACCATTACTAAGCTATTCCAACTCTTAGGTAAAGAGCACACATAACTAATAAATCCCTAACTTCTTCATCAAATTCTATCAGAAAGCTAGCATATTTACAACCATATTAAAATCATTTAAATGATATTCTACTGAACCATTCTCATACATCTTCATATTAAACAAATTTTTCATTAAAAATATCTTATTAGAGGCAGAGGGTTTTTCATACAACTTCCCTAATGCATCCATCAGTTCTTTTGTAGTCTTTTCCTTTGAAACATTAAATAATACCAAAGATGCAAGACACAACGGATTGTCCCAAGTGCCTTCCTATCCAGAAAATCCCATTCCGCATCCATCATGCTCGAGGGTTTGTTCACCTTCTCACATACAAGTAGAATATAAAGATCCTTCTGATAAAGGTAATCTTCCATCTGCATCTTCCAAAGACTGAAATAGATACCCGTTGAATTTATCAACCCTTGATCTTCCATCATCTGCCATAGCTCCCACTCAAGATAAAACTTTCCCTATGATTCAACACTTCAACAAACCAAACCAGGCTTTGATACCAATTGTTAGGAAATAAGGGATAAAATATGTGGAATAATCCCTCACAGAATCGCAACAAGAAAACTAATATGTAAAAATATTACAGATCTCAAATAAAAGTGTAGAATAAAAAAACACAACACAAAGAGATAATATTTAACGTGGTTCACCCAATTTGGGCTACGTCCACCAAGAATCACTTGCTCATATTTTATTACAAGCCACTACTCTCTCAATACAATACCAGATTTGTTTGGAGTTATGCTCAACAAACTCTACAAAATTCACACCCAAATTCAAAACACATATGCAATGTTACATAAACCCTACCATATGCACAAAACCACATAAGTAGACAATTGCTTAAGTAATTTTACAAAACGTGGGTATCAAAACCATGGGCCAAAACCGTCCCATAAACCTATGGGTCAAAAATTCCACCCATATGAGAAAAGCACGTTTCCAAGGTATATCGAGTGCATTTTTAAGGCCAATTTTTTTTTCCCAAACCCAAAGTGAGACAATTACGAAAAGTTTGAGTCTTCAACACTTTCTCGCATGAAAACATGCTCCACAACCTAACATTTATCTCCTCCCTACTACTTGAGACGATCACAGATCCTTTGGTATTGGGGCTATGTGTGCATGATTTTGTTTTTGATTAAATTGCCACTTTTTGTGAGCCTCAAATTCCCACAATTGGCCATTAGATAGCCAAAAGTGAAGGTTTTCATTAAGAAGAAACCACCATCGTGGTTTGAGAGTAAGGGTTTTTTTCCTAATTGAAAATAACCCCAGGAGAGGTAGATTTATTATCACCCTTGTAATTTAAATGTTAGATCTTATGAAGATTATTGCTATATTCATTTGATCTTAGACCTCTAATAAAAATTTAAATTTATTTAAATAATTTGGTGAACCTGATCCTTACACGTCCATCCTCGGATCTTCCTATCTTCTATCATGGCTAGCACATCTCACGATTTTACCACTTGTTAGGTTGTGGAGTTGAATTGCTTCATGTTAACATGCTTTATCAACATGAAAACATAAAATCAGAAGACATCGATTATGAAGGGACCGACATCGATCACCTATGACCGACATCGGTCAGCATGTTCACAAAGAAAGTAGGTTTAGAGTAATTAGTTAGGGCTAAGTGCTTTGACATTTTACCTATGCATGGTTTGTTTTATTTAACTCACGTGAATTCGATCTAAACTTTTAGTATTAAAGCACATAACAAAGATGGGGTTTCTATTGAAGCATGTTCTTAATTGAATATGCTAAGTGCCCTAAGTTTGTATATGCCTATATAAGCATGAAAGCTAGGGTTAGAAGGTCAATTAAGAGAAGGATCGAGTTAGATCCTTGATTCTCTAACTAGAGAGAGGATGAAGAAGAATAGAAAGAAAGAACATGTTAAAATGAAGTAAAGCTTTCATGGAGAGAAGTTGGATGGAAGGAAATAACATGGAATATGGCGGGTACATCTCAATGATGATGAAGAGGATAACATCTTCTCTTGTATTTACTTTGTATAGTTATTGTCTCAGCAAGGTAATGGCGATGGGCATAGAATGCAAAGCACATACATTTTCTTCTTGTAGATCCACATGTTGGTGAGATCTTGTATTGATAGATCTATGTAGATCTAGTCTTGTATTGTAGATCCATGAGATCATATTGTATTGTTGATCCATGTAAATCTAGATATTGTAGAGGAGGATGTCTTCATGTTTGCAAGGTTATGCGGTGATGGAGAGACATACTTACTTCTTGGTGCATGAGTCATGGTTACACATTGGTAGACCCATGGAAGAGGTCTTGTGGAGATCCACATAAAAATTAACATTTCAAAGATGTAGTAGTTCCGAGTTATGTGAGATTTTCTGGTGGTGTTTGGAGGCACGGTTGTAGTGCATTTATGTAGATCCATTTATAGATATGGAGGAGAGGAGATATATGTGGAGAGATGCATTGTACTCTTGTATTGAATATTTGGTTTGCACTCTTGTTGTATTATATATATGAGATCTCTATCTTTGGTGGACGTAGCCCACATTGGGTGAACCATGGTACATGTTGTGTTATGTGTGTGTACTTTGTTTTGATTTGGATTATTTTAGTTTATACTTCCACTTTTGTAGATTTTGGGAATTTTTTAGATCCTATGTGCATGATTGGGTTTGTTATTGAATCATAACACTATTTCGCAATCCCGAATTCCCAACAATTTTAGAGAGCTTGGTTAGCTGGATTATTTCAGAGTAGGGTCTTTGCTTGTATATTGTTAGTGTTTTCTTGATAGGTGTATTAGAGATCAGTGGTTTCTTAAATTGATGAGAATATCATAGGAAGAGATTCAATCTCAAGTGGATTGGAAGAGTAAGGTTCTTTAGAAATTATAGTGATTTGGGTCACTAGAAGCCTTTTGTTAATTAAGTGGAGAATCGATGTCGACATGGTGACCGTGATGATTCAGATAATTGTGGTTGGTTAACATTGGTTTTGTTCAAAATTCAAGGATAACCTAGTTTTAAACAAAAATCACATATATATAAAGAATTAAGAAGATGCATGGAATGTATCTTGGTTGTTGAGGTGTCCCTAGTTCTTGGAGGCACAATCATGTTGGTCAGATTGTAGATCCAGGTTATAGAGGTATGGTTTTATCTTGGTATTGCAGTGCTGGTATGTTTTGGTTGCACATGCATGTTTGAGATTGCAGATCTAGATCGAGAATGAGATAGAGGAGTAGTTATGCATTCTTGGTGTAGTTAGATGCATGGGCTTCTTAGAGAGGTATAAATATTTTTAATCGAAGACGAGGTTTTCATAGAGAGAAGCATGTTCTTTTTGAAGATGCGTTTTGAGTAATTTTTTTCTTTGCAAGGTGATGTATTTCATCTTGGTTGAGATTTTATTGCATGTATTATTGCTTTATTAAGTTTTTTATCAATAAAAATGGTTGGGTGCTTCTTGAAATGACTGGCTCAACACAACTATTGACTTTGGTCGGAGTAGGCACTTGGTTTAGTGACCTATGCCAATATTTTGGCATTGTGTTTGCTCCAAAACACAAGATGATGATGGTCAATGAACCTGACATCGGTCATGAGGGTAATCTGGTATCGGATTAACGAACCATGGTCGGCTCTTCGTGGAATGTGACAACAAGTTTTCAAGGTTTCTTACAGTAGAAGAGGGCATGGATGGTTTAGTGTCCTATTTTGGAGGATCAAGTTTCTTGCACAATGTGTACATGTAGGAAGAATAGAAGATCATCACTTCAATGTTTGGATAAGAAAGAGGACAGAGTTGGCTTGGTTAGTCCAGTGAGACTTTGAGTTAGAATCTCTATATGATTCATGTTTTATTTCTTTTGTTTGGAGAAACTGATATTATGTTTGGATAGTGTGCACATATTTACACCATGTTTTTGGTGTTGTTTGAATTTTATTCCCCGATTGTGTGGAATCTTGAGGACAAGGGTTTCTAGTCTAAGGATGAGATCCTCAATGAAAAGTCATGGTTAGACACGAGTTGCAGGTAATGAGAGATGTTGAGTACACATGGATGGAAAGAAGGTGATTCACCTACTTCACAAGAAGTCCAAACTTTTGTGATGTAGAAGTATTCTTTGATAAGAAGGGAATCAAGTTTATATTTCTTTCATCTGTTTTATTTCTCATTGACATATATAGCTTTTGAGCTTGGTGATTAGAAGTAGTGCAAGGGAGTTCAGGTTAAGTGGGAGCAAGCCATGGTTGTTGGCATTGCAGGTTAGACACATATGCATGCAGAGTGAGAGGAGGATTTTACTATTCAGAGTAGCATGAGGCACAAGTTGTTTTAGAGGACAGTCACGGTTTTGTAGGTATTTTGAGTTTATTGCATGATGATGTCACTTCTATTTTTATTTATAGTGCCTGGATATTCCTTAGGGAAGGCAGTTGATGGTTGATTCAGCTGGTTTTAGATGATAGAGCAATTTTCAGAGTTTGAAGGGTGAAAAAGGAGAAATATGACTAGTTAAGGAGACCGGTGTTGGTTTTGGGTAAACCATGGGTTGGTCATCGGGAACCGTGGTCGGTTAGGAGTGTGGTAGTGTCGGTTAGGCTATAGGTTTGACAACAATGTTTATTTACCATTTTTGGATGGTGCCCTTGTTTTCTTTCATCTTGGATGGTTGTGCAAAGTATGTTGATGACATGTTTCGTTGGTATTTGCACTAATTATTAGTAGCATGGTTTAGCATGGATGTTTGTTATTGTTGACATTGATGAGCACAAGATTCATATATGGCTTTGGAGTTAGTTGGTGAGAGACTTGGAGTTTCGGAGATCCTGATGATATGGATGGATGTACATGGTGAGTTTTGTACATGTGGATAGATTATATTTTGTGATTCTATGATGATGCAGATATTTGTTTTGCACATGGATCCTATGAGCATGGTTTAGATGCCTTGAGCATGAGTAGGGGATGTTTGTATTTCCTCTTGTTACTATGTTACTCCTTGATAGATATGTTATCTATGGATGGTTGTCTTGGACATGCTAGTTGTTTATGCAGGGTTAGATTTGTAGAATGCAGTATTTGGATTCTTTGAGTTGTGCAGGTGTTGTGGAGTAATTAACCATGGGTTACATGTAGAACTCATTTGGGTTGTCTTGACCAGGATCTTGTTTTGCTTACGCATATTCCAATTTTGACTTGTCTTTGGTCAGTTGCATTGGTGGTTACATGGAGACATGGATAGATGGTTGGAGAACATGGTTGGTTTTACATGTATGGCTATGGATGTGATAGAGGCTCAGTACTTTAGTTTGAGTGGGAGCTCTTGCAGGTGTGTTAGTCATGGTGGCTTGGTTACATGAGAGGCTTGGTGTTATGATTCAGTGGGAGCTTGATGTATGGATAACTCGTATATCATGAATTAGTAGTATCTTCAATGCGGGTATATGGTAAGTCACATGTTTCTTTATCTTATTTGTTTTAGAAGATGGTTTGATCTTCCTAATTTCATTTGAGAGAATTTTTGAAGTAAAGAATAGATGGTCTTCATGGTATGTAGAGGATGGTGATGTACATGTACATGTACAAGTTCAACAATTTATCTCCAAGTGGGAGATTATTAGGTTGTGGAGTTTAATTGCTTTCACAATTAGCATGCTTTATCAATTTGGCTTTGGAAAACACAAAGAATCGACATCAAGTATGAAGGGACCGACATCGGTCACCTATGAATGACATTGGTTAGGCAAGTAGGAACCATCATCGGTTAGGGATAACCGGCATTGGTTACCTATGTGTGAGTGTTTTATTTAACTCACGGGAATTAGATCTAAATTTAGTATTTAGAAATTGGTACATCTAAGTGTTGATTGTAATTGCATGGCTAAGTGTGCCCTAAGTTTAAGTTCCCTAAGTTTGTATATGCCTATATAAGCATGAAAGCTAGGGTTAGAAGGTGAATTAAGAGAAGGATTGAGTTAGATCCTTGATTCTCCTAGATTGAGAGGATGAAGAAGAAGAGAAAGAAAGAACATGTTACATGAAGACAAAACTTTCATGGAGAGAAGTTAGACAGAAGGAAATAACAAGTACAACTATGGTAGGTACATCTCAATGGTGAGAAGAGGGTAACATCTTCTACTGTATTTCCTTTGTATAGTTATTGTCTCATTGTAATGGCTTGCATAGTATGCAAAGCACATAGATTTTCTTCTTGTAGATCCACATGTTGGTGAGATCTTGTATTATAGATCTATGTAGATCTAGTCTTGTATTGTAGATCCATGAGATCATATTATATTGTTGATCCATATAGATCTAGATATTATAGAGGAGGTTGTATTCATGTTTTTGCACAGGTTATGTAGTGATGGAGAGACAAACTTACTTCTTGGTGCACAGTCATGGTTGCACATTGGTAGACCCATGCGAGAGGTCTTGTTGAGATCCACAGAGAACTTGGTAGTAGTTCAAAGATGTAGTAGTTCCGGGTTATGTGAGATCTGTTGGTGGTGTTTGGAGGCATGGTTGTAGTGCACTTATGTAGATCCGTTTAGAGATATGGAGGAGAGGAGATACTCTTGGAGAGATGCATTGTACTCTTGTATTGAAGAGTTGGTTTGTACTCTTGTTGTATTATATATATGAGATCTCTATCTTTGGTGGATGTAGCCCACATTGGGTGAACCACGATACATGTTGTGTTATGTGTGTGTACTTTGTTTTGATTTGGATTATTCTAGTTTATACTTCCACCGATGAGGTTAGAATATGTCTCGTTAATGTACAATAAATGATCTTATTTTACTCTCCTTTTATCAAGATTGATTGCATTTTGTGACTTTTGTTTGATCTAATATAAGTTAGGATGTAATTGTCCATCTTTTTGTTGATTGTAGTTCTAACGTTTAAAAACTCTGTAATTCCTAAGTGCTTTGGAAGTTCAATTTTGTAATAAAACAGGTCACAATCAGTCGAAAGAATAAAGTATGAAGCGGTCGACATGTTTTTGAAAGCATTGGTTTCAATATGGCTTAGTTGGAACTTCCAGACTTAGTTCCGGAACTCCATTACGTAGTTACAAGCTCTACCACTTAGTTCCGGAACTTTCGGACTTAGTTCCAGAACTTTCAGACTTAGTTCGAACTCCTGCATGTAGCTCCAAAATCCTCATAGTTAGATCTGGAACGATTTCCTTTAGTTCAGGAACTTCTCTAAAGTTTCGGAACCGATGAGAATTTATTTATTCCAACAACATCCGGTGATTTATCAATCAATGATCCTTTCAATCAGGAGCATATTGGAAGATTTCCGATTCTTCATATTCGAGATCTAAGGATAACTATCATACAATGCAGTATGTCCAGCCATGATCTAATTCAACATCTATTTTGGGCACGATTCGGTTCTATCTGAATCGGTAGGAAAGCTATGGTTGTAAATACACCTGTGGAAGAAGTATATATATGCAGACATGTAGATAGATAAATATATATATAGATAGAGATATATACATAAAAAGATAGAGAGATAAGAAGAGATAGTACATTTTTGTAATGCAGAACATTTTATCAATAAAATAGCCATTCTGTTTTGAGAGTATATTAAGTTGTCAAATCCTGTTTCAAGGTGGAGTAAGGGCCCACTCTTCCAAGAACCAGGATCTTTGTTTTATTGGTATTTATATTTCCAGAGCAAATAGTATAGATCTATTAATTCTATAAATGCTTTTGATTACTCAAGTTGAAATCTATTGTATACTTGTTCCTGCAGGTGTTCTAGATTAGATTCTTCTTTCTTTGCAATCAACTTTCAACATTCTCAAATTGTGTGTTTATTTCCAAAGCAAGTGTGTTCATTTCTATAACGTGTGTTTACTTACAACAATCTATTCTATTTTGTAAATGTGTGTTTATTTCCAACAATCTATTTCTGCAGAGAGTGTTTACTTCCAACAAGTTCTCATAGTTTGATTTCAATAAGGTTTTAGCCAAGGAATCCTCAAGACATTGAGAAAATCCCCCAGAAAATATAAAAAGAAAACAAATACCTACCGTCAATTACTAGATCACTAAGATTTCTTATTGCATATAGCTTCGGACACCACCCCTGGTTTGAATATGACATCAACAAAGAGTTGATTAAATGAAGGGAATAACAACACCCATCATCCACTCTTTGTAGATTTTGGGAATTGTTTAGATCTGTGTGCATGATTGGGTTTGTTATTGAATCATAACACTATTCCGCAATCCCAAATTGCCAAAAGCTGAGTATCGAGCTTGGTTAGCTTAGTTATTTTAGAGCAAGGTTTTGCTTCAAAAGATACATTATTAGTATGTTTCTTGACGGTGTATGAGAGTAGGGTTTGTTTTTCCTGATGAGAAGATCACAGGAAGAGATTCAATCTCAAGTGGGAGCTAGAAGAGTAAGGTTGTTGGAAATTATAGTGACCCAGCGTCGACAGGGGTGATCGTGGTAGGTTACGAGAATCGTGGTCGATTCTACAGGTGACCATGTTCGATTCTTGGACAACCTAGTTTTAAACAGAAAATCACAGATATGAAGAATTAAGAAGATGCACGGAATGTATCTTGGTTCTTTGAGGTGTCCTTGGTTCTTGGAGGCACAAGCATGTTGGTCAGATTGTAGATTCGGGTTATAGAGGTATGGTTTTATCTTGGTATTGTAGTGCTTGTATGTTTTGGTTGCACATGCATGTTTGGGATTGCAAATCTGAGTATGAGATAAAGGAGTAGTTATGCATCCTTGGTGCAGTTAGATGCATGGGCTTCTTAGAGATGTAGAATATAATAGCATAACGAAGACGAGGTTTCCATCGGATAAGCATGTTCTTCAAGTTGAAGATGTAGGTTTGAGTAAGTGCCGATAAGGTGATGTATTTCATCTTGGTGCAATTTTATTGCATATATTATTGTTGTTAAGTTTTTGTGCAAGGTTGGGTGCTTCTTGAAATGACTGGCTCAACACAACTATCGGCTTTGGTTGGACTATGCACCTGGGTTGCACACCCATATCATTCCCATACCTTTGTAATTACATGTAATTGGTAGCTATATTTTGTTTTATACATGAATGTTTATTAATTAATTAGAATATGCAACATGTGTACTACGTCTTCAAATATATAAGAACATGATCTAAAACCAAACCCTTGTTTATTTAATTAGGGTTTAAACAAAAAAGCTTAGAGTTAGTGTGGTATGTTGTTGAACATAAAACAAAATTATATATTTGAAACATTAATGAAATGTAAGGTGTATATATATATATATATATATATATGAGAAAAGCAAGGATTTTTGGTTTGGAAAAATGACTTGCTCTTGAAAATGGTAATCACCTAACTTTCTAATCTTCTTGAATCATTTGGGCTTCTATGAAGAGAAACATCAACTCACCTCACCTCTTTGCCATTATAAATTGTGACTACAATTCAATGTTTAGTAAAAACTTTGCAAACACTCATAGTAATAGATTGAAGATTATTATTAACTTTGATTATAAGATGCCTTTTATAAACATTATAATATATCATCTTAAATGTATTGGTTTACATCATCTTGTATTTTGTATCGAAGACTTATCTAAGTTACAATGATTATGATAAGAAGTGGTCAATTGGTTTTCACACACACGACAATAAGAGAGTGTTATAAAGATGAAAAAACTTGATACTTATTTTAGGAACGAATGACGAGTCTATTACCTATCATAATCAAGTGTTTCATATAGTGAGATAGAAAACATAATAAAACACACTTATCGGAGACCTCAAATGAACTATTAACCTAATCATCACATGCCACTTATCCTAAGTTAACGACAACAATATCTTACCGTAAAAAGTGTTGTCATCTCCGTGATGTAACTCATTGTAATGTTTTGAAGAAAATGAAGAATGAATAGAAGTTAGTGCAAAGTAAATAAGTAATCCACAAAGCAACGAGTGAACATCCAATTGTCCACGTCTACTTATTTAGTGACCAGACAATGATGGGTGTTTGCCCTTATCTTCTACGGGGCTTCCACTTTCTCGAACATTCTTCATATATTTTATTATAGTCACGAATACTTAGTCTCAATGATCAACATAAAACCTTTTAAGTAATTATTTGACTTCCCAAGACACTCTTATAGGCTTAGATTGCATGCTTTACCCAAATCTGTTATATATACGAGATTCTGTAAATATTGTTGAATTTATATGTTCTTCGAAAATTTAGGCAGAGATGCCATTAAACTATGTAATCCAGTGCCTAATTGGGATACTCTCTAATCAAAACAATAATTTTGTTAATGTAAATGTTATATTTGGGAGTTTATGTTTTTTTTTAAAAAAGCACTTCAATTTAAAGGGTTGTTAAAATTCATTATATCATTATATTAATTTATATAAGAAGTCATTTTGACTTTGTTCTATTGAAACTTTAAAATCTTTTTTTAATAATTACAATTTTAGGTGTTTTATTACGTTATTTTTTTAAGAAAATGACATTCCTTATAACTCAAAAATCCTTTTGATTAAGAGTTGCAATTCAAAAGGTTCTAATTTATCAAAACTCGTATGATAATTGCTTAGCCCTCATCTTGGCTGAAGTTAGAAGTCATTTTCAACCAAAATGCCACAATAGAAGGGGTTATATTCCATCAAAACTCACCTAATAATCGCTACTCGCCCAAAATTTATACATGTATTGTCGAATTGAAAAACCCTATAGAAAAATATATGAAAATTTCTATTTAATACAAACTTGCTAAAAAAATGTCAGTGTTTTGTTAAACTAAAAAATACCTTATGACTAAGAACCACAACCTAAGAGATTCCATTTCGTAAAACTCTCAAAATTGCATCCACTTTTCAAACTTAAAGTTCCTTTTGACTAATAGGCACAATGTAGAAGATCAAATTCCATCAAAAGTCACCCAAAAATAACAAAACTCACTTAAGAATTGCACATGCACAATCAAATTATGAAATCCTTTTATCTTAAGAGCCATTTTATAAGAGATTCAATTCCATCAAGACTCGCACAAGAATTGCAAAAAAATGTCCACAAATTTTACAAGTTTTAGAAAACTTAAAAACCATTTTAACTCAAAGCCACAACCCAAATTCCAAAGAAACTCATGCAAATTGCATTCTCTTATAAAAGTTGAAAATCCCTATTTAACTTAAAGTCGTAGTCCATACGATTAAACAATGTCAAAACTCATCCAAAATTGCATACCATTATTGAGCTTGAACATCCCTTTCGACTATCGTGAAAATTATATTCTATAAAAAGTCATCCAAATTATATGTCCCTTTATCAAACTTGAAAATCCCTTTGATTTTCGAGCCATAACACAAAATATTAGTCTATCAAAATTCATCAAAAATAATGTCATATGATCCCTCAAACTTGTCTCATGCTTAAAAAACAAGTCATAATTGCTAGGAAACAAGTCTCATCCACCTAAAAACCACCACTGAAAATGCAACATGCATTTTCCTATTAAAGTCAGGTCCTTGATAGTAGTTTATTAAAATTGGATTTTTATTACTTTGCTTCGTTTTACCATAGATTATATTTCTTCTATAGTTTGAGTTATGATCACACTAACCTAAAAGAAGAACGATGCTAGTTTGTGGAGAAAGTAATCATGTCTTTCAAGGTGAGGGAGAGGATTTTGTACATTCCAAATGGATGGTGTTTCACAACTTTTGAAGAAGCTTGAGAGGACAATAATGTGTAGGGCCTTTTAAATAAATGGGTGTAAAGCATGTCCCTTATGGGTGGATGTTTGGTTTTGGTTATGGAAACAACTTTAAAGACTATTTGAACTATATGCTTCTAATTCAAACTTAAGCAACAATATGGCAAACATTATAATTTTGTAAAACACTCGTATAGAATGTGTTAGACTTGCACCCCAATAGTAAAGTTAATATATGAATAAATAATTTTCAAAAACTTTTGGTTTATTCTATACTAACATTTTCAAATAGGACATTTTCAAATAAGAGGTTTGTTGATTTTAAGATATATCACTTTAGTTTAAATCAATCACATCAAGTGAATAATTTATCTAAATTTGGTTTATATTTTTAAATATTGATTCTCAATTACATTATTCTTTTGTTAAAAAAATATTTTCATAATTTATAGATAAATATGTGTATTGGATTTGATAAATTTTATACTTATGTGTTAAAGTCATTGAGTTTTGGAGACATATTAATTAAATTTTAGTTTTTAAATTAAATGATAAAGGTTAATTATATTTTATAACTCTACTTTCCTTTTTTAATTCAATTTTTAAAAAGAAATTTTCACGTATAATTAAGTCATTGAAATTAATCTTCATTAAATATATTGATATATAATATATTTACAAATATTAATTTCAAGATTTTTATTTTGAAATTTTAACATATTAAATTGAATAATAACTTTATTACATATTCATATTAGATTTTTAACATACCACATTTTATTATATGCTTTCCTAATTTAATTTATAAGAAAAAAATTAATTCTAAAGATCTTTTAGATAAAACCTTTGACGTTCCTACCAACCCATTCATCATGACACCACAATACAAGTGTCACTTTATAAGAAAATAAAATTGACAAAATTCAAACCCAAATGAAATCACCTCCTCAAATGAATTGGAAGTATTCTAAAGATGTCAATTTTATATACAACGAAGTAGACGAACAAACTCCCCTCCAAATGAAAATTGATTGGTGGAAAGGTGAACAAGTCTCTCACTTCTCCACCTTTGGATTGGTTGGAGGCTAAGTGGTCAATAATTGTACACAACCATATAATTTGACATTTTTATACTTGGAAAATTCTTCAAAAACTCCCTACCTTTTAACACACACAAACTTGTTTTTTAAATACTACAACTAGGTAGGGTGGACTTGAAAACACAGTGCATGAGACAGTTTGGAGTCCCCGCTGAATTAGAATAGCATTGGAAACACCATCCAAGTTAATCTTTCAATTTAAAAGTCCTTTTTCTTCTCTCTCACAATTTCTTTTTGTGGGAGAAGAGTTGCAATGAACTACCTAAAATGTAATGGATTTGAAGATATCTACGTGGCTCTTTTAGGTGCTTGATTAGCCTGTCAGCTAATACTACTTATTCGCAGTAACTTTACTCTGTTAACTCTGATTATGCACATACACCAGCTAAAGTGATTGATTAATTCGAGTCATGGGGTTCAAACTTGACAGTTTAACTATTCTTTATACCTACCCTGACGAGAGATGTTATGACATGGTTAGAAGGATTCTCCTCTGTTATATAACATTTCAGGAAGATAAAGATAAGAGGATTTTTGACTTGGGTGTCGATGATTTCACGAAGATCTCGGTTTTGTTAAAGAGATACCGAATTTGTATGTTTGCAGATAGGAAGGCTGATTTCTGCCGATGGGTGTGGTAGAAACAACGGTTTTCAATCAGAGATTCAGATCTGTTATGATGGGTGTTTGTTGGGATTGGTGATTATGTAATTTCATGTGGTGGGTGTTGGCTGGGATTGAGGAATAACGAATTTCATGTGAAGGGTGTTCTTAACAAGTGAATAAAAATTAGGAGTTTGGGTGTGATCAGATCCAGCTATACAAATCAAAATGCAGCATTCTGCTACTATCTCCACATCTGTTCAGCAACAGTCTACAAGTGAAAAGTCTTCAAGCTCAGCGGGAGGCCCACTGGGGCAAGGAAAAGATGGTATGCCAAATCCTCCTTCCTTGTGACACTGCTACTTTTGTCATATGTTTGCCCTGAATAATGTGTCTAAGTGTGGAGGGCATATAAGTCTTACAGTGATAAAGTATGGTATTGTTGGATAAGAATGTTATGTTTCAACCTTTTAATGGAGGTTTTTGGTATTTATGTATTCATAGTAGCAGTGGTAGTAGTATTATCATTTAGCTGTGTACTGGTGGTGAACCAAGTCGTCCAAATTTTCTGAGCTTGGCCTTGACCATACCAAAGTATATATTGGAATAGCAAGTGTTTGGTTGTTTGCAAAACTATAATCTGGATGAACAGTTGATAGCTCTGTATTCGGATATTTGGTTTCTGCCACTATATGATTTTTTTAATTATTGCAGCTAAACAGTACCAAGGAGGAAACATTGTAATAGTGTATCTCAGAGGAGGATGTCAAGACTAAATGGCAGTTGAATAAGGCCTGTCATTTAGAAATTCTCATGTTTTTTTCTCTTTTGAAGAGTAGGGGTCTTTGTTATATTGTTCTTCTTGACGAGTATCTTTGTAATTTTTTTGGTTATATTAATGCTATTGCAGCAAATGAAAGTGATGAAGATATCAGAAGAGTTCCTGAAATGGGAGGAGGAATACAACCATTAGGATTACCATCTACGTCTGTGGTTGCAAAGGCGGTGGATAATCCCCCACCCACAACTGGTGCCAGTGTTCAGAGAAAAAGAGGAAGAACCCCTGTGGACAAGGAACACAAGCGCCTCAAGAGGCAAGTTTCTTCGGGTTCAAAGCCTGACTTGTCCAACATTTCCTTGAAGTGATTAAATACATATTGGTGCTTGCTGTCCTTTTAAATTTCATTGTAAATTTGACTGATCAATTTATTGTTTGGCATTATCAGATTGCTAAGGAACAGAGTGTCTGCACAGCAGGCAAGAGAAAGAAAGAAAGCTTACTTGAATGACTTAGAAACAAAGGTCAAAGATCTTGAGAACAGGAATTCTGAGTTAGAAGAAAGAGTGTCTACCCTGCAGAATGAAAATCATATGCTCAGACAGGTAAAACCTAACATTTCTCACATTTATTTTAGTTCTGGATTCTTTTTGATCCACTTGGGTATACCTCATTCATTCATTGGCATATGCACACATTTAAATCTAGTACTATTGTATGACAGTGCATCTCTAACCACAAGAAATATAAATGCAGATTCTCAAGAATACAACCACCAAAAAGAGGGGAACAGGCGTTTCAGGAGCAGAAGCATGAGATTTCGAGAAATTTATATGACAAGAAGTTGCACAAAGAGTCGAAATTTTGTTGGTACCCTTAATTTTTCTATATTCAGGGTTGAAATCATAGAGTCTGTGGTGAAAGAATTAGAGATCTGATAGCAAGAGTTTATATGGGGTTGTGCTAGTTGTATAGCTACAAATACTGTAATCAGTTGTACTTATTGTAAGAATAGTTGAAAGAGTGGATGGTAGCAGAAAGCTCATTACCATAACATAATGTGCTCCAATGTGTGAATACTGTGTTTTCCATGTAAGGCCAGTGCCGTGCAGGATATTTAGTAAGCATTTGTTTTTATGCGTCAAAAAGACAGGTCATTTCTTTTAACCTATACATCACTTAATCTCAAATGCATGTTAATGGTATTTCTAGTAATGAACTATTATATAAAATCAAGAGACTAATAGCCAAAGATGAACATTGTTATTGAAACAGAACACCATTTGGAAGCTGGGAAGCTGCACTTGAGAGACCATTTGAATAATCAATCAGATTAAAACCATGCAAATAAAACAGTTAACACTTGAAACTTGAAACTAGAACTGTTAAGTATGCATTTTGAATAAAATCTGACTTTTCCTTGTCTGATGTATTTGATGCTAGACATAATTGTAGAAAAGTTAGGTGGTCCAATTTCTTCTTGAGTTTTATTGTAATTGTTATAAAAATGTAAATGAAAGGGAAAAGCAAATATGTACATGAAATGAATTGTTAACTGAAGAACAAGGAAAGATGTTATAACGTAAGAATGCTCTAGCAAAGTGGTGGCTTGTCAAAATTGTTCATGCCCTAACAGGATATTTGAAGAGCATTTACATGCACAATGCTGTTATTATTAGTGTGAGAAGGATGTAATGCTTTTGTTTAGGCAGTGTTGATTTCAAGTGCTGCAACACTTTCCCCATGAACTGAGATATATTTAGTGTAAATGTCAGTAGCTCTTGCTCAAGGGTAGAGGCAATGCATCCCTTTTTCCTAGTCTTTTACGTGAGATTTGTTTGGTCCTTAAACTAATTCTGGATTAATTGTAATGCAGTGATCATTTCACACTGAGTCGTTGTCCCTAATCAGTCGGGAGAGGTAGAGTTTGCTTGTTACCTCCAGAAGTAAAGGTAATCTCACAAAATCAGTATTTGATGAAATCAGTAGGAGAGATAGCCCTTTTCTTCTCACCTAGTATTGTCATCACCTTGTGCTTATGGATCAGTGTCTTCCCTAGTTGGACTATGTGCTCCTAGATTGCAATTGGAAGTTAATGAAACCATGAAAGTATCTTCTCGATTGCAAAGCTTCAGTTGGTAGGTTCACAGGGCTTTGGCCTGCTAAGTCAGTCTTAAGACAATGTACAACACAGAACTAAAAACTTCATAAAAGCTCTGAGTTTCTACTTAGGAGCAGAGGTTTTCTTGTTTTTGTTTTCTGAATCTCTAGTGGACAGAAGACTGTTTTGATGGGGGCCTAGGTTTTTAGTCTAATTGTTTAGATTGCCCCCTTCCCCTCATACGGATGGTAATTGGGAAGAAGAATAATTAGCAAGTTTGAATACTACTAACTATGGAATATAGTTGTATATGCCAATATTTGTGTGTAACAAGAAATTGAACTCTGCCTCTCAGGTGGTCGGATTTGCCATGCATATGGACACATTTCTAAGCACTGCCCATAATTCACCGTAACTCAATACAAAACAATTAAAACTGTTTTTCACGGAAAACACAGATTTTACCAATTTGACCTTTTGAGGAGTGCCAACTATCATGGAGTTTCTTCATGGAGCTTGAAATTAGCCCATGCTAACTTCCTTTTATCATTGCCTTTTTCCACTATTCCAATGCAAAAGGGTTAATCAAATACCAGATGAGCTGCATTCTTCCAAATTTTCAGATAATATACTCAGAGAATAACCAAAAAAGCTCTTCTTCCTATAGTAGTCCTCGTCAGCATCGAATTATTAAGTCAATGCTACAGGAAAACATTTGGATTTTGGCTATTCCACATTATTCTGAATGTGTCCAAAAGGAAGCATCGAGATTTTTGGGGTTCCAAGTATTGGAATACACATACCATGATCCTTATGTCAATGGGGATAATGCTGCAATGGAATAACTCCTCCTACTAATCTAATGGTTGATTTGTTGCAGATGAATCTGTTTTCTTACTTGGTCTCCCAACTCCTCTTCTGCAGCCTGACGATCCCCCAAAAATGCCCTTACAACAAGCCTCAAGAAGCCTCTAAAACGCCAACCCTATCTCAAGTTAGATAATCTGTGCATCTTGGAATTATTTCAACGACTCTAATCCTTATATCGTAACTTATCATATACCTCTTTCTCAGAGTATTTTCCTTAATCTAACTCCTCTCCATTTCACTATGCTTTCACCATTTCTATCCAACTAGTTATCCTCTTATTGTGTTCACCATTCCATATTCTTTCCTTGTAGGTCTTTAATTTTGCTTCCCATGAACGGAATATGAGAAATTGATAGCTCCCAGTCTTCCAATCGAGAAATTGGCAGGTTGTCACCCAAGAGTTTTCTCTTAAACCCACCAGGTATTGTCTTTAGGGTTCATCCTTCACTTCAGAAAATGTTTTTCAGACGGCTGCCCCTTAATATTTCTTATGGTAAAGCTTGTTACCAGACTCGTCATTAAGATATTAACAACTAAATGTCTCTGAAGCCTATTGTTTTTCTTTTAGACTCTCCAAACCAGGTTATTTTTGAAGACAGTTTCGAGATTTCAATGCTTTACTCATGAGTTTTGAAGAACAAGACAGTGAAAATTGGGAATGGTGTTATGGCCATTTGTTTTTCAAGCTTGTCCTCTGTTTTTGCATTCCATCTTTAATCCATTCCAAAGAAAGATTCTTGGCATTCCTTCAAAGAGGGGGCCCCAAGTTTTTGTTTGATGCGGGCACTTTGACGGTCCGAAATTCCAATAATCTCAGATTTAAATCATTGAAGAGAAAACCATGATGCGTATCGTTATAGTGTCTTTGGCCCAGAGCTGGTCCATAAATGTATAGGATTCATTTTGGAGCCACAAACTTTCCCTACTGGATTTATTAACAGTTTTGAGCTTCCACATTCCATAAAGTTCTAGTAAAAGCTTCTGAAGACAATAATGCGTTTAATGAATGAAATTGACGATTTGAATATCAGGATGGAAGTAATCAAGATTTCGATATTGTAAGTGGGCTGCCTCTTAAAATGAATATGCCATAAAAATAGCAGACAATGATTTGAGCTTTGATTGCCCTTCCCAACGCCTCAACAAATAATCCCCATGGAGCAACCTCCTGAAGCAACTAAAGAATTCCACTGGGGAAAGGTTGATCAATATTGAAAACTTTGATGTAATTTAGCAGGAGGATCAGACCCACTCCTAAATATTCTTAAATCTATTATGTATGAATTTATTCTAAACACTGAAATCTAACCAGTCTATCTAAGTTTGTTTTTCAAAGTGAAAATCCCCTCATTTAACTCATTATCTCTCACACACTGCTATTAAGGAAGAAGATCAAGCCATAATAAATCCTATCACAACAGCCATAGAAATATACATGGACGCTACTTTACCCTTCATATCAACGTTCCACATAACCTCAAGGTTTTGTAGTACAAAACTTGGTAAAACTTAATTTCTGAAATAGAATATGGAATGAAACCTGTATGATGAGAAAATACACACCAAGAGCTTTCTGGCAACTGCAAATTTTATTTATGTGAATAACATTAAACCATGTACAGACACTCACCATTTCTAAAGCTTTTCATTGACAAGTAGTCCAATTCCACCCCTGCAAATTGAAGAAGAGTGTATTCTAGCAATAGTTCCATATCTAACTCTCACCATGCCACATTTTGCATCATCTATGGTATTACTTTTTACATTTATAATATGAACATATACTCATCACTTCCAAAGCATTTCAATTTCAACTAGTGCAATTTCACTCTTGTTACCTGCAAATTGAAAAAGAGTATACAAATATCACTCTCAACATTGATGCCAAATCCGACTCGAACCATGACATATTTTGCATATGACTTGTTATGATATTTCTTTATAATAATAGAAACAAACATTCACATATAATCGACCAAGGGGGAAATCTTGAAAAATAGAATAAACAAGGAAATGAATTCAATAATATAACTTGTGATGATTTGGAGAGCCTTGTTCATCCATATTAACAACAATCCATAATCTTACTTGTAAGAAGATACAATGTTAGAGTTGTAACAATGCCCTTCCTCTAAATTAGAAAACGTTTTCCTCTATGCTTAGCAACTCAAGACGTTTTTGCATAGAGTGTTCTTCTCATGTTGTATCTTTAGTTGGCAAATTCTTCCATTTGATGAGAAATTGAGGAATGGCTCGGTTTCACAATTGCTTCACTTGTTTCTCTAACCATCATCATCTAACTTGAAAATTTTGACTGGACAACTAGAAGCTTGGTACCGATTACTTTCTATATGCACGGGACATGAAATATATGATGAACTTTGAAAGAGGGTTGAGGTTCTAACTTCTAAGCCACACTTCGAACTAGTGGAGAACCTTATAGGGCCCATAAAATTTTGGTGCTAGCTTGATGTTCTTATGTTGTTTAAGTTTCCTTCCTCAAAATGCCCTACTTCGGTGCTAGTGTGCTTGTTGTTTCATCCTATTATGAGCCACAACCAAATTCTCCATAAGGACTTGAAGCATTTCTTGTTGGTGTTGAATATGATCTCGACTACACAAGCTTTGGGATGGCCCTAAAAATAATATGTAAAAGGCAAGGGATAGCCATAAAGAGCCCCAAACGGACTCATCTTTGTTGTCTTGTGAAACATGTGACACCACCATTCTACCCGTGATAACCATTACGACCATTTGCTAGTTTCTCTAAGACAAAACAACATAGATATCCTTCTAGACATTTATTCACAATTTTCATTTCGCAAATGATAAGATGAATCTGCGTGCAGGTTTGTGGCCCATGTTGTAAATAGTTTAATTCAAAATATGTTAGTGGAAGCTAGAATCACGACCACTCAAAATAATTTTGGGAATGCCATGGAGTGTACCTTTTCAATGAATACTTTTGCCACTATACTAGCTTGAAATGGATGAGAAACTCCAAAAATTATGTATACTTAGTGATTCTATCCACAACCACCAATATCACATCCTTATTATCGAACTTATTCACTCTCATTATGAATTCCATCACTATTTACTCCCAATATTGTGTTGGAATGGTTGATGGTTGTAAAAGCCTTGGAGTCTAAAGCGTTTCTCCTTTATTTTTTGACACAACAAACTATTGATGCAAAAGGAAGACATGGAATTAACCCTACTCATTTTAGAACCCTTTATGGAAATAAGATTCAAGTTACAAAATATTCTAGACATATAGCTTCATATGGGAACTATGTTGTAATGAAATTACTTGGATATATTTGAATATCAAGTAACCATAAAACACCGAAGAACACCAAAATGTAGAGAAATGATCACAATATGTAAGTGGAATAACTTAGCCACTTTGAGACATAAACCTCCAAACCATACAACAAGACTTAAGTGCTCAATATGATGATCATATCCTACTCTCTAACTCCTATATATACCCTACTACACACTCCAAAGCCCTAAGGCTGACCCACTAAGGATATGAAAACATAAATGGTTATGATATGACATGATAAGAGATTATGTTAGCCACAAGTCGACTATCCATATCTCGATATATGAATTAGGGTTAAAGGCGTAGCATGCCCCTCCCCTTCAAAGCAACATTGTCCCCAATGTTGGTAAGTTCTAGATGCTTCTTTG